>JAOTAW010000202.1:17434815-17446768 GCA_025629945.1 Erythroxylum savannarum | reverse complement strand
GTTAGGTTTTCTGATCTCTGCGTGGATACCTTTAGAGATAGTCTCTATTGGCTATTCAGGTTTGAGGTTTTCATACCAACACCGGGATCCTGGCTTTCGGGAAGGTCCCGGGAATAAAAATTTTTGTTTCTCCGCTGCTGGAACATGTGATGTTCCTCCCGGGATTTTCCTACATTACATGCATGGTGACATGTGGTAGTGAGTTGGTAATACACGTAGTCAGTGTTTAGGAAGGAAAGTTTCTGCAGCTAGGGTTTTGTTCTTCATTTGGTTCTGTTCATCACCGAAAATACCAAAACTCTCTTCTTTTTCTTCAGCACCGAAACAACTTGTTGATTAGGTTTGCGTAATTGGTTATTGATTCTTACATTAAAGTAAGAATTTCAGTCCTTAGAGGGCGTTTATTCTATTCATCCTTGGTTTTGTTCATCCACCGAAAACTTCATTGCTGGAATTTGAGCTGAACAAAGTAAGTGATTTTTGATGATGTTTTAATGGTATTTTGATAATGCATGTGTTAGACTGAAATACTTGTGATAATTGGAGTAAAATGAAAATGATGCAGAAATCAATGAGTTATGGAAGAGGGTTGAAAAATTGATGAATATATACTCTGTCATGGTTTAGAGAAAACCAAAAATGGGTTGTTGTCATTGTACATGCATGAATCTGTTGAATATCAGTAGAAATGAATTTAGATGTTTAAGTGTGAATATTGGATTTTTGAATTATGTGTGTGTTGATAGCTAAAAAATAGTTAGAAGAATTGTTTTGAGTGTTATTTGAGTTAATTGATGTGAGAATTAATTTTTGGAAAATTTACAGTAGAGAGAGGGAGTGAATTTGGAGTTTCGGATTTTTGGTGTTTGAATATAAATTTAAATTAAGTTGTTTTGAGACTAAGTTGAGTTGAAATGGAAGTAGAAGAATTAGTTTAAGTGTTATATGTGTTCATTGAATAAGCTAGAAGTGAGAAATCTAGAGAAAAATGGAAGAGAGGAAGAAGATGCAAATTTGTAGTTGAGTTTCTGGAAAAGTGGCTGTTGAAAAAGTTGGGATGTCGCAATCGTGAGATGAGAGGAAGAAATAGATTGTTTTTGGAGGTTTAAAAGTACTACGGTGACTTTACTAGGTATTGTTGGAAGTCACCCTCGTGCTTAAGCATGACGGTGAGTTTGCTAGTAGGATTGGGAGTTCAACATCATGCTTAAGCACGATGGTGCACTCGAAGGGTTGA
This sequence comes from Erythroxylum savannarum, assembly GCA_025629945.1. Lineage (NCBI taxonomy): Eukaryota > Viridiplantae > Streptophyta > Magnoliopsida > Malpighiales > Erythroxylaceae > Erythroxylum > Erythroxylum savannarum. Next base: position 17,445,531 of record JAOTAW010000202.1, on the reverse strand, counting down.
CTCACCCTGAACACCTTTGCTTCTTTTGGCCATAACTTTGTCATCCGACCTCCAAATGACATGAGACTTAAACCAATATATTCCTAGCACATTTTTCTACCTCTACATAAAAATTGGTAGCCTTATAAATTTTGGAAATGATTGATTGAATCAAAGTGAGGGAATAGAATGAACTGGAATATTTTACTGAACATACTTCAGTATTTTGCTTATATCTAGAACAATACAAAGTAAATTGAGTATAACTTTTGGAATACTGAATCAAATGGTATGATATTGGTGTCATTGGAAACTTAAGACATTGGAGAACAATTTTCTAGAAGGAAGTGTTGCCTATTTTTATCATTTACCTTATCAGATTAATTATGCAAAGTTAACCTGTAAGTATGTTAGAAAAATTTGAAGTGATCAATTAGGTTATGAAATTGATTTCACATTGTTTATTATGGTCCAAATTATAAGTACAAATGGTATTAATGACGGTTTTGATATCTGAATGATTTGTTGATAAGGGTCACAATAAGATACCCAGAATTGTCATTGAACATGCATTGTGTATATTTTATATAAGTAGATATGCATAAAGGAATACTTATACATTTGTGCAAAAGTGTGATATTTGTAAATGAGTTTTGTATGTTATAGAGGAGCACATTGGATGCCAGTCAGGCACTGCCAGTCCATCCAGGTAATAACATATTGGAGCGTACTGTGAGTCAACCTAGATGATTTTCCTAGGATTGATTTGATTCGTTTGACTTCCAATTATTGAACTGTTTGTGATTTGTTTATGAATTATGGACTTTAATTGTCTGAGGAGATTGATATTTAGGAATGTATTGGAAGTGCTTTGATTGCTATGAAATTCTAAATGCTATGTGAATTCTCAACGAAAATTGAATGCCGAACTTAGGTCCAATGACTATGAGATTTTGATTGTGCATCACATGTGATTATTATACATGAAATATTAAGAATTTGATGCATTTCATAAAATGCATACTCAAATAAAGGCGTTGTGACCGGAGTAGTCAGCATGAAAGCACTTGCACATAGAGCTTTGCTTTGTGATTTCTAATTCTGCACGTAGAGCTTTGCTCCTTGATATATGTTTCTGACTGAGCCCAATGGGCCAGTATCTGTATAAGTATGTGATAGGCACTCGGTCACAACAATAATAACGAATCTGGAATCTCATATGCATCTGTAGTTGTATATATATCTGTTTTAATTCACAATGATTATATGATGTGCCATATTAGTGGGAGTATTTGGAATATATATGTTCTGAATGAATAATTGTGAAATATATGTTTTGTGTATGTGATCTGGGTGAAATCATCAATGATGGTTCACTCATTGAGTTCGCAAAACTCATAAAAATTGCAAAGTAACTTTTCAGGTTCCGAGGAATTATTTAGTTAGGCTAAGTAGAGTATAGCCACTAAGATCAGATATAGACTAAGGGTCGGGATTGGTTTGCACCTGCATATGTCTTCAGTGATTTTATTTTTGAATTATGTTCCACAAGAATTGTACTAAGTGTATGTGATTGATTTGGTAACGAAATGACATTATGATTGTAAGTGTTATGTATCTAAAATGGGCACAAGTGGCTGTTGAATACTAATGTTTGTAATAATTGTAACTTGTGATTGGAAATGTTTTTAAAAGAAGTAAGCCCGATTTAATTAATGATTTCCGCATACGTGTACTTTGGTTTAAAGAAACAAAAGTTTTGTAAGGAATTTTGACTGAATGGTTGTTTTAGAATGCCACAATTGTGGGGGATGTACTTGGATATCACCATGGATGTCGGGTATGTGTCATGCGAGAGCCCTTATTGCCACGATTAAAGCACTTTAACTTGGCTCTGTTGTGCTTCTCCTTGAACTTTTTCAAGGTGGCACCATTCCCATTGTCTTGACCATCCTTCCTATTCTTCTTCGCTTTGAACTTGTTCTTCTGAGGAAAGGAAGTTCGAGCAATATATACCTTTGAATGGTTCTTGATGGCCATCACCTCTGTATTTGGCTCAATGGTAAGAGGCGTGGTTGTAAAACCAACAAAACCTTGAGGTCTTGGGTTCGAGTCGTGGACTCACCCAAGAACCAAAGAGGACAATACCTGGAGTGATGGTGGTAGAGGCCGGGCTCTACAGAAGGTGTCAGGTATGGTGAAGCCAAGTGGGGGTCTAAGGATGTTGATCCATTGTTGGGGCTGGGTCAAGTAGGGTTTATGTAGTTGGGTGAATGTTAGGGTGGTCAGTAGCGTTGCTTGGGAATTGGGCTTGTTGGTCAAAGTGTATGTATATCTGTTGTTTCGATGTTTGTGGGGTTGGGTTGGTTAGTGTTAAGAACTTTGTCTCATGAAAGACAACATCTCTATTTATTAGGATGCATTTTGATGTTAAATATTGTACCTTATAACCTCGTTTGTCGGACGCGTATCCAAGAAAAATGCACTTGATGGCTCTAGGTTCTAATTTTTCTTTGTGGGGTTTGGTAATTGTTACATAACAGATGCACCCAAAAAATTTCATATGATCGTATGTGGGGGCTTTATTATATAATTGTTCATATGGGGATACCCAGGATAAAATTTTGGTGGGTAGTCTATTTATGATATAGGTTGAGGTTAATAAGGCTTCCCCCTAATAATTTTTGGGTGATTTGGATTGATATAAAAGGGACTGGGTTACTTGTAGCAAGTGTTTGTGTTTTCGTTCCACAACCCTATTTTGTTGAGGCGTGTAAACGTATGTTTTTTGGTAAGTTATTCCTTTTGACTTAAGGTACTCGTGACACGAAGTATTTATGAACTCATTACCATTATCGGTTTTTATCGCAAGGATTGGGGTAGAGAATTGTTTTTCAATCATGGTTATAAAATTAATTAAGATACTTAGAGTTTGGTCTTTTGTTTTGATCAAGATGGTCCATGTGGGTCGGGTCAAGTCATCCACTAAGGTAACAAAGTATTCAGATCCATTTAAATTTGGTATGCTATATGAGCCCCAGAGATTAACATGTAATGATTTGAAAGGTCTTTGGGTGTTTATGGGATGTGATTTGAAGGGTTTTCTATTTTGTTTAGCAAGGGGGCAGATGTCACAAAAAGGCTTGAACTTAGGATTTTTTATGCTAGAGATATACATAATTTTTTTCTTAGATACGTGTCCTAAACATAAATGCCAAATGTCAACATCATTGGTTACATTACAGGCAATATAATTGTTCAAGTAAAAATGCAACGAAGGACCTTTTATTGTTTTGGCAGGTAGGAAGCGTTGTGGTGTAAGTTTGTAAATTCCTGCCTCCTCCTCGCAAATGGCCAACACATAATCAGTCCATAGGTCCTGCAAATACAATTTATCATAAATGAAGATAGCTGCTAGGTTGTTTTGTGATGCTAACGTGTGTACAAATAATAAATTATGATGGAACGTTGGCACATGTAGAACATTGTTGAGGGTTACTTCTGAGTTCAAGGTTACACTACCCATGATAGTTACAGTTTTTGTGTTTCCATCAGGAAGGGTTACAGAACCAAACAGGCCAGAAGGTTTTATGCGAGAGTAATGGTTTATACCTAAACACATGTGAGTAGATGCCCCTGAATCTACTATCCATGAACCTTTGTCATACGAAGCAATAATTGATTCATGCAGAGATAAGTTCTTCCTCGCAAAGTTGCTAAAAGCAACATGGTTGGTTTCTGTGTTACCTTTACCTCTCATGCACTTCATTAGTTCATTTACTTGTTGAGCAAGCACGTTGATATCCACCTCCTTCTCAGTTGATTTTGTGTTCAATGGTTTGTTTTCGACATGTGTCTCCATCACAGTAGCATCATGGTGGCCCCTTTCTCTAGCTCATTTCTCTTTTAGCTCCTTGAACCAATCTGGTATTCCGTGTAGTTTGAAGCAGGTGTAGATGGCGTGTCCCCTTTCGTGACAATGTTCACAATACTTATCCTTTTTTCTTGAATTAAGTTTCCTCCTGTAGTTGCTTGGATTACCACTGTCTCTACCCTCAGCTCTCTTGTAAGTGCCCTGCTTAGCCATTAATGTTATATTTATGTTGTCTTCTTCTCCACGGTGCTGAGATATGCTTTTCTGCCTCTCTATTGTCATAATCATGGAGTAACCTCTACTCACTGGTGGCAGTGGGTCATTCAACATAATATGTCCAACCACATGGCTATATTCTTCTCTTAACCCCATCAAAAACTAAACAAGCTTTATATTATTCTCCACAGATCTATTTTTATCGTTGGCTTCACAGGCGCATCTCACAAAGGGCTTCAGACAATTCAAATCATCCCATTGTTTTTTTAGCTTCGTGAAATATGCAGTCACCGACCCATTTCCTTGTCTCAGATTTCACTCTCTTCGTATCTAGATTTTAATTCCTCCCACAAATCTCTAGCAGACGTAACTACCAGAAAGGAATTAGCGATTTCTTTACTAATGGAGTTTAAGATCTAGGAGGTTACCATTTTGTCTGCAGTGCGCCATTTTCGGAGGAGTGATGGGTTGTTCTCTAGTTTGTTTATATCATCGTTTACGAACCCCATCTTGTCTTTAGCTCATAATGCAATACTCATGGATTGGCTCCATGATAGGTAATTATTTCCATCAAGCAATGAGATCACCAAGATAAACCCTAGGTTTTCGGATGCTGCGATGGAATAGGAGTCAAGCTCAGCGGCATTCTCATGTGTGTTAATATCACTGTCATTCTCGTCGTTTTGAGACATGATGTGAATAGTGTTAATAAATCAAGGGTATATCCTGCTCTGATACCATGTCAAAACCATGGGAGAACGACAGAAACAAGAGAATGGGAGAGAAAGCTCTCTATTTTCATTAAGTAGAAAGAAGACACTGTACATGGTTTTATACAAGTGAAGGAAAAAGGAAAAAAAAAAACAAAAAGGAATCATAAGAATCATAACTAACTGTCCTTTCTTTGTACAGGCTGTATATGGTTGCTCTGTGTTTGCGTTGTCACGTTTATTGTGTGGCTGAGTTTGTTATTTTGGTAGGTTCCTACAGATTGTGTATTAGTTATCAAGTCCTATTCTTCCCTGAACTAAATGGTCTTTAGTTGTGTTTAATGTGAGTCTATTTTCTCTTTAAGCTCACAAGAGAAATTATTCAAAAAAAAATTCATAGATAGAATGAAGGGGTTGATTTTAGTAAGAAAACCAATACTGTAGAATCCATCTGCATCAACTACTGCTTTCTACTTCGGATATTCCATGCTTGTGCTAGTTTATGTCGGTGCTGAATAGTAGTTGGTATATTATGTAGGGGTAATACAGTTATTTGTTTCCAAGTTTGATGAGTTATATATATTTTAGTCTTTTGTATGTAGGATCACTTGCTAGAGTACTATTAACTTGTGGAGCTCACGTTTGCTTTTCTTGAAAACAATGATTTTGGTGCAGGACAATAATGGAAGTAGGAGTAGATAAGGGAAAGAGGAGTAATAGAGATAAAGAAGGGCGAGAAAAGTAGAACCCTCAAGGAGAAGACAAATAAGGTTTAGGGAGAGAAGTTACAAAGAATCACAACAAAGGGAATTCTCAGTTACTTTTTTGCCAAAAATTCTTAAATTCTTGGACGTCTCGATATATTTACAATAGCACAAGGTGACCTTTAAATAAATAGGCCTAGCAAGTCTTAAGAAGATAAAAGAAAATTTAATATAGGAAGTCCTAAATAGGTACTCCATTTATATTTCTTCAGACATTGAGGTGTTGAAGGAGGGAGTTGGTATGACCACATTTTGTTGTTATCTCTAAAATTACGTGAAAGCATTAAAAGTTCTATACTTGATGTCGTTGGAGTTGTGCGGTGAAGCTTTATAACACTAGAATTTGATGAAGCCATAAGCCTTCGTTATTATTCACTCGTTTCAATTAGTCCTTTGTTCATTTATCCAAAAAACTTGTTAAATTCACAGATGCTTTGCCCTTGAATATGAAAAGAGGAAAGAAATGGTTGCTGCTACATGAGCATTTAAATGTGTGGAAGTTCTATACTTGAGGGCAGTTCGTTGCAAGAGTACTTTGTCAAGCAAAGATTGGAATGTTTGTCAAGAAAAGATTGGAATGTGTTGCAAGCAAGCTTGCAGAAAATTTCGCAAGGTAAGGCAATGAGGGTGAAGAAAACAATTCTATATTGAATTGAGTTATCTGTACATAGGATTCCTATGGTATATGTACAAGCGGCATAGAAATAATGAAGAAATATTCTTAATTATCAAATCTCCCAATTATAGGGAGAGATCTATCAATTATAGGAAAAGATCACTACAGATATTAATTCCTAAATATATACACAGAAATAATCCAATCTAATAACTCTAGTCAACACTCCCCCTCAAGTTGGTGTATGGATATCACACATGCCCAACTTGCAAACAAGATTGTGAAACTGGTTGTTGTAATGTCCTTTGGTGTAAGACATATGTTAGTTGTTCATTAGACAGAGTCATTCATAAGTGTCTCCTTTACGAAATGTCGATCAATTTCTATGTGTTTTGTTCTTACATGTTGAACAGGTGGCAGCTTTGTTATCATAGTAGAGGGATAAGAAAGTGGGACATTTTTCATAACCAACATTTACTTCCTGTATCCATCAATTATAACTCATTCATCAGCTTTCTCACCCACAAGAGTTCACGCACACATTGTGCAATAGTTTTGTATTATACTTCCACATTATATCTACCAACTACATTATGTTTCTTGCTTCTCCAAGTAACTAGATTTCCTCCTATAAGCATATAGTAACTAGTGGTTAATCTCCTATCATCTAGAGATCTAACTCAATCAGCATCTGTAAATGCTTTTATCTTAAGGTGATCATTGTGAGTGAACAAAAGTCCTTTTCCTGGTGCATACTTCAGATAGAGTAGGATGCGGAATACAAAGTGTAAGAGTGGTCCTCATGGATCATGCATATATTGACTCATCAGGCTAACTACATATGTTATGTTTGGTCTGATGCGAGAGAGATAGATGAGTCTCCCAACTAATCTCTAATATCTTCCCATGTCTATTGATGTACTTGTTCCCACTTAAAGTTTGTGGTTACTCTTGATAGGAGATTCAACTGATTTACAACCCATTATACTAGTTTTTCTAACAAGTCTAGGACATATTTTCTTTGAGAGATAAAGATTCTTTTCCTTATATAGCGACTTCAACTCCTAAGAAGTATTGCAACTTCCCTAGATCCTTAATTTCAAATTCATGAGCAAAGAGTTTCTTCAGCCTAACCATCTCTTCTGTTTCACTTCCTATTACCATAATGTCATCAACATAGATAATAAGAAGCGTGATCTTGCCTTGTGAATGTTTGATAAATAGGGTATGATCCACATTACTCTAGTGATAACCAAAGAAAATCATGACCTGACTGAACTTTTCAAACCATGCTCTAGATGATTACTTTTCCCAGACAAGACCTTTTTAGCCTACAAACCTTCCCTTATGTCTTCTCATCTTCAAACGGGGAGAAATCTCCTTATACACCTTCTCCTCCAGATCCCCACGAAGGAAAGCATTTTTAACATCAAACTACTGTAAATCCCAATCTAAGTTAGTTGCACAAGATAGTAAAATTCTGATTGTATTCATCTTAGCAACAGGAGCAAAGGTTTTCTTATAGTCCACTCTATATTCTTAATCTTGAGCTAGTTCTCTCTTATAATGAACTTTGACATAAGGTAGAAGCATCTCATGGCATTAACAGTGTGCAATGTGGTTTCTTGAACTTTGGATATGATTGATTTGATGGCGAGTAATAGGAATGTGGTTTCTCGGAAAATTGTTTTAAGTATGATCAATGCTTGCTTATGCAATAGAATGCATATGATGTAGATTAAAGTTGTTAGTGTTGACTTCACTTGACTAAGATCCTTCCTTCCTTCCTTCCTTCCTTATTTATGTGAAGAGATGAATAGGTAATGATGTGCACTGGGTTAGTATCACGGGTTTTTTTGTACATGTAGCCACCACATCCCCATATGCATACATTCATACATACATACCAACTATCAAACACCTTATTGCATACTAATTTAAATTACAAAGTTATATTGCATGTTAAAAACTGATATAAAAACAAGACAATGATTTGAGACCAAAAACTAATATTACATAATAATGCAACTGTTGCATGATCAATCCATTATTCTAGCTAAAAGGGCATAAATTTGAAGTTACTGCCAACCCAACACTAGATTATGGTAAAAGCCTCCAATTCATTTTTAGCAAGTACACAATCACTAAAATTGAAGAACACCAGCACACTGACATCTAAATAATTTCACTATTTCTTAGCAAGATGAAATAAAAGAATAAAGGCTTTCACTTAACACACCAATATGAAGGCTGAACAATCAGAGACAGAAAATCCTTAAGAACAATAATTCCATCATTCTTCGAAAGAAGAAAAACATGGACTAGACAAAGATCTTCTTCTACACATACATGGAGACTAGTCTTCGATCTTTCACTCTTAAAATCTTGGTTGTAAATCGGTCACACTTGTATCATCTTCTAATAATAGACCACTTTAAGACCTAATTTTGGCTCTACGTTACTACAACATATATGTTTATAAAAATTAATTCCAAGGAAAAGAAGAGGTAAGATTCACAAGTTCTAATATATGGGAGAATTTTAAAAGAACTTTAACTCCTGCAAGCTGATATTGTTGCCCAATCCATGTAGGACAATGCCTAAGTCTGCTTCAAGTTAAATGCAGCCATTATGGTTCACAATTTTTATAAAGCACCAAGGAAAGGTTGGCAATCCTCTTTGGTTAATCACTTATGTATTCAATGTGTTGAATGGGCTAATATGCAGTTCACAGTTACGCATGAGTATCAGGCACCTTTACCTTCAATTTATGCACCACAACAACTGGTTGCAAGAACTGGAACGACCTCTCATCCTAGCATTACCTGAGTCAGTCCAGTAGTAGTAATTTTCCTATACATGTTCAATATAAAAAGATAAAAATAATTACTAAAGACTATCACTGATAAGATGCAGACGTTAATCAAGAAGTCAAGTCACAGAATTCACCACAAAATAGTGTGAAGATTATTTATTCTTTGTTGCATCACTTGATCAAAATAAACCACAAAACCTAAGCTAATCAAGAAAGCTTTAAGCTCGCAACCTACAAAAAGAATACACATTTTGATTCCAGAATAAAAGAACAAAATATGAAACTCTGTGATAATATTAAAGTGGCAACTCAAAGTCTCAGCACACCTGTAAAATAGAAGGTGTAGCTTTAGTTAATTAAGACAATAGAAAAGTCAGGAAAAGCTCCACAAAAATGATCTCTCTATCAAAATTGTATTCTTTTGATAGAAAATGGACTATGATCCCTCTATTAACCTTATCAAAATGGTTGCCTCCTAATTTCATGTTAACAAGTATTCTAATTCCTCTAGCGTAAAAAATAAGGAGTTAAAATAACAAACAAAAAGAAAAGAATTGTGCATGGCCTCTAAAGTAGCCTCTAATAAGGATTTATCCGTCTTCCCTAACCCGACATACAAAATTAATCATACTTTGCCCTTAGCCAACAGGAGAACAAGATGAATATTCAAAAATAGATCATAAGATCAACATATAAATATCACTTTGTACAAATGTACATAGAGGTACAAGCTATTGGTGACCTGCAGCTTAGCATGTTTTGTATTGCACCTTTTCACTTCTTTTTCTTGCTACGACCCATAATAGAAAATAAATGAGAAAAATATATGACATGTACAGATTCAAGTTAATCTCTAGCACCATTGAGACCTAAAGAGCACTAAGCCTCTCTTGCAAGATGAACCAAACATATGAACCCTTCAACGTCTTAGTCGTTGAATTCAATGATTCTCATAATAGATGCAATAAACTCTTTATTTTGAGCTTCTTCCAAACTTAATTTAGCAGCTGAGACAACAATCTGACATTTTTTTATGCCTCCATTGCAAAATATGCATTATGTGTCTGTAAACCATCAAAATACTACAATCTTAATATCTGGCACAACCCACACTCAAGAGAATGCACATGAAGCCATTACTGGCAAATATATTCTTTATTAAGCCATATTCCTAGAAGTGGAATCTAATATAAGCATTCTATTGTAGAATTTTTAGAAATGAAATTATATTCTCTGGAAAATAAGACAATAAGTTGGAGAATGAAAAAATGAAATATCATCAACAGCCCATGACAACTTGGTAATCAAATTGCTACCTACTAGTATATTTTAAACAAAAAAATCAAATTTAAAATGTCAAACCTCTAGTTAGACATTGTCGTTCACCTCTCTGACATTTATATCTAGACAAGTGATACTGTGGAAACAACTTATAATTTCCACAACCAGATCTAAAGATTTACATGATAAATTATTAAAGAACAAGGAGAAAGAAAACACGAATAAATGGCTTACAAAGTCAAAAAGTTGAAGAAAACTTGCATAGTTTTGTAAGACAACAAAAATTTCTAGAAATTTAAGAAATTGAACCCTTGGATAAGCAAGTCTTGTTGGACCCTGAACTTTTTCTTGGAAGTTTGAGTTATTAAATGAAATTAAATGAGGAATTAGTGGTGTTTAAGTTTTGATTTGGGTAATGTTAATTGGAGCAATTGCAATGATATTTTGAGGTTAATGCATGA
>JAOTAW010000202.1:17214058-17231352 GCA_025629945.1 Erythroxylum savannarum | reverse complement strand
TTAAATTATTGTTATTGTAATTGATTTTAACTGCTATATATATTATATCTCCGTCTATATATATATATATATATATAACAGCAAAATAACACGGAAGAATACAGGACGATATCAGAGACAAATTATAAACTTTATAGATTAAACTATTTATAAAATTTTATGTTGTTATAAATGTTCTTATTGCTGGTTTCAATTTTAATTAAATACACTGGGCATTTTCACTGCGCATTTGCGCAGAGATAATCTGCTAGTTCATACATATCAACAGGCATCTTGTAACAATGCAAGAGTCTACGCGGCATAATCACTGCCTGCCGACATGGAGGAACTCGGAGAGAAGAAGACCCCTCCACCCCTATCTCAGCTTTAGGATCATCAACGCTCTGCTCCAACGCATCTATCCTGCTGCTCATCAGAAACAAAAGTGTTACTTCATTCTCATTTAGTACATGCTATGAGACATGTTAGTGTTTCCGTATTCTATTTTATGCAATTACATATTCAAAAATTCAATGGGATCTCGCCTGCAATCAAATAATTACAAACTTTTCTATGTTATTTTTTAAATCTAATATCACTTTAAATTCAACAAAATAAATAATACATAAATCATAATAAAAAATGAATATTAGTTTGCATCTTATTCCAAAGCTTGATTTTTTTTGTGATATACCTTAAACTATTTCTAAAATCAGTTTATCTCAACCACCGTAGCTATACAGGTGTATAGCCTTTAACAATATTCATAAATAATTTTGAGAAAATTATGTAATTATTACAAAGAGCATTAAAGAAAGAGTGTTAGAACTCTTAAAGTTTAAGTCTATTTCTAATAGGTTTTCGAACATTATATTAATTCAAGCGAAATTAAATTATAATTTTAATTAAATTTTAATTAGAATTATCTGATAATAATTATGCCCAAATAAGATCCAATATTTATCCTTTTTTATTAAATATTTCAAATTCAATCGTACAATTTCTCAAATTTTATAATCAAATGTAACTTAATTAAAATACTTTTCTCTTTGCAATTCGTTTTTTGTGTGTGATCCATTATATTCCTAAATATATTATAAATCTAAATTATATTTAGGATTAGATAAATTAAACTCCTTTAGTTTATCTTGAATTTTCTAATTAACATATTTATATCCATATATCGAGATTGACATCCAGCAATGCATCATGACCACTTAAATATTTAGGAATGTCAAAGTAGTTTTAATAAACCTTCCATATATAATTTTTTCATATAATTCAATCATTTCATTATATAATGTTTCAATTAAATATAAACGTAATTATTGTCTACTCTATTTGAATCTAATCATGTCAGTTCTCTATCATTAATAATTGATTCAATTATTGCTATTTGAATTTTTTTTAAAAAATAGTTATTCCATCTTAGCTAAGGATTTTCCAAATTAATAATAATAATGGAACCTTATCCCTAATCAATTTAGAGTGATAAAACTTGTAGTGATCACTTTATATCTCCATATAGTTCATGTTATATTCAATGACTATCGACTGAGTTATCCTTGACCAGAATAGGTCATAAGTAGTATTAAACATAGGAATCTCTATATGAGATAACTTTGGAGATCTCAACTTAAAGAATCACTTATACAATCATCACAATGAAAATTTCCATAGACTTACAAGTAATTTTTCAAATGTAATTCTCGTATAGAGTCAGTTCAATAATTTAACACTACAACAGATGGGACTCTTGGTAACGATTTATTTCGTGGGTAAAAGTTACAAAATCGTAGCTAATAGTCATTAGTGACAATTTATATCTGTCACTAAAAACGTCGTCAAATCCTTGTAACAGAAACTATAGGTGACATTTTTCTCCAATCGTTGCTAATATTTTTTTCCTATACTTTATTTTCGTTAAGAAAAAGTATAGGCGATGTTTTGAAAAATCTTCGCCAGTATAATTTTGTTATGCTTACTTCTCGTAGCTAAAGATAATTAGCTATGTTTTCGGAAAAGTAGCTAAAAGTTTTTAGCTACATTTCCAAAAAGCAGCAAATTATTTTTAGCTAGTCAAAGGTTTTTAGCTACGTATCTAGAAACTTAGGCATAAGTTTTTAGCTACGTTTTCTAAAATTTAGTCAAATTTTTAATATACATTTTACCTAAATGTTATACCATGTTAGTTATAATTATTCATGAAATTTTTTATCTATATTATTGTATATAATATTTAGATTTTTGTTGTTGTTAATTTATTATAAAAAATATAATAAAAAATAATTGAAAATATGAAGCATTGTATAAAAAAAATAAAATGTCATTAAATTTGATCGTTTACAAGATTTTAATTACAACTTCAAAAATACTTATATACAAAATAAAATCCAAAGATTAGTTTAATCACTCAAATTCGCTTTCATCTTCACTACTTACATAATCCAGGCCAAGTAACTTTCTTAGGTACTTTCTATGCTTGGCCAACTTTTTAAAAACAATTTGTTTTCCTTTTCAAGATGTTGAATATATGCTAGTCTTGATGAGGATGGGGCAATTGGCTTAGGGCCAAACCTAAGCCCTTTGATATATATCCAGATTGTGTACCAAGCACCTTGTTGCAAATGTCATCTACATTTGGCTCATTTTTGTCAGATATTGATGTTTGCAACAACTCCTGTATCTTATTCTAAAATTTTAAAAATAAAATCAATTTTTAATTTAAATATTATGAGATAATACTACATAAATAAATAAACTTAAAATTTAAACAAATTTTTATACTTATATAGTTATTGTGCTCTTCTTAAAACATCCACCCTTCACTTTTCTTATAGTGCCAGTTTGTAGAGTGTTATCCTATCACAATCTTTTCCATGTATTTCCTTCTAACACTGTTTCGTGAAAAAATGCAAAACACAATATTATTATGTTTTATGGTATAATTATAACTTGTAGATAAATAACTTACATATTTATTTCACAGGACAACAAATGATTTGGAGTTTTGGTTATGAGGAGTTTTCATTTTCCTCTTTTCACCTTAACTTTCTCACACTTTCCTAAATAAAGAAAAGAAATAGTCATTAAATAGTGTAACAAAATTAATGGAAGCAAATATGAAGAGAAAGAAAACAAACATGAACTTTAGGAGAGGCCTAATTATCACACCAATGGCTCCAACTTTTTAGAGAAATTCGTTCAGGAACATGTATCTTTGCCTCCTCATTCGAAGGAAAAGATTTGTAATATTGATGTAGTCAATAATGATGATCTCTGGTCTTTTGTTTCAATAGTCAAATCACACAGTTTAAAAAATTAGGGTTGTCGAGATGACAATATTAAGCTTCATCTGTGAACAACAAGTAAAAACAAAACTAATCTTGAAATAAGTAAAACAATATTGCATATAATTAAATAAATTGAAATTTTATCGAAACTTTATCCAAAGCATTCTTTAGCAAGTTGTTTTCCTTCGAATTCTTGGCATGCTTTAGGCAAGGTAATCTAGTTCTGGCAATTACCCTTAATTCACTAGACAATTTTACTAATTGAATCTTGTCTAGAGGATAACATTGTGAGGTATCAATATATATAGAAAACTTGTTCATTGCAAAATTCATTCGTTGCGACTCATAACCTTCAATTATACCTCTACCTCTTTTTTCTGACATTAATATTAGAACCTGACAACAAATGAATAATGATAAGAAAATATGCATTAATCATGTAAACATATATTTGAGCATAAGTCTATTTGTAGGTGTTAAAGATTAAAAAACCTACAAATCCCTCTTTAGTAGTTGAGGTAGATGGGGGTTATTGCTAACTAGCTTTATTAGTGGATGAAGTCAATTTTTATTATTGGCTATGATTTGATTGATCTGGTTGTTATTGGGGAGGAACCATTTTGATACTTGCCACCTTCTTCCTTTTGTTTCTACTAGATGCCATTATGTTGGATATCTATAACTCAAACATCAACAATGCGCATAAATCAAACATCAACAATCCACATTAACATAACTTAAATATCAACATACGCATTAACATAACTCAAACATCAACAATACATATTAACATAAATGTTACCAACATTACATTTCAAACAAGATAAGCAACATTTTTATTAACTTCAATTATCATGATCAAGATTTCGAAAATCATCATCATTAATTACATTATGATTCGACTCTTCGTCACTATTATATTTAACCAAAGTATCATATATAATTAATCCTCAATATAGTCTTAATCTCTTTCTACGACAAGATTAGCTTGTACTTCATTTTCTTTTAGTATATTGGGATCAACATCTCTCCTATGGAATGATAATATATCTGCATCTTCTATTTTTAGGGCTCTATTATTCATCTCCGATTTAATCTTTTGATATATTTCATCATCATCTTCACTCATTAGAACATTTTTCCTTTCATAAAAATCGAAGAGATTTCAGTGTTGAAATTATTAAACAACTTTCCAATTATTGTATAGTGTCATTAAGGTAGAATACTTGCTTCTTGGCTTGCAAGGACAAAAGGGTCATTATCATACCATGTGTTACTAACATTGATGCTAGTAATATTGCCATTCACTTTTATGTCACCAAGGTTAAACCATTTGCACTCAAATAAAACAACCTTTTTATCCTTGATGTAATGCAACCATATTATTTCTGAGATAACACCGTAGAAGTCAATAAAATCATCATCATGAAATCCCTCAACAACAACCCTATAATTTTGGCTTCTAAGTCAACTATCTTGATCTTGTATGTGAAATCTTGTATGTTGTTGTCGCCTTTTGCATGTTATGATTATGTAATCGTATCATTTGTAAAACAAAATATAATTAAAAGTTAATCTAACATACAAATTGCCATAAATTCATAATATTCCATCAATAACTTACCTGAGTCTTAAACCATGATGGGAACTTAATCTTATGTCTTTCTTTAACATTAACAATCCCTTTGCTTCGAATTGAATCTTCGTACTCTCTATTTATTAATTCTCATTCATTGTTTTATATTTAAATTTTGTAGTTCAATTTATATTTCCTGCTCTCTATTTAAAAGCAATATACATACTCCATACATATATTGACTTCCTCACAATTGTTCAAAATATACCAATGTCCAAGTTGGAAATTCATTTATAGTCTATAAAACAATCGCATGCATTATAAATGTTTCACCTTCAACAACATCATAAGTTTCTAATCCAATCTCTAAGAGATGGTTTAAGTCATCAATTAGTGGTTGTATGTATACATTGATATCCTTACCAGGATTAGTAGGTCCTGGAATAAGTAAAGGCAATAACATAAAAGGCTCCTTCGTACACTTCTATGGAGATATGTTGTATGGCACTAAAATTATCGACCACATTCTGTAAGAAGTATTTATATAACAGAATGGATTAAATCCATCTGAGGCTAACCAAGTCGAACATTATGACAATCCTCTGCAAACCATGGAAACTTTCCATCAAAGTCTTTCTATGCCATTGAGTCTGCTAGATAACGCATAATATTATCATCAATACATTTCTCTTTATGCTAGCTCATATCTATGGCTGTTTTTGTTGACATAAAAGGCCTTTGTAGTCGATAAGTACCACAAGATTTTATTTTGTTATTTTTTTCCTTTGCCATCATCCACTCGCCACCTTGATGTACCATAAATGGGACATTCTTCAAGATCTTTACCATCCTTTCAAAATACAGCACAATCATACTTACAAGCATGTATTGATATATATCTTAATCCAAAGTCCCTTAACAATTTCTTTACTTCATAATAAGATTTTGGAAATTTGTGTCTAACAGGTAATGCATCATTAAGTAATTCAATTAACATGTCAAAAGATTGTTTACTTTATTTATTATAGACCTTCAATTGCAACAACTTGACAACAAAAGATAACTGTTAGAATTTTGAGCACCCTGGATATAATTCTTCTTGAGCAACTTTCAATAACTTCCTAAAATTATCTTCTGTAATACTACTAATTATGTTAGGCAAATCAGTTTCATTTATGGTGTCCATATAATTCTCATAATCCTCTAACATCTCGCTAATCCTATCATCACCATCATCACTAATATCACAATCTTCGCCATCTATGTTATTACTATCATCAACACCTGTATCAACATTTCTATTACAACTTGCTTCTGAATGTTCGCCATGATAAAGCTATGGAGAATAGAATTTATCAATGCCTTGGATTAGTAAGTGATTATATACCACATCTTGACTTTGAATGTTCATATTTAAGCAATCTATGCATAGACAACGAATACAACATTCAACACCCGTTTGATCTTTTACAAATTGCATGACTGATCTTTTACAAATTGCATGAAACTCTTACTCTTTGTAAGTATTCAGTGCACCATTTTTAATGATACATCCATTTCTTTTCCATCTAGCTATACAATTAAAACTAAATTACTAAATTACTATATGCAATTTAATTTCTAAATAACATAATGATAAATCATACAAGTTTCCATCCTAAGTTATACATATGAATTGAGAAAGGGTATTCTAGAAGTGACTCTTAGGCTCGTGGAAAATTTCACCGATAAGCCTCATCGGAGTAGCATCATGGGTTTCTAACTTATATATCCTTCTAGAGGTTTATAATAAATAAAATTTTGCATAATTATAGGTGGATTTCTTATGTTACTAGTATGAAATTATAAATTATAGTTGACATATTATGTTTGAAATTATAATATAACCAAGGTACGTGGCATTGTTATGCCACATGAATTAAGAAAGGGTCTTGCTGTAACTCTTAGGCTCGTGGAATATTACACCGATAAGCCTCATCGGAGCTGCATCATCATATGTGTCATTCTATACGCTCGTGGCTCGTGAAATATTACACCAATCTTATTATAAAAGACATCATCTATAAGAGATCAAACTCATTCTATATGCAGTAAATACTATATAATTCATACATCTAGTCATAAAAGATTCTAACAATATTGCAAACAACAACACCCAAAACCAACACCCTCCTTCCATTTCCATTAAAACCCAAACACAAATTCTTCTCTATTGAATTAGATCATGAAAAAATGAAAAAAATTAGATGACTTACTTGGACAGATGGACAATCAAAGATGACGGACAACGAACAATAAATATTTAAATAATATAATGATAAATCACTAGAAATTGATGTAATAATTTTTAATTCAAACCAACAATCACATGTACATGTAATTCCCATTATCTATCACAATTATATAAATTATTCAAGTGTGAATACATTCTAAAGAAATTGAAGAACTAACTTGTGCTTCAAGTGTGAATACAATCTCACATATGGTCAATTCATGTGGACTAAATTGAACTTGGACTAAAAGAAGAAATGACAGTATAATCATCTAAAGAAATTGAAGAACTAACTTGGTTGAAGTTGGGATTTGATGGTAAGTTGTAATAGATGTTGATTGAATTGAAGAGTGAACTCTTAAAGATTGGAATTGTTTTCTTTCCTATGAATGGAAGTGAGTGGCATGTTGAATGTTAAGGTTAATATGATATAAAAATAAGTTATTATGTGCCTATAATAGTAACTAATTAGTTAATTAGGACATAATTAACTAATTAGTTAATTAAAGACTTAAAGCTTTTAACTTTACTGATGTTTAAATCTTGATATTTATTACACTAATTATGATATTATCTTGAATAATCATGTTTATTCTTCCTATCACAAAGTAATAGAAGGATGAGGTGGTAACAAATAAAAACTTGAAAAAAATATTCCTTTTTTCTTTAGTTAAAGATACCACTTTCCTATATCTAAGATTTATTGTTTCCTAAGTTGTTAAAACGTTCAAGGTTAAAGGACTTGCTCTTATTGAATGGTTTATATGGGTTATACTTGTAAACTTTGTTCCAATGATACTGTTGCACATTAGTATGTTTCTTTGAGTTAACGATATTTCTATATTTAATACTTTTATGCACTCATAATATATGACTTTATATGTAGTTGGTCTTGTTATTTAAAATTAAGTGATTCATATGCACACTATTAGAATAACATGATATAGATTCCTCCAAGATCCTCTCTACAATTTTTAAAACATAAAGTACCCGAAAATAGAATAAATTCAATACTACTCAATAAGATAAGCAGTATGTTGCTCAAGGTTTAGATAGTTTAAACATAACTAACCTTGATTGGAATCCTTATAATGCTCTTATTGTAGAAATGTCATACTACTAGTATTTGTCTTTAGATACCTTAAATCAATACATAGTAATAAGCATAGCTAGTGTAAATGATTTCTTTATCAAATTTGGGTAAGTTATAGTTAATTTGAGACATATAAATGTCCTCACCAGTCCCTAAGTTTAGATTAAAAACTCATGTCAAGCTGTTAACAAATGTTTATAATAATCTTTGACGAGGCTAGCACTCAACTATTCCTTTAGAATTTGATAAATATGAAAATGTAAACTTACAATAGAGAGAAATATTGTATAATTGCATTCAAAAAATCAAAAGTTGCTAGAGTTACGTATAACAAATATTTATATATTAGTAATGTCTAACCTTAATAAGAGTTTAAATTAATAATAAATACTACAAAAATTCTTTAAAGAAAATGAAAAATTGTTATAAGAGACTTAAAACTTTAGCTAAAGATGTCAATTTATATTGTTTCTCAAGTTGTTAAACATTCAAGACTAGAGGATTTATTCACTTTATTATCTTTAATGTAATGTTTTTTTTCATCAATGATACTCTCTTAATATATACATATTTATTTATTTTACTGTTAATTACTGAAACATCTCCAATTTTATTAAATTTTGCAATATATCCCAAACTTTAAAAGGTGACAATAAAATGATAAAGCTTTTATTTTTTAAAATTAATTTGTCGTTAAATCCTCTTTTAATTATGCTAATATAGCAAGCCACATCAACTGATACATTTTTCACATGAATGAATAGTGGAATATAAATTCCAAGTAAGAAAGTTGTTAATTAAAAATAAAAAAATTGCTACTTTACCTAGTAATAAGAGGGTAAAGAGAGAGCACCTCTATAGTTCCTATCCCTTTCTCGTTGCTTATCCCTCTTTATCCTTTGTCTCTATCTCTTTAGAGTTATAGCTTGCTATAATTGTTCATTTCAAAATGTTGCTATGCTAGTTTTTGTTTTATGTGTATTAATACACGCTGAGTGAGAGAAAATGAAATAAGGGTAGTGACCATCGAAGGTGACTTGCTTATTGTGCTTCATTCACATCATCCCTTATTGTTCCAACAACAATGAAGAACTTTCTGGTCCTAATTCTTGTTTTCTAGTCCTAATTCTTGTTCTCCTTATCTTGTCAAGACTCTTAGTTCACTTTACAAGGCGTCAAAACTTGAGATATAATTGTTCATACTTAATTGAAGTTTATTTTAAAAATCTTTTAGCTTTTTGGTTGCAAGATTTGTGGACTAAGAAAAGCAAGTCCCATATGAGTTTTAGAGTCCTTTCTACACTAACCATGTTATTGTTTTCTTTTATATTTTCCTTGTGTAACGGTTCCCTTATTAGACAAAGAAAACTTATCTTCTCCCTGTGCTTCATATATTCCTTAGTTCTCTTGGCTTTTTTAAGAAATGTAATGAAATATTTTAGGTGAGAGTGGAAGCACTTGTGATCTAAGAACCAAAGCTAAAAACTATGATTAACCAAGTGAAAAAAGGTGTCTATACTAGTATTAGGTTAAAAAAGGCCCTCATCTCTGATGAATTGGTGGGTTAAACTCCACTTTAATTTTTTGATACAGGAGAATCTGATAGGTTTGGATTTCTTTAGGTTATGTTTGGTTGCACGTAAGGTTTTTAATGGAATTGGATGGAATGAAATGATTTATAATGGAATGGAATATAAATGGATGTAATATTAGAAAATTATTTTTTGGAAGGGATAGAAGGGTTCATAATGTAATATAGTGAAATGTTGTTTGAAAAAAGGGTCCATAATATAGTGAATGTTGTTTGGAAGAAGGGTCCATAATGTAATATAGTGAAATGTTGTTTATCATTTTATATTTCATCCTAAACCTCCTAAATCAGAGGTAACTTTTTTTTACTGATTATGATGGGATGAGATGTAATGTGAAACCTTCCCTTTCCATCATCTTTCTATTCCATTCTATTATAAACCCTCATCCTAAACAATGGAATAATATTACATTTCATTTCATTCCGTTAATAATTATTCAACCAAATATAGCCTTACAACTTTTATGGGAGTAATAGCAATAAAGAGTGTTGAGAGTATGGAGGCAAGTTGCATCTCTATGTGCACTCAATAGCTACCACAACAATCTGAATGACATTATCTAAGAGATACTACGGAACCATGCACCTAAACACAACAAGGATGTTTACATGGTAGCCTTTACAATATGTATTTAGGAGATCTACGGGAAAGGAATAATAGAAGATTTGCGGAAAGGGAAAGAGGCATACTTGCCCTAACATAAATCATCTCTAATAATATTAGAGAACAACTGGTTATAAACCAGTTGGAGAAGAAATGCAATGAGAGACTAGCTATTTCTTGGAGACTCTAATGAGAATCCAAGAATACCCAGTACGTAGAGTAGTATTTCCACAACCTAATCTAGCCAGTTATAACATGCACAACAATTTTGAAGGAGTCTAAAGTTGAGTTCTTACCTTACGAAGCCCTCCTCCATGAGATGGTTATGTCAAATCCTTCACGGGTGCTGAAGACTTATAGT
The DNA here is from genome assembly GCA_025629945.1 of Erythroxylum savannarum. Taxonomy (NCBI): domain Eukaryota; kingdom Viridiplantae; phylum Streptophyta; class Magnoliopsida; order Malpighiales; family Erythroxylaceae; genus Erythroxylum; species Erythroxylum savannarum. The sequence continues at coordinate 17,220,583 of JAOTAW010000202.1, read as the reverse complement.
CAAGAGAAGAGAGATAGTAGTCGGAGTGCAAACACACAGGAAGACCCTTTGTGTTTCTTAAGAAGGGAAAGTGAGTGAAGATGAAAAGAGAAGAAGAAGTTACGAGGATCAAACCAGAAAGATCTTACCTCTACAACCATCTGAAGACGCTGACAACGGAGAAATTGGAGGCCTAATTAGGAAGGTTCTGGTGAAACATTGAAAAGAGTTTTTTTTTCTTATCTCATTTTGGAAGCTCCGAGAATACATTAAAGGGTGGTTAATACACGACGACGTTTCTTTTGTCTAAGATGTCGTTTGATGTGTGTTTTTGATATCCTGCTAGTAAGATAATAGTTGTACTAAACTCTTATTCTTTTTAATCCATTTTAATTTTTCAAGAAAAAAAGATTGTTGAGAAGTGTAAAAACAATGTGAAGAGTTTAGGTTACCTTTTAATCTTTGATTTTTAATTAATAATTCTCGCATAAAATTTATATTTCACGTGTCATCCACGCGAAAAATATATTAAATACGTTAGCATTGTTAATAAAATGTCTATCAGTTGGTTAAGTATTTATAGCTATTTTTAAAACTTTAAAATATAATTCCAAAATTTAATAAAATTTTAATAATTAAACTTTTATTTTAAATAAAAATTTATAAGTAATTTTCACAAGTAAAGACCCATCAAATTGACAATAGTTGTAATGATAGTTTCTAAAAAGATAAGTTCCTATTTGTTTTTATTTTTATTTTTGATTTTTTATTCTTAATTTTAAATTCAGTAAAAAAATGCTTATTTGAGTTTTTAGTTTTTCTAATTTTCAAAAATTATGAAAACTATAAAAAAGTGTTTTTTATATGTTTTTCATGATTTACCATAAATTAAATATATATTACTTAATTATTTAATATATTAATTTTAATAAGAATAATAAAAAATTAAAAAACTAAGAAAAGAACCGTACGGCTACTCCAATTCTACCCTTTTATGATTTCAAGAATGGTACTAACTTTGTTCTCTTTTGTCATATGTTATTGTTAAGAACTAATATAATTATAAAGAATCAACGATTTAAGGAAGCTTTTTATTATTTGCCTAAAACTTCAGCTGTATGACATTGTCGTATGTCTCAGCCCAAAATAAAAGAGAGTCCGAGGCTAACACAAACAAGGAACGCCCAACGGGTCAATCCTATAAGCCTCAATTTGCTTATGCTACTTGCCTACTCAACAACAAAGCTTGTACCTTACCAGAACCTCTCGTCGGCCCTTCGTTCAGCAATCATGGCGTCAACCAGTCCAAGCTAAAAGAGTGAAAGCTAAACCGCTGTCAAACCTCACCGTCCTCTCCGGCTAGCCATGGCTGGTGCTCTGGGAAGCGCCACCTTCTGTTTTCTCAGACCTCCATTCATCGTACCTTCTCTTTTAACCGGCAGCACTACCAATCACCGGCGTCGACTGAGACCATTCATTGTATATTCTATTTCGAGTGGGCGCCCACGAAGACCCATCAAGAGAACAAACCATTTGCGTCCCAAAATCATCACCAAAACCTCCCCCACCACTCCTGTTCCCTACATAGAAGCTCCCGAGCCGGTAGTGGCCCACTCACCTCTTAACGGAGACGAGGAAATCGCCGGTTTTGGCGCTGGCGAGATTTTTCCGGTTGAGAAAAATAATAAAGTTGATGACTTTGTCGGTACGGAGACTGTGAATAATAGTGAAGCGTATAAGGGGCTTGTTGGTAGATTGCCTGCACGCTCTGTCTTGAAATATGGTAGTTATTTGGTCGGTCTTTTTGTGTTTCAGACGATATGTACTGTCTGGGTACTGGGCAGTGCCAATTCTCGCGACAAAAACGGGAACTTGGGGGACTTGGGTGACGAAGATAGCGCCTTGCTTAATGGCAATGGAAGATTGGTTTCTAATTTGAGTAATGTGAGTGATTTTAGTGAGAGTGAAGTTGAAGAGAGAATACATGAGATAAGGGAAATGGCTAGGGAGGCTAGGGAGAGAGAAAGTAGTGAGAGGATGATGGGTGATGAAGATAGTGAAATTGAGAAGGAGATTGATGCTAGATTGGCTAAGTTGGAGAAGAAGTTGAATTCCAAGAGAGAGAAGTTGCCCGTGTCCTTTATGGACTATTTGGGTTTGTTTGGGGATGAAGGGGATCGAATTGGAGAGGATGGTGTGGATTTGAAGGATGAAAAGGAGATGTTGATGTTCAAAAAGAAGCTTAAGTTTAGAAGCCCTCCAAAGAACATGAGTAGCAGTCCAGAGGGGTTTTCAGGTTTGATTAGGAGATATCTCAGTGATGATTCAGAACAAAGTGATAATCATTCTAAGGGAGCTAATGTTGGAATGCAAGCTACTGCCAGCCAGAATGAGGTGAGAAAGTTGGAAAAGGAAAGGAGTAACTTGGCTAGGGGAATGGGACCTGGTAATGTTTATGGATTCATTATTTAACTGTTGTTTTTCTTCAAATGTCAATTCCATGAATTTAGCTATTTTTTGTTTGTTTGTTTTTTTTTTCCAGTTTGTTTTCTTGGTTTCTTAAATCTGTCGTTCCTGCATGTAAAAGTCTAATGCTGAACGCTTTCTTTAGTTTAATTATGTTCTGGTTTGCTTTGAGAGCCTCCTTCACTTCTGGGATGTTAACAGAAATTTATAGGTGATGTCCGGGAGACCAGTCAAGAAAGGTCTTCAGAAGAAGATGTGAAGGGCTGGAAACCTCAAGATTTCAAGAAACAATATTTGAAACATTTGACCCAAAAAAGTCAAGGAAGTGCCCCCTTAGACAAAAAGCCTGTTTCATTCAGTAGAAATAGAAGCAGAGAAACTAGAAAGAGAACAGTGGCCAAGAAACATTCAGATGAAAAGACAGATTTGTGGTGGTCAAATCTTCCATATGTTCTAGTATGTATCAGAAGCTAGTGATTCTTTACTGTTTAATCTTTTCCTACTGAAATGGTTTTGCGGATTAACCTTGTATGCAAATATGCAGTTTAATATATGATACCTCATCTTTTTCTGTTAATTGATTTTTAGTCAGCATAGTTGATCTATTTTTTCGTCTTAATAGTTGTTCTATTGTAATTGCTATACCCTCTAAACTTGACGTGTTATTATTAAAAGACTTTCATTGAAATTCTTGCACAATAAATCTTCCTTTTTCGACTAAGTTTCAAGTTACAAGTTCAGTATCTGCTTGATTGTTCCAAGTCTATAATACCTTTGTTTTACATTCTTAACTCAAAAGGTATTGTTTGTCTTTCTAAATTCTAATCAGTATCTGGATGTGATCCACTTAGGGTGTCCTTATGCGAAGAGGTCCTATTCATGAAGCACAAGGACTTTTTGCTCTAAAGATGCCTTCGTTGCTAGATGGAGAGGACTCTGCTTATACTCTTGCTTTTGAGGATCGAGTTGATGCAAACAACTTTTGCTATTTACTAGATGCATTCTTTCACGAGCTGGATGACTTCAATGCTGACATTGTTCCACTTTCAGTGACAGTAAGAAATTCTAGTTGTTTCGTTAACATCATTAAGCTTGTTTGTTATAAGTCTTTGACTGTGATCCAGTTATGGTACCTTGCAACCTAAAATCAGAGAGTAACTCAAGGTGTTTGTTAGTTTTTCTACCCTTTCGACCTATTTTGAAAAATCTAGAAAATAAGAGCTGATTAGAGATAACTCTTCCATCTCAAAAGTGGGAATTTGATAGGAGAAAAATGCTTTCTTATTCCTTAGCATAACTAGCTTTTTATACTAAATTACAAACACAACAAACTCTTACTATTTTGGAAACATTCAAATAATTCTAAACTAACTTGATCAGATAATTTTAAACTACTCTATCTAATTTGATCACAATTATCTAAATGACAACCACACTAATATGATAATTATAAATGATAGCTAGTGAACTGATAGCTAATCTTATTTCTTCTTTTTCTCATGTATAAAATGTTTGTAGGCTTGGTCAAAGGGAACTACTTTGACTGACTTAGGCTTATTTAATTGTTGGACCTACTGTTGGATCTTAACATTGCTACCCTCATCAATAATGTGCTTGACCTCGAGTGCAAAAGATGGATAATGACTTAGAATAGTAGAAATTGGCTTCCATAATGCCTAAGATGGAGAAAGGCCTTCCCAATGTATTAGTACTTATGAAGTTCCTGCAACTGTGGATGAGTCTAAGATGACTTTAGGAGTGGGCTGTATTTCACCTTGGTAAACGGTAGGCAATTGAGGTGTACTGGTGGTGGGACCATAATTTTTTTTTATTAAAGACATGAAATATTGGGTGTTGTTGGAGATTAAGATCTAATTATGATCTGATTCAGTATCTTTAGGGATTACGAAATATATCTTTAGGGATTAAGAATATGATTATGATTTGATTTGATTTGATTACGATTATAATTGTAACCTACCTTATAGATAAGACCCTTTATTATATAGCGGGATCGAGAGTTGCTAATTTCAGCAAGCTTTTTCCGTCCCTTTTTCAATTCACAGCCTGGTATGAGAGAAGGTTTTCTAATGTTGCCTCTAATTCCCTTTTTTCTCACAACCAAAAACTCATACCCAAACCTTTCTCATAAAAATAAAACTAACCTTAACAATCTAACCTGAGAAACACCTCAAGCAGTCACTGGTGACCAAGACAAAGGAAGAGACAATGCCGAAGAGTGTCCCACGTGCCCCAACTTGCCGCTGGTGCGTGTAGGCCATGCGCCACCTTTCGGTGACGCTTCGTTGACCATGCTGCCATGGACTAAGTCGCACCAATTCCAAAAACCTGTTGGTGATGTATTGTTCTGCTTTTAATTGCTGGAAATTGGGTTTGTGACTTTAGCCATAATCGGTGATCTGTTTTTCTGTCTTTAGTTGCTGGAAACTGGGTTTGTATGTTTAACCATCGTCGCTGATTCTGTCGTAATCGTAGTACCTTTTTCATTGTTGATATTTGAAGTTTGTCTTCTCGTTAATGTCCTTTTGTATCAGTTATATCATGAGTGACTTCAAAACTGATTGTACTGACAAACAACCACCGGTTGTGGTTCAACAAATCACAAATCGAAAATTGAATGGAACAAATTATGTTGCTTGGGAGATTTTTTATCTCAAGGGCCTAAGTAGGTATAAGCATCTCACGGATCCAGCTCTTGATATTAAGTCACCGGAGTATAAGTAGTGGGACAAGATGACAATCAAATAATGACAAACCTTTGGAGTGCCATGGAGCCAAATATTGCTGACACGTGTTAACATGTAAACTCAGCAAAGGAGTTATGGGAGTATGTGAGACTTTTTCCTAGTAATATTACTTGTATATATGATTTATTTGTGGAATTGTTCAAGTGTGAGCAGGGAGAGAAAAATATCACAGAGTATTTTTTAGAAATAAAAAACCTACTTGTAGAATATTTAGTAGCCCAGTCGATAACTACAAATAAGGATAAACTTTTGAAGGAAAGAGAAGAGTTATTCGTGATGGGATACTTGGCTGGCTTAGGACCAAAATATGAAGCAATTTAGGCCCAGATACTCAGTGGGACTGGACTTCCATCACTTGTTGAGATATGTTCACGCATATCTCGATCCTTGAAGGTGCCAACACAAGAAAGTGGTGACAAGTCTGCTCTCACTGGTCACAATAGTGGAAGAGGTAATGGAGGCTGAAGTAACCAAGGTGGTCATGGTGGTTGTGGAGGAAGGGGCTGAGGAGGCCAAAGGAAATGTGATCATTTTGGCAAGGATGGGCATGTTCAAGACTATTGCTAGGACTTATACCTAGAGTTTTCGAAGCTCTCTCAATCTGCTAATATTGTTGGGGCTTCTAGTGGTTCTGCCTCAATAAGTGGAAACAAGTTGGTATTTGAAGAAGAATATGTAGCATTTCTTCAATATCAAACGGCCAAGAAAGCAATCATGCCAATTGCATCATTTGCTCACGTAGGTAATCACATAACTTGTATGTCGTCTTCTGTTAAACCTTGGGTTGTAGATTCAGGAGCCACTGACCATATTGCAGGTAACCCAAATATTTTGATCAAATTACCCCTGTACCTACTGTTGCTAATGATTTCAATACTAGTATAAGTGGGATTGGCACCGCATTTCCCTCTCCTTCAATAATGTTACCAGAAATACTATATGTTCCAAAATTTTCGTTCAAATTCCGTTCAACTTAATTAAAAGAATTGATTCCTAATGTGAATTCAAATCTTCATCTAGATTGTAAGTCTTGTCAACTTAGGAAACATTTTCGTGTTGCTTTTCCATCCAGAGATAATAATAGAGCCAAAAGCTCTTTTTGTGTTAGTTTATTTTGATGTTGGGGTCCATCTCGTGTAGGGAAGGCTAACCCTCACCAATTTTTTTAAAATAATTTTTTTAAAGATTAAAAATATAAAACAACTTATTTTTTTTAAATTGAATATGGGTCTAGACTACCTAGGCTCAGGCTGACCCGAGGCCCAACACTTTTAAGTAAAACGATGTTTTGCTTAGAATAATTAAGTTTTGA
>JAOTAW010000202.1:17199722-17213148 GCA_025629945.1 Erythroxylum savannarum | reverse complement strand
AACCGTCTAATTTGTCTCCAGAACTGGAAAACAGTGACCTAGACTGACCTACTGCTTTAAAGAAAGGTAAACAGTCTTGTGCCCATCATTTGATTTCTAATTTTGTTTCTTATAACCATGTGCCCTGCCCTTTTTGGTCTTTCCAATCAAATCTAGATTCTGTGTCTATACTCAAAGAGTATAAATAGAGGCTATACAAAACCCTAAGTAAATAGAAGCTTTATGGTCAAATGACACCTGGAAGCTTGTTACTCCTACTGATGCCTCAATTGTTGGTTGTCGATGGATATATACTATTAAGACACTTGTTGATGGATCGAACGACTCAAGGCTCATCTTGTTGTTAAAAGGATACACGCAAGTTTATGGCATTGATTATTTTGAAACTTTTTCTCTTGTGGCAAAAATGGCGTCAGTTCGTATGTTTATGTCCTTAGCCGCAACTTATTCTTGGGCTCTCTTGGTACTTGACATAAAAAATGCATTCCTCCATGACGATCTATTAGAAACAATCTATATGGAGCAACCTCTAGAGTTTGTTGCTCAGGAGGAGCCTGAGAAAGTGTGCCTGTTGAAGAAATCTGTCCATGGTTTAAAACATTCTCCTAGAGCATGGTTTGGAGGGTTTAGTTTAGTTTAGTTTAGTTGTGAAGAAATTTGGCCTCAAGTAGTATGTAGTAGACAATTTGATATTCTATCAACAGACCAGATTTGGTAAAATTCTATTGATCATATATGTTGATGATATTGTTATTACTGATGAAGATTAAAGTGGAATTCATAGATTGAAGGCTGTATTGGGAATCAAAGTTGCAAGATCTAAAGATGGAATTTGTCTCTCCCAACGCAATTATGTTCTTGATCTCCTAGAAGAAGTTGACTTGTTGGGATGTAAACTAGTAGATTCTCCAATAGATCCCAACCTCAAACTTGAAGTAGGCCAAGGAGATCTCTTGAAAGATCTAGAAAACTATAGGAGACTGACTGAAAAATTAAACTTAGGAGAGTGATTGAAAAATTAAACTATCTTACAGTTACTAGGTTTGACATTTCATTTAGTACAAGGGTGGTGAGTTAATTTATACAATCCCCTCAGACCAACCATTGGAATGTGGTTATTCGTATCTTGAAATACCTCAAGCATAATCCTAACAAAGGGCTCTTACATACGAACCATGTGCATTGTTCAATTTAGTCCTATAGTGATACTTATTGGGTTGGTTCTAAGATTGATTGGCGATCTACTATAGGATATTGCGTGTTTTTTAGTGGCAACCTGATTTCATGGAAAGGAAAGAAGCAAGCAGTGCTTTCTTGTTCAAGTGTAGAATCAAAATATAGAGCTATGACATATACAACTTGAGAACTTGTCTGGGTAAACATATATTACAGGAACTTAAATTTCAACTAACACAACCTATGGAGCTAATCTGTGATGATTAAGCGGCCATTTACATTGCTTCTAATCCCATTTTTCATGATAGGACAAAGCATATTGAGGTAGACTGTCACTTTGTTAGAGAGAAGGTGCAACAAAATGTGGTAAAAATCACTCATGTGAAATCTGAGGACCAGTTAGCTGATCTATTTACCAAGTCTTTGGTTGAAAGTCGTCTAACACAACTTTGTAACAAGCTTGGAGCTTATGATATTTATGCTCCAGCTTGAGGGAGAGTCTTCCCATGTTTGGAGAAACAATCAACTATAACCAATAAGACAGTCTTCCCATGTGTTGGTGAAAGCTTATCTCTAAAATCTATAGAAATATTTGACTAAACCTATGCCAGAATTGGGAGAGGTTGCAATAGCGCAGTAGGTTGTAAGTATTCTGACTTATTTCTTTGACAAATTGCACATATCTGACTATGTCCTAAGCTTGGTGCTTCATTCCCATCTAATAAAAACTGATGAAACCTTATGAAGAATCTTTTGATACCCTTTATGATATTCAGCATGAAGTGTAGAAATTATTGCTTGAACAAGGGCAGAAGAAGTTGGCAAATAAACTTTGTTTTTGAAGAATATTAGCCCATCACGATATGGCCAAGGACTGCCCTCCTTGGTTGTAGTAATACATTTCACTAGTTGCTGTAACTCCTGTGAGTTACAAACTTCTGTTCGAATCGCATAAAAGAACCCCAACTGAGGCATAGATATTGAAGTTAAGATTCCCACATCCTTATTTCTGCATGATAGTGCATCAGCCACAATATTTTCTCACCCCACTCAGTATTCCACTATGAAGTCAAAGCTCATGAGCTTGCTAACCCAATTTGTTGTGGTGAGGTAATAATATGTTGCTCTAGGAGGAACTTTAGCCTATAATGATCTGTTCGTATTAGAAAGTGCCATCCCCACACATAAGATCTCAAATGGCGCATAGCTTTGGCTAAGCCAATCAATTCCTTCTTGTAGGCAGTAGATGTTAGTGTTGTTGAGCTAGAGTATGACCGAAGAAAGCAATTAGTTGGCCTTCTTGTTGTAGGACAGCTCCTATTCTATTCCATAATCTGAGGCATCACATTCTACTACAAAGATCTTTTCAAAATCTTGATGAGCTACAGCTGGTATTTGGGTTATGGCTAATTTTAATGCTTCAAAGGCGGCCAGTGAATCTTGCATCCAAATAAAGTTCTTTTGCGACATAGCTGTCAGTGGCCCAACAATTTCCCCATAATTTTTCACAAATTTTTTGTCGTACCTAGTAAGACCAAGGAAGCCTTGTAATGCTCGAATGGTAGTGGGTTGGGGACTTTTTGGGGGTTTGCTTCCACTTCCCGAGATGATTTGAGTTTGAGCAAACAAGCATTTAGACTGTTTTAGGAACAAGTAGTGCTGTCTAACAAGGTGAACACCAATTGAAAATGATGCATATGTTTTGCCCAAGTACGATTATAAATGAGGATGTCATCAAAGAATACCAAGTCAAAGTTGTGTAGATATTGCTTGAATACAGCTTTTATGAGGGCTTGAAAGGTGGAAGAAGTGACGGTGAAGCTGAAGAGCATCACTAGAAATTCAGAGTGCCAATAATGAGTGCGAAAAGTTTTGTCCACATCTTTATCATGCATCCTAACTTGTTGATTCTTAGAGCATAAATCTAGCTTTGAGAAATAGTGAGCCCTGTGTATTCCTCCAATAGTTCGTCGATTACTGGATTTGGAAATTTGTCTTTTTGGGCATTTGGGGAGCGATAATTGATACAAAATCTCCATGAATTAACAAAGAGGACTGGAGAAGAAAAGGGAGACTTGCTAGTTTGGACGATTCCTCTTTTCAGCATCTCCTCACATTGCCTTTCAATCTCATCTTTTTGCCCATGTGGATAATGATAAGGTTGGACAACTATAACTCTTGTTCCAAGTTGCAGATTAATGCGATGATCACATTGATGAGTAGGTGGCAGCCCTTCTGGGGCACTAAACAAGTATGGGAATTCTGCTAGGACTCTTTTGAGCTACAACCCCTTATCCACTTCTACTAGTGTTGCTAACAGAGAAGTTGTAGGTGGGCTGAAATCTTTACTTCCACATAGCTCTACATTCTGCCCTTGCCACCAAAACTGCATCTTTATGGCTGCAAAGTCCTAATAAATAGGACTCAGCATCCTTAGCCAGTCCTTTTAACACTGCACCAAAACCAGAGAGAGGCGGTAACAATAAATGAAAGTGAAATGTATGAGGACCTAGTTGTACCGAAAGCGATTGAGATACTCCTGGGCTATGTAATCTTTCTTCATTTGTCGCTGTTTCTTGCAGTCCAGCCCTTGATTCAGTGGGTATTTTCATTTTATCCACCAAAGATTCATTCACAAAGCTGTGAGTGCTTCCCAAATTAATCAAGATCAGTAGGGCCTTCCTGTGGACAAAGCTCTTCACTTGCATTGTCTGTGATTTCTGCATTCCTGTTATAGCATGAATGGATATTTCCAGCTCCTTCGTTTCTTCTACCATAATTTCTGGTTCAGGTTGCATATCATCAATTCCCTCCAATCAAAAGAGTCATTTACATTGGTATCCTACTGTATAAGGCTCGTCACAGTTGTAACAAAGCCCTTTTGTTCTTCGTTCCTCCATTTCTGCCCTATTTAGCCTCTTCACAAAAGGTATCCGTGGCGCATTATTTGTTGTGTTTCTTCGTAGGCCACTTGTTTCTTTCCGATGTCTAATTCCTTGATGTTTGTACAACCGGCTAAGCTCATAGCGCTAGTTAAATCTTGACGATGTTGCAGTTCAACTTCTACTGCTATGGCTTCTTTCAATTCATCAATGAAGATCTCAACCTACTGTTCTTGTGTAAGAGTGCTGGCACAAGCTGCGAGTCATTCAGAGTGCCGCCGATATTCCTCCACAGTGCTGGTTTGACGAAGTTTGTATAGTTCTCCCAATTTATCGCTTCTGACTGGTGGGCCAAATAGCATATTGCAATTGGCCTTGAAATCTTCCCAGGGCAGTTGTGGCCGATCCCTTTCCAACTTGAGAAACCATAGTTGGGCATCTCCTTCCAAGTGGAAGGATGCCAGCCTCACTTTATCTTCCTCTGTTGTTCGTTGATAGCGAAAAAAAATGTTCACAACTGTTAAGCCATTGCATGATCAATTTCACATAGAACATATGCAGTATGTTCCTCGGATAATACTGCTCTCACCTTCATCCTCTTGTGCTGCAGGAATTTCATAAACAAGTCTTTGCAAAGTCTGCCAATTCTTGTTGTTTGTTCTCCATAGCTGCATGGTCTTGTTCTTGTTGTCCCTTATCACGATCGTGATCGTCCTGATACATTTTTAGAAAAGCCTGAAATTGTCATTGGAAGTTTTGAGAGTCCTCCGTAACTTCTTGCTCTAATACCAAACTGTTATAAGCCCTTGACTGTGATGTAGTTATGGGACCCTGCAACTTGAAATAAGAAACTCAGGGTGTTTGTTAGTTTTTCTGCACTTTTGACCGATTTTGAAAAATCCAGAAAATGAGAGCTCATTAGAGAGAACTCTTTGATCTCAAAAATGGGAATTTGATAGGAGAAAAATGCTTTCTTATTCCCTTGCATAACTAGCCTTTTATACTAGATTACAAGCACAACAGACTTACTATTTAGGGAACATTCAAATAATTATAAACTAAGTTGATGAAATAATCCTAAAATACTCTATTGTTTAAATGACAACCAAATTAATATGATAATTATAAATGACAGCTAGTGAACTGACAGCTAATCTTGTTTCTTCTTTTTCCGACGTGTAGAACGCTTGTAAACCTGGTCAAAGGGAATTACTTTTGGGTGATAGATACTCTGATTAGTGCCTAGCTAAGCGCTAACAGCGGATTCTAAGGTAGTTCAGTCCTATCGGACCAGACACTGAATTTGAGAGAGAATTTAGCAAGGCTATGCACCTTACATAAGACTTTCTTCTTATGCTCCGAAGAGGGCCAACTAATCGAGTGGTCTTTTGCATAGTTAAGATTTTTTACAAATGTTAGGAATAAGAGGCTTTTCTCAATTATCCCTATTTTTCATTCACTTACAGAAGAGCTAACTTTAGTTCTTAGGCTCATTTAACTGCTGGACCTGCTGTTGGATCTTAACTTTATTCTGGTAGTTAACAATCGCAAAGCAAAAGCGAGCCTTTGCATATGTGAGAGGTATATATGTGAGAGGTATATTTGTTAGTAATTTTGTTCTTCACGTGTATAAATAGAAAATTGTGGGTGAAGTATATAGCTTCCTTGTTTCTCACGTGTTATGTTTCTAACTAAGGAGTTCAAAATTTGAACTTCTGCAGGAACTTCAGGAGGCAGTGAAATCACAGTCCAAGAGGGTAATTGTTGTCAAGAAGGGGCAACTTAAGCTTTATGCTGGCCAACCATTTGCCGAGGTTGAGATGGCATTGCGGTCTTTGATCGAACAAAATTAGTAGCGAGGTAGATGAAGATATTGCGAAATATTATCTTGCTCAGCATCTGTTGACTGTTGGTCTTCATATGGATAGCGAAAGAGACATCGTGAAAGATCTGATTAGGGTTTCGCATTGGCAATGGCATGTAAGACATTGTGATTAGAATTTCACATTTCAAGTCTTGTGTCAGTTGCTTGCAATTTTTCTTCTGCTAATTGCAATGCCTCCATTTTTCTCCCTTTTGGTTTTGGACAGAAAAGAGACATTTGTAGAGGAGATGTATGTTGATACTTGATAGGCCTGTGTTTTCGCAAATTTCTTGTCATCTGATAAGATATTATTTTGTTTCAACAAACAAAAACAGGTCTGGAACAACTCGGCGTGTGTTTTGCTAAGAATATTGTCAAAGTAGAGTTTAAGACGATAGACTCCACTTTTAAGCCTATAATATTAACGACAGCACTGCCTAGTGCTACTATCCACCAAAGACCCCCTTACAGTGAAGAAGCGATTTTGTTAACACATAACGTGAATTGGCAAAAGTTTTGCCGTGACTGTTTGCTTCTGCTCTTCATTTCTAGTTTTCTTGCCGCTTCTGGCCTGCGGCAGCCTTTTATTCAACACATCGAGCGCAAACCATTTAAAGAAAAAAGCATTCACCGTTTAAATTAGGAAGAAAATGTCCTTTTCACTGCCTTGAATCTTTAATTTTAGTGATTGGAACACTCATGACTCAACCTGCCTTCTTTTATTTTTAATCAAATCAGTTCTTAACCTTCATGTCCTGATGTTCACACTGAATCACACGCCTACACTAATACATGGAAACATGGTTTAAAAAGCATCCAGAGCAAACATGTAAATTTGGCAGTCTAAACACTATAAATTGTGTGTTAAAAGTTTAGAAACAAGATTTTTCTTCAAATACATTTTTTGTTATCTGTTAATTTCTTTTTTATTTTTCAATTGGGTAACTATTGTAGGAAAACTCTTATTTTTCAACTGGGAAACTATCATCTGTTTGCAACTCAGTTTGCAGGAGTTCAAAGTAGGTAGTGGACTTGTTTGGTTGTTAGGTAATCAGCTAATTTTTTAGCTGATCGACCAAAATCAGTTGTTTGACTTCATCAATAAGCTATTATAGTTATTTGGTTGTTGGCGGATTCAACCCAATCAGCTATTTTTTTTGGATAAATCAGAAAGTTTTATACAGATAATAAAATGTTATATATAGATCTAGAGATTCCTACACTTGAATCTCTTGACAACCATACGACCAACCAGCTAAAATGTAGAACCTTTTTGTGAGTAGCTTTTTGAGCAATCAACTGATTGCCTTTTCCTATAATGCCAATTTTGCCTTTAAAATTTTGTCCAACCTCTTTTGCTCTATTTGAATTGTTTTTTTAAACTTCATTTGGATTGTTATATTTTATGTTTGGATGTATCATCATCATCATCATAATTATTATTATTATGATTATTGTTATTATTATTATTGTTGTTGTTGTTGTTGTTGTTGTTATTATTATTATTATTATTATTATTATATGTTCTATATTTTTATTAAACTTTTAAAATTATTTTTTGTAGAATTAAATATCTAAAATCTAAATTCCTATAAGAATATTCAACGAAATACTAAGATATATAATATTCATACCCTTATAATTTTTTTAAAGTCATATCCACATAAGTCATTTTATACGTAAACAGCTAATACTAAATAGCTACTTTTACCAAACATCAAATAACAAACGACTAATGCAATTCGCTGGTCAAATCAACTGATATAATAGCTAATAGAATCAGCTATCAACTAATAGCTGATAGAATCAGCTAATAGCAAATCCAGCTAATTGCCAAATAGGTCCAAAAACTCCCCTTAATGTCAACGTTGTATATGTGATTAAATTTATTGTATATGTGATTAAATTTATTGAGAAGGTTTTTATTATTTTGATTAACGTAGTTTCCTAAACATTGAAACTTCACTTTCTTGAACTATAACTATCTATTTTATGATTAGTCGAGATGTATCTCTTTGGACCTTATATACCTCTTTAAATGCATTAAAATATGTGAAATCTTATTAAATATTTTACCCTAATAATAGAGAGATCATATTGGTCTATCTCTTATACCCTACTCAATCCCCATTACCTAAGTCATAGACCATTCACAAATATGCTCTATTGAGACATCCACAAGTAAATGTAAGTCACATCTAAACACCTCTATGAACACATCCATATTAAGATTAATCAAAAATAATTTATAGATATAAATCACATATTATAACTCAAATTGAATCAATCCATAAAAAGACGGTATTAGGATTCCATCATATCTAAATATATATTATAATCAACCATTATCAAGTTTAAACCAATAAATACAATAAAGAAATCAAAAATAGCAAAAAAAACTCCAAAACATTTCTATTTTACAAATTGACATGCAATTTATATAGAGATTCACACATTAGTGCCCTAATCTGTGTTAATATGAAACTTTTTAGGATGATTCATGGCCTATCATAACTAATAATTTTAGAAGGATCTACAATTGGGGACACAACTTTGTTTTAAACCGTATTTAGAAGTATGTTTTGTATAAAAAACTCCATTATTTGGGATACAGTTGTATCCTAGATTATGTTAAAATGTGAACTTTACATAAGGATTTATGACCTAAGACACACTCGTATATTAGGTCATGTCACTGAAAACATTTAAAAGTTAAAATCAAATTTAACCTATTTTTTCGCCCAACTTTATGATTCTCTCCCAACTTTATGACTCTCATTTTTATCATTCTCTCACAATCCCACTAATAAAAATCAATACCCAAGCAAAGCCCACAAGGATTTCAACATTTCCACTCCATATTCATTTATATTTATCGACCTTTTCACCCGTAAATCAATATTTTATAATTTAGGGCTCCATTTTCCAAAATTGTGGAGATTTTGAATTCTTGAGCATTTTCACTCCCAATCTCCACCTAAAATTGCAAATCCATAAAAAGAAATATTTTAAAGGCTTTTCAAGAAAAAGGAAGGTATGAGTATATCAACATGCCTCTAATAGTTGGCAATAAGCTAGGGTTCATCCAAAAATAAACACTCAATGCTTGTTTTCGATTCATTTGACTAATTTGAAAGGTATATGTATTTTAACATTGATCTTTTGAGTTAAATAGGATTGTGTTTATTAATTTTGACCAAAGAAAATAAAACCGAAAAAAGATGTTTAGATGTACATAGATAATGTAGAGTGGATTATGTTTTTTGAAGTAATGGAACATGCTTTTAGGGAACTTACTTCAAAACTTTGGCTACTTTAAAGACAACTAGGCATGCTAGGTAGGATAAGGAGGATGTTATTAGGTTTAGGCTTAGAGGGATTAGAATAAAAATGTCTTTTAACAATTTTGGAGTACAATGCAAATTTTATACATCTGAGCATATGAAAATGGAAGAGTATAAAAACTATGTAAGGAAATTTTCCACTAAACTAGTTGCCCATAAACTTGAGGAGTTTTAGAAATCTGTATTAGGGAGAAAAACTAAGTACGACTCTTTTAAAAGTAACCATATCATTTCCAAAGCCCTTTGATACTTACATAGGGTAATTACTTATACAATTTTAAGAAGGAAAAAGAGTACTGATGTAATGACACTTAAGGACTATTATATTTTAGGTGTATAATGGGAAAGGGACCGTGCAACCTAGGTTATTACATTATTGTATACTTGAAGCAGATGGCAATAGGAAGAAGAAAGCCAATATGAAGGATGATATTTGATAAGATTAGCAAACAAACTATGTATTTTTAACATTTTGCTATAATTGACTTGTGTTATAACTATTGTTGAACTTGATATAATGAGATATGGGATTAGTTTGAAAGGTGGGCAAGGCATATGTATTAGCCAAGAAAGAAAGAGATCATGTAAGAAATAACACCCCAATGGAACAGGAAGGAGAGATCATACAAGGGATAAGGCAGTTAGGTGGATGATGAGGACACTTAATTGTTTTAACCTATGATTACTCTCAAAAAAGTTACAAAAGATCCACAACTGAGGGCATAGTGTATTAATACTCATGACCCTCTATAAAAAGATGCAAAAAATACATGACCTAGGACATAAGACCATTTATAAGCAGACAAAAAATATTTAAATTGCGGAACCCTAATTTTGGAAGGGTTAGCTTTTGGGAGGCACAAGAATCCTTAGGGATCAATTTTTAGGCCATTTATGATATAAAAGAGGATTAGAGATCAACCTAATGGATTAAATCTTATTGGAATAATCGAGGAGCTTAACCAACCAACTCTACGAAATGGACTTTAAATCATCTCTCTTTGGCTTGAACCTTAGGAAAGCGTTAAGTCTTTATGGACTAAATGCTCTATTTTTAAAAAATTATGGCATTTAAAAGGAGAGTAGATTACAAAAGCAATTCTAGGTAAATTCATGGCATTATATCGTTACTTTGCTCCTTAACCATTATTGATTCAATTAGGTATCGATCCTAGATTTTCGAAGGGTTTGATTACTCTCTCTCAAGACCTAATCATTTAACCCAAATTAATTAATCCTAATTGATTATGAAATTCCAAATTTTGCAATCTCTCGGTTCACAAAAACAACCTAACATTTTCAACTAGTTCTTAAGTGATTTATTGAACAATTAAGTTTTCACACAAGATATCTCTTCGTATGATTATCAATTTGATATTTGCATGAGTTATTAGGCTGCCAACTCTAGTTACCCAACCCAAAAGGATTACTTTAGACTCAGTCTCTCAATTTGTGTCGAAGTATTTAACAAACTCAAATATCACAACATCAAAATATTGTATTAAAAGTAATAACAGTTAAGTCATAAAACAACTCAACAACAAATCCTAATATGAAAATTAAAACATCATAAATGTGAATAGCATATTCAAATCTAGTTTATACATCAAGTTTAATGAAAATAAATAAGAAAAGGAAGAAAACTTGATTTAGAATGAATTTGGAAATTCTGGAACTCTCCAATGCTCTTCTTGATCAACTTTCTTTAAACCCAATTTGGTAATACGAACGTTGTCTTTCTTACAGTGTTTTATGTTCTTTTATATTTCTTGAGAGTTTCAAGATTCTTTCTAAGGTTTTCACACTTAATTTGGTTCAAAAAATAGCCTCAAAATGTCAACATTAAAAAAAGACATGCAAGCTGGAAAAGCTGAAATTCACTAGAATTGTTATATGTGCCTTCTGTAATGATCGTTACAAGCATGTCACGATCGTGGCTTGCTTCCATGCTTCCAATTCTTCTATTTTCTTTAATTTCCTATTTTCATAGACTCAAACACACATCATACACCTCTTGAAAAATAAAATTAAGATCCAAATCATACTTAGAATATAAACAAACACTAATAATAACATAATTCTAAGCTTATATACATAATAATCATCTAAAAAGCACTCAAAAACACACTTAAACATCTATCAAAACATAGTATAAACTACACCTATCAAAAAGCTACCGCAATAACCATACATTAAAAATGGGACTATAGGAGGAGGTGACTGACTAATAGTTATGGGACTACGAGAGACGGGACTACAGTTTGGTTGCGACGTACAAGCACTCATACAAAGACAACACTGATGCAGAACTGAAGAAGAAAGAGACACCGAGGTCGGCTAGCTGGCAAAAAGGAAGAACAGACAGAGAGGGAGGAGGAAAAAAAGAAAACATTTGTTAACTTAAACCTAAAATAAAACAACATCATTTTACTATCAAATTAAACTTTAAAATATAAGACTAAAACAATGTCATCTTGTTTCTAATGCAAAACAACGTCGTTTTGCTCCCACAATAGATTACAATATACATCTAGATAGGAGAAAAATGACGTTGTTTCACTTTTGACACATGTCAGGCTTAACCTCAGGCTCGATTTATATAGAAATTTTAAACTCGAGATCCAATCAACGACCCAACTCCCATCCCTAATCTTGTGAGTAAAGAAGCTTGCGAGAAAAAAGGTGCAAATTGCAGATCAAAAATAAAAAAAACATAGCTCAATTCTCAAATTCTTGTGGTTTAAAGTATAGAGTGCCAAAATCAAATAACTAGGTTGAAATATAAAAGTAACTGGATTGGATCCAACTTGGTAATTTCACCCACAACCACAATCTTTCGTTTCTCAGTTAACCCTACAAGCCCCATCCCAATCTAATCATTGGACAATTTGTATTATCAAGGATTTAATCGATTAAATTAAAATATAACAAAATCAATTATCAAACTTGTTGAGTTTAGCAGTTGGGCATGTCTTAATGTAAATGTTCAATTGATGCATATATCAGTAGAGTAAACAAAGTAACTTGTTACTATTTACTTACTATTAATTTTACTCTTGAAATTTACAAAACCTTAAAAATAAAATTTGAAATCTTAAACATAATAAGGAGTAAGAAATAACATTAATCAACAAAATAGTATGATATGGAGCAATGATTTTACATTCATATTGCACAAAGCTCTGGATTTAATAGAAATATAGAACATAACAAAAGGTGCTTAACCATTTATTAGTCAGCATGAACCTCTTTTGATTGGACGTTAAGTTTTGGATACTGACCAACTTGGCATTTTTACCACTATATATTTTGCTTTGGAGGGAACAAAGCTACATTACATTTTCCAGGTAATAGAGCTTATTCCTTCTTCAATGAGCTTCCAAAGGTAAGTATAAGAATTAAGACATAATTTAAGGTATGTGTTTTTCTTTTTATATATTTATTTATTATAATACAACAACAACAACACCCAGTAAAAATCTTGCTAAAACGTGAGATCTAAGGAAGTCTAGTAGTACACAACTTTTCCTCTAATTAGTGGATAAGTTGTTTCCAAATGACCCACATGAATGAAGAAAAAGAAAAAAATTATAAATTTCAAATTTCAAATTTCAAATTTCAAATTTCAAAATTAAAAATTAAAAATTAAAAAAAATAAAAAAATAATATTACAATAGGCAAAAAATTGATAAATGCAAATAATAGTAAAAATACTAATAATAATAGAAAATAAGAATAAGAATCATAATAAGAATCATAATAACATTAATAATCATAAACAAAATAATTATAACAATATTAATGACAATACTAAAGATCTTAGTAATAATAATTATAATAACACTACTAATAAATAATAATAATAATAATAATAATAATAATAATAATAATAATAATAATAATAATAAGGGTTAATTACCAAAAAAGCTCAAACTTTCATCAATTTTTTAATTATAGCCTGAACTTTAAAAAGTAGCAATAAAATATTTAAACTTTCAATTTTTTCAATTCTAGCATAAACTTCAAAAAGTAGTAATAAAATGCTCAAACTTTTAAATTTTTTCAATTTTAGCCTAACATTAGTGTTTCCGTTAAGTTTGCTGACGTAACTTGCTATGTGTTTCAGAAATCTCAACTATTAATATACGTCAGCCAAATTA
>JAOTAW010000202.1:17177314-17188927 GCA_025629945.1 Erythroxylum savannarum | reverse complement strand
GGGGGAGAGAGAGAGAGAGAGAGTCAAAGATGAGAAGATAGTGAAGAAAGGAATTCCTATCCTCCACATCCAACTCCCTTTGATAGGCATGTTGATATCTATTTCAATAATTATATTACAAAGAATATAACAAGCTTTAACATCTTTTAGTAAGGCATCTTTGTAAGCTTTAGCATCTTGTAGGCTTTAGTAAGGCATCTTGGCATACTTTAGTTTTTTGTGAGGCATCTTTGCAATCTTTAGCATTTTATCGAGCATCTTCAATGTCTTTATCATCTTGCTGAGTGTTATCCATTATGAATTTTTTTTATGATGGTACTTGACTTTAAAATTGGAATATCCTTGTTATATTTGTTATGGAAATATTTTGGGTATTAACCCATACCATTTCCACTAATTCATGGGATAAAAGGGGAAGCTAAAAGTAGCTCTAGTGTTGAAGAAAATAGCCATGTATAGCAATTTGTATTGTTCATTAATAGGAAGGTGTTAAATTAGGCTTACAGTAATCATAGTAATTATAACTGTGGTAATATGGGAGGTTGGTTGAGAATTAAGCTTCAAATTTTGTTGCTTTTATGGTTCCTATCTCCAATCCATATGATGTATGAATTTATTAATTTTTACAAGTGGAATAAGTAGGAGTAGTATTTATTTTTATAGAATTTGTTTCTTTTAAAACGTGCAAATAATAGCTTTAAGGTTTTGACAAATCCTAAAGGTTTGTAATGCTTCTATTGGGGAAAAAATTATTGGTTACATAAAAAGAGTTAACATAATAAAAACTATTTTCAATCATTAAAATTGTTTTGAAAGAATCTTTCTTAAAAATAATAATTTTGAAAAGAGGGTTTTAAGATAGTATTATCTGTAAATTCCTTGAAAATTTTTTCAGTGATTATAGGCCTTGCAAATTATCATTTTAAAGGGTCTTTATTTCATGTAATACAACTTTTATGGTTGCATTTTTAGTGACTGTTTTTATAGGATTTAATTTTTTAGGCTTTTACTAATGGAGTAGTTGCTTAGAGTTATTGCTAGCTAAGGAGTTGTTGACAAGTGTTGAAGCCATTTATGAATATTGACTTCAAAGGATGAAAATGAGAAGGCTTCACCTTGGGCTTTAAGAATGAATGGAACAATTTATTTTTCTTTAAAAAAAACATGAATGTTGACTTCAAAGGATGAAAATGAGAAGGCTTCAACTTAAGCTTTAAGAATGAATGGAAAGTTTATTCTTCAATTAAAAAAACTTTTAAAGATTTTACTAGTTATGTAAACAATGGCATTTTAGGTTAGTCTTTAAAGAGGCTTTCTTAAGATTGTAGAAGAGATCTTTTTTTTTAAGGTTCAGTTGGTTTTCTTATTAGGATCATTATGTGGATTGCAAAAACTATTTTAAGTTGAGAAATTGGGAATAGAGTTTTGTTTCACCTTTCATAAATTTAATATTGAAATAAAAAATACTTCAAATTGCTTGCCATTTAGTAAAAATGTATTTTAATGCAATGTTTTGATCATCTTGTAGTAAAATTTCTTTTACAGATTTACAATCTATGCATAAAAGAAAATTTGATTTAATAAATTACTATGAAATTTAGTAATGCATAATACAATAGAAATAATTTCTTTCTTAACAATAGAATAATTTCCTTGAGTAGGGTTCCAATATCTAGAAGTAAATTATACTATCTTTTCTTTATTGTTAATAAGTTGTTTTAGTATTCCGCCGTACCCTTGATCTAAGGCATCATTTTCTATAATTTTATATGCATTAGGGATAGCTAAATGTAAATCTGGAATTTTCTTTAATTAGGACTTGATCCATTTAATTATATTAGTTTGTTATTCAACTTAAGGTGTGGGCTATTTCCTTAACCTTTTGTGTAAGGTTTACATACTATGTTAATGTTTGGGTGATAATCCACTATTTAGTTTAAGCTTCTTAAGAATCTTTGCAATTGTTTTTTATCTAATATTTGATCAACATATTTGTTCATAAAATCGAACATTCTTACTATAAATGTTAATATTCCACTTTGTATGTAATGTCCTAGAAGTCTTACTCTTGTTTGGAAAAGACTTAATGGGACTATCAAAGTAGTTTTTTTAGAAAATAAAAGGTAAATATATTAAAAGGAACTACATTATTAGTTTACAAAATTACAACCAAAGTAAGGTCTCACAACCTAACAATTTTGCTAGAGGATAACTTAAATTGGAAAGTATACTTGTAAAGATGAAAATTCCTCAAGTCTAGAGATAAGTGAACCTATAAGGATAGTCTTGCTTATAATGTTTGGTGTTCATTTTGTTAGAAGAAGCCTATAATATGATGTTGGTCCAATTTAAGCATGGGTAAGTGAGGTTGAGTAAAAGGAGAAAAAAATGCTAGAAATTGACAGAGAAAGAACATTTAAAGAATAAATATTATGATATTCCAGCTCACTATTACATAATGGATATAAAGGACCAATTAAAGGCAATTTGATCTTATCCCTTGTACGAAGTCTTTAGAAGCTAGCTAACCAGAGAATAAAGGAATGTGAAGGTGTTGAAGAGTTCCATATCAATCTGTAGGTTTGCAAAGATGGTTAAGGTCCCATTAAAAGTTTTCTGTATGAGCTATTGGTGAACTTCATTGGATTATGGAGAGTCCATTTTATTCTATCAAGTTAGAGGGGTCCAAAGAGCAGTGAGGAAGCATTTGTAGATTTCCTAAATCCCCTTAGTTGAATAGAATGGCCAATGCCAGGAATTATTCTCCAATATGTCACTCACCTTGGTATTTACTGGAATAATTTCTTTGAGCACGCTAAGGTCTCTAAGCTTGTACAAAGGACTAAACTATTCCATTTGTCAAACTAGAAATTTGTATCTTTGCCATTGCCAATTTTCTCCTTAACATGGTTTTTCATGAAGATTCTGGTGAGTAGAATCTACTGAAAGGTGTATGAGTAAGTTGGGTTAACTCCCACTAGACAGATACTTTGGCCTTTGGCCTTTAACATGGTAAGTATTTATCATCTTACCCAAAGGTTTTCTTAGTCCATACAAATCTTCCATAATCTTTTAATCAATAGAACCTGTAATTCTCCTGATTACGCATAATCTTAGCCTTCTATGTTGCTTAGGAAGACATATAGTCCATTTAACTTTAGGGATTTTGGTAGTAGTAGTGCATCCCTTCTAGATAAAATCCTTTACTAGTTTATCAATTGACTTCACGATCCCTTTAGGTTATAATATGGGAGCACCAAATATATATATATATATATATATAGGTTGTTGAGAACAAAAATAGCAAATTAAAGCCTTCCTCTATAACAATTGCACCAAAAATGTAGTCTTCTTTCAATTGAGTTGATAAAAAGATAATAATCTATAGTAGTAACCCCTAGGTGAAATAGGGACATCCACATATTTGAATGGAAGTTGTTTAAGTTATAGTCTTAGTGAGGAAGAGTTTAGAATAACATAGCTTGATGAAGAAGTTGAGAAGAAGATATAACTCTTGTTAGCATTGAACATAAGACCATATGGCCTTGTAAAGAAGCCTAAAAATTCCATCAAGATGTTTATAGAGACCAAATTAACCCCACAAAGTAGCAAAGATCATGTATAAAAGCAACATATGAGAGCTTAAGCTTGTCATATCTATAATGGTATTTAATAGATGAAGTTCTAACAATATTGTAGTTGATTAGTCTAGATAACATCTCTAAATAACTATTGTAACTAGATATGAAGATAAATGATCACCTTGTCTCAGGCATTGATATGTTTTAAAGAACCTTAAAATTTCTCCACTGACTAGCACATAGTAGGAAATTGAAGATATACAAGCTTGAATACATCAAAACTGTTCGCCCAATCACGTATAAGGAACTAAGCATGAAGTCCGAGTTGAGTGAATTAAATTCCTTAGTGAAATCAATTTGCATTGCATAACTCTTGATGGTTTTGTTTGATTCGTATCCTCTGAATAGCTCCCGAACAAGGCTTATGTTATCACCTATATTCCATCCTTTTACAAAATTCCCTTGGCAAGGGTTGATAAAGTGAGGGAATGTTTCCAACAGTCTGTTAGTTATGAACATAGAGATCACTTTGTAAATCATATTAAAATATGCTATATTTCTAAATTCATTAAGAGAAGATGGATTGGGAACTTTAGGAATAAGGAAAGTTTAAGTTTTATTAAGCTTAGTGAGAAGCTTATCAGAGATGAAGAATTCCTAGATAACTTTGATAACCATTGAGCCATTTATTTCACAAGTAGAATGGAAGAACTTGGCATTGAAGCCATATGGACTAGGAGATTTGTTTGGATGGAAAGAGAAAAGAGTATTTTTAATATCCTAAGTTATTCTAGCTTTTTTTCTTAGTTAAGAGTTGTATGTTTCTATAGTTGAGGGATACCTTTTTAAGGCTTCAATTTCATTGGATTTGACACAAGGATCATCTAGTTGCATGATAAAGACTTCCTGAATTTTGTTGAGATGATAAAAGCTTCTTTCTGATCTAATTGGAGAGGATTTGAACTAGTTTTTATAAGAGATTTGCTCCTTGATTTGATGATCCTTAATTTTTACACACATTTGTAGGCAAATGTGCCACTAATCTCCTTATTTATAACTTCTTTAATTACATCTCTAAGTAGGGGATGAATTAATAAGAAGTTAAAGAGGCCAAATAGGGCATTTCTATACTCGTATCCACTCTTAATATCAATTTCAATTATGAGTGGTTAGAGAAAAGTAGTGCTAAAATAAGCTTGACTGAGTGGCATTGCTTTGATCTAAGAGCCATTAATTAAGCATCTATTAAGCTTCCTACAAATACGTTTTTAGTTTATCTATTGCTCCAAGTGAAAAGAACTCTAGCACGTATAAGGTCAGTGAGGCTAAGAGTAGAGGTAAGATTTGATAGCTCAAGGAATTTGGATTAGGTATTCTTCAGGTTGCTTTAAGTTCCAACAGGAGGAAGAGTACAATTATAATCCCTAATCAAAATCTAAAGAGATCAAATAATTTCTTGAAGTCTTATTTAATCACCCCATAGGGAATTTAATCAATATACCCAATTAGCTACATACACCACAGTTATGAGAATAGGGGAATTAAGTTGCTTCAATACCCATTCATAGTGAATGAATTGTTCTGATGAATACCAGCTTGCTAAGTGAAAGATTGAAGGGTCAAAGGCAAAGCATGGTTGTTAAGGTAAGTCCAATCCCTTTACAAGAACCATAATCCTTTTTTACAATTATCCTCCTTTATTTTGGTCTTTACAGACCAATAAAACTTGGCCTTTTAATACCTAATAGATCTTTTAGAATAAGATGTTTATTAGGGCAGTTTAAGATCATGACATTATATATAATAAAATTATAATCATTGATTTATTCTTCCACTTTTTCTCCTAGTGTTTTTTTTTTGAGAATTTGAAATTTCATTAAGTAGTAAAGAATAGTTTACAACTGACGAGAGGAAAATCTCTCCCTCTTTCATCACATGACGACGTTCAACATTACAATTACCATAAACAAAACGACAACGCAGGGACAAAGGTATCGCTAATTAGGGTAAAAGACTACTACCTTTTCTCGACTCTTCGAAGATTACTCAGTTAGGGTTGGCTCTCTGGAACCTATGATGTGACGATGGTGATGCTCTTCTTTTTCGATATGTCTCTAGCTCAAAGGGATTTATAACTCAAGTAAGATATTTGAAGCTTTTTGGTTTGTTTCCTCGTTCTTCATGCGTAACAAGCTTCATGCGTAACAAGCTTCTCTAGCTCGAAAGATTTATTCTTTGATAGGTTTTTGGTACTATTTGTTTTGTTTCTTCATTCTTTAAACAAACAAGACACGTTGAGGAGTCTTCTTTCATTGTCCAGTCTGGTAAGCCATAGATATTGAGAGGCACTTCCAGGAGCTTTTGAAGGTGATTGATTCCTTCTAGTCTTATTTCCCCTACTGTCATGATTTGGTTATTTTGAGAATTGCTTGAATGGCTATGTCTTGCTTGAATTGCTTGAGTTGCTTTGGGAATATTTGTGCTTAGGAAGTTCTATTTACTATACTGATATCCAAATAGAGGCACCCCCTAAAGACTATATTCTCCAAGAGAGAGTCAGTCCTCTGCTACTATGTTGCCCCAACTGATTAATAATTAGTTGTTCCCTGATATTCCTCGTAGGGAGTTCTATAAGAGTGCTTAAACTGTTAGAGAACCCTTTAAATCTTCTATTATTTCTCTCTTTCTAAAAAGTTTGGAGTCAAGTTGCAACTGCTACCATTAGTATTTCTTTATCGTATTTAGAGATATGCAATTGGGATATCTCTAATAAGATACCTATGAGATTGCATTGCCTAGTTCCAAGCCCACAAAGATTAGAGATTCTATTCCACACTTAGCAAACCCACACTGAAAGAACATGTGATCTGTAGTCTCCTCCTCTAGATTGCACAGAATACATTGCTTAGGAGAGAATAGGAATTTCAGTCTATCCATAGTACTTAGTCTGTTCAACATAGCTAGCCAGAGAAGAAAGCTAGCATTAGGTTTGAGAGCATTGCTCCAAGTTAGGGAACACCACCCTATTCTAGTTACTGCTCCTTCCATCAGCCTTTTAGCCAGCCTGTTAGTGATTTCTGAAACAGGAACTCTGTCCCATAAGAATATATCATCTTCCTCGCATCTGTATTAGGGAATAGGCAATAGTCTTAGTTCTTTTGAGGAAAGCACTCAACTGTCATTCCTAATTATCACCTAAAGCTTAGCCTTCTTTGGAAACCTTCCCAGCATTGATCTAGCCAACTGATTATTAATTAAAGCCCCTTGAATGGTCTAGTTATCATACCAGAGAGATATTCTATCTCTAGCCCCAATTTTACATGTAAAATGCTACTGCACATCTTCCCTCATCCTGAGAAGTTGATTGAAAAACCAAGAGTAGCTGTCCTTACTCTTTAGAGCCCCAAAACTCTCACCCTTTAATATATAAGTATGAATCCATTTGATCCACAGTAAATCTTTTTCACTTTAAATTCTCCAAATTCTTTTAGTCATTAGAAATCAGTTTTTTTTTGTTGATTGACTCCAATCCTAACCCTCCTGCCTCCTTCGGTTGGCAAATTTGCTTCCAATTCACTTTAGCTATTCCTTTCCACCTTTTCCTCTACTCCGTAGGAATTGTTTCATAATTTTTTCCACTATTTTAACTAGTCCTTTGGAAAGGAAGATGTAAGAGCACTAGTAAATTTGCATAGACATTATTACCCATTTTAAAAGCTGAAGCTTACCTCCATAGGACAAAGTTCTATTAGTCTAAGACCCCAACCTTTTCTGAATTTTATCCATTAGAGGAATACTTTCACTGAATCTTAGCCACCTGGAAGAAATAAGATGCCCAAATACAGTAGAGGAGGTTCTTGCTTTTTCATTTCGGTTGCTTGTGATAAAGAAAGTGTTAGGTGATTAGCACTTTTAGAGAGTAAGAAGAAGATTTTGTGGAAATTGATACTCAATCCTGACAGCTCCTTAAAACTAAGGAGAGTACTCATCAATAGGGAAATCAAAGGAACACTTGCCTTATATAGAAGTATAAGATCATCTGTAAAACATAAACTAGTTAGTGAAAGCTTTTTACATTTAGAATGGTATCTGAAATCGGAATCAGAGGAGATGTTGTGTTTCATCATAAGGGTGAGGACTTCTATGTAAATAAGGAATAGGTAAGGGGAAAGAGGGTTCCCTAGCCTAAGTCCTTTTTTTGCTTTAAAAGTCTTCATAGGGCATCCATTAATTAGAATTCCATATGAGGAAGTTGAGAAATATTCCTGAATCCATTTGATAAATTTGTGGGGAAAATTCATAGCTTCCATAGTCTGTAGTAAGAAGCTCCAATTAACACTATCTAAAGCTTTTTGTAAGTCCATTTTAACAGTACAGTTTTGAGGGCTTCTTTTCCAAGTGTACCCTTTCAAAAGTTCCTGTAATAGAAGAATATTATCCCCAATATGTCTTCTTCTCATAAAAGCTCACTGGTTCTCACTTATGAGTAAGTGAAGAACTTCCTTCATCCTATTTGCCAATATCTTGGCTACGATCTTATAGAGAAAATTTATGCAAGATTTAGGTATGAAATCATTCCAAGTGATCGGGTTAGAGCTCTTAGGGATTAAACCTAGAAAGGTCTTCTTGATCTCCTTTAGTAAAACCACATTTTGGGAAAACTCCTTGACTGCTTCCATTATAAGACTCCTAATGTTTCCCCAAGTGTTTTGGAAGAAAAACTCATTCAATCGATTAGGGCTCGGAGCCTTGGATCCATTCATGTTGAAAACCACCTTCTCTATTTACTGATCTGTGACAGGGTTGATTAGCATAGAGGCCTCCTATTCAGGAATCTTGGCTTTAACATATTGCCTAAGGTTCACTCCATTGCTAACAGAGCAGCCTTCTATGCCTAGTAGTTTTTGGAAATAAATCCTAGCTTCTTTAGCAATTTCAGTCTGTTCAAATAGAGTTTCCCCAGTTTCAGATTTTACTGAAGTAATTTTATTGAAATTTCTCATGGCTGTCACCGAGTTGAAGAAAAATTTAGTATATCTATCCTCGTTCTTAATCCAATTAATTCTGGCCTCTACTTCAATAAAGAACATTGATTATCCACCATTTGCAAAAAGGACTTCAAAGCTTCCTTTTCAGTTGTAGCTGGATTGCTATCAGTTGGGCTATTTGCCAAGGATTTCTAGATTATTGATAACTTGCTTCTTGCTTCCTTGACCTCCTGTGTGGAATTCTGCCCTCTCCTTAAATTTAGAAACTTTAATTCCTGTTTGATAGCCTTGAGTTTTTGCACCCACATAAATTGCTTAGTGCCATAGATCTCACGCTCCAATCCTTTCATAATAGCTTATTGAAATCCCTCCACATTAACTAAAAAATTATTAAATCTGAAAGGGTGGTAAATTCTAATCATTTTAAACAAGTTATGCACCTTAATAGGGGTATGATAAAAAATTCCTGGGTCTAGGAAGTTGATTGAACTCTCTGAGAATGTGGTTAACCAGTCCACATTCACCATTGGTCTATCTAACTTTTTTCGAATGAACCAGTTAGAACATTATTTGTTTGACTAAGTGAATTTATGACTTTTGGATTTTAAAACTGTTAATTCCACAACTTGCATGCAATCAAACATATCCATAGTGTAATTGAGTAGATTGCAGTTCCCTTCCGCCTCTGTTTTATATAAAGTAGCATTAAAATACCCACTAACTATCTAAGGACCCCTAATTAAGGCTTTGAGTCTTCGAAGGGAGTTCCATAATTCAGTTCTCTAAAAACCTATATTAAATCCATAGAAAAATGTAGCAAGAGCATAACTATTTTTCAATTTGAATTTAAGCCTTGTGTGAATTAATTGCTGATTGGTTTCTAGTACTTCCATTTCCAAGAAGCCTCCATCGTAAAAAATAATAATCCTTCCACATGCATGACATTGGTGATTAGTGATACATTGCTATTTGCTTCCTAAATAACCTAACTTATTCAGATTAGCTTCCCTAGTTTTTGTTTCCAGCAAACAAAATAACAAAGGCTTTTCCTTTAGAACAAAATCCCATACCGCATTAAGCTTAGATGGGTTATTTATTCCTCTTACATTCCATACTATAAGGGTCATATAGGATTGCTTTTCCCTTTGGAGCCTTTCCTACTTCTCCTATTACTTTTCTGTGAACTTAATTGTTCAAAATGTTCCTCTTGAGTAGCTCCTTTTTGCTGCTCTTTTAGCTATTGGGTGTGCTTATTTAGTTGGATTTCCTTGTCTATATGACAAGGATTTGTCTCACCCATTTCGTTTTCATTTTCTTAGTTGTTCCTTGACATCTTGTGGGAGGTAGTCAAAAGTTTCTATTGAATTCGCACATGTAGATCTGAATCTGGAAGGATTTCCAGTAGGGCACTCTCATCCATTGTAGCTAATTCACTTTCAGCTTGACCCAATCTATCTTGTCTCACAGGGTTATCTAAATTATATTTGGTTTCCTCCAACCCTTTTTTATCTGCATTATTTTGCTTCTCCAAACCCGTCACTTGCTTTTCCAAACCCAACCCTTGCTTCTCTAACCCCGACACCTCCCAATAATCTCCTCTAGTGAAAACTTTCCCTATTGGTCTCCATTCTTTACCTTGTGCATTTAGGGAAGGCCTCCATTGGTATGTGACCAAAACCTTGTCTTCTCCAAGCGAATGCCCATAAGCCAATCTTATGATAGGAATGCTTTCCTTCATTTCCTTAGAGATATCCATACTCACGCATAATTGTGCTTATCTAATCCATTTTCTCAACGTAGTGTTTTCATCCATACAAATTGTTTTCCCAAATAACTAACTAGCATACTTAATCCTTTAGTTGTCCAATATTCCAAAGGAATATTATGGATATTGACCCAAAGAGGAATGTTTTTCAATCTAATTTTCTCTAACTCCATACCCGGTTGCCAATTCTAAAGAAATAAAGGAAGTTGGGAAATGTGCGAAGGGCCTTTTTCAATTACCTTTTGAGCTTCTGATATAGAGGAGAAGGTAAAGATTATGTTATATTCCTTTGTTAGCAAAACTTCTATTAGCCCTCTACCTTTCCAATTTCCCTGGATCCAAGCTTGTATGACTGGAAAAGCTGGCCTTTTATCTATAAAAAAACCAATGAGTGTTGCTTCCCATGGCCTAGCTCCCTCTTACAAAAGCTTGGAGCTACCATAAGTTTCCCTTCAATCTCTACTGGTGGACAGTAGATCAAGGAAGAATCAAAATTGTCTCCTACAATCTGTTTCCAAGTCTTTCTAACCCTTTTGTTTTGTGGTTGCACACTATTATATAAAGAGAAAATAAAATGGAACCTCAAAAACCAGATCTACTCATGTATATAGATATAGAAAAATAAAAACATGAAATGTAAGATGTTTACATACCTTTTTGACGGTCTCCTTCGTTCTTTAATCTTCTTCGTGTTGGGTTGTCGTAAACCACAACGATCAATGCAGACCGTCTCTAACGAAAGTCCACATAAAGATAACAGGATGAAACCTCACTAGGAGATGGCTAGAATTCTTTATTTGTGCTAGCAAGATAAGAACTCTTGAGAGAGTTAGAGAGAAAAAGTGTGTGTAAGATTTTTTTTCTTTTTATGTGTCTTACACAAGATGCATGAAAATCATCTCAATTTTTTGCACAATTTGGCCTTCTATTACCCCCATCACTAATGGAAAGTTATGGGAAGTTACTGGTCATGAGTAACATGCATTAATGGAAGTTATGGGAAGTTAATGACCATGAATAACATACATTAATGGAAGTTATGTGAAGTTAATGACCATGAATAACATGCATTAATGGAAGCTAACAATACTTGTTTCTAATCCATTCTATGCAACATTTTCTACCATGATCATGTCACGATACAATCTCAAAACACTCTCTCATATCTTGAATCACCAATCAAGAACATTTTACTCATCCTTCAGATCTCCTATGTGTGTGACCCATTAGGTTCCCGGTTATGTTGGCCACTTGAATTAACACTTACTTCAAGTAAGAT
>JAOTAW010000202.1:17151384-17161456 GCA_025629945.1 Erythroxylum savannarum | reverse complement strand
GCACAATGACCAGCTTCTGGTTTTTCTTAGAGAACCAAATGGCAAAGTGGGTTTTGTGAAGAAATAGAAAACATAGAAGGCATTTGATGGAAAACTCTGTGTTTCGAAAGAACGTTTGAGGGGGGGAAAAGATAATGAAGAAAGGACTTAGACAAGACTTAACCTGTCAACTCTCAAGGAATAGCAATCTACTTTTAGCACAAAAGCCAAAGTGACACTTGTCACCTTCTTAATGACTAAGCCCTAACTTAGTTTCTTTTGAACTAAACTCATTAGCTCTCCTCTTTCCAATACAACTATCCTCTTTACAATCCAACAATCTCTAAAGCTTCATTTATTTCCTATAAATTTATTCCTAACTTCACCAAAAATTCAAAATTATTCCTATTCCACTAACCCATAAAACTCCCAATGTACAAATATTCAAATTTTCTCAAATTCTCACAAATCAATTTAATTATACCCGGCATTATTCATGAATGCATGTACATTTTTTTTCATGTGCAAAAAGTTCATTATTCACAAACATGTATATTTCACAATATGAATGAGCATGCCAAAAACAATAAATACATTTCCAAACTCTCATTGCACACCTATATTTATCATTCTAACCTTCACATAAGTAATGGGATGTTACAACTAGACGTTGGGAGGTTGTAGGTGGTTCCTGTAACTGCACATCCTCCGCTATAGGCTACCCCATCACCATCGTTGGACACTCCTTGTTTACATGGCCGTAGCAACCGCAGGTGTAACAAATGCGTGGTAAGCCTTCATATTCAAGCCTTTGTAGTCTCCCATCTGCCAATTGATACGAAAATATTTTGCAGTAGAGAATAAGGTTTTTCTCATATATTTCTATAGTCAGCTTACACGTTTAAATACAATAGAGGTACAACTAAGTTTGCTATTTTCCAGGAGATTCAAATACTAACTGTTAGCATCTATTATCAACAATACTATTTCAAATATATAACAAACTAACTATCCGAACTAACACCATCCACCAAAAGTCTAGACAGCAGCAGCTTAGTGAGATCTACTTCTACCGCTAAACGTTCGAATTTGCCACGGTCTCCTACTAAAGTATTGTAGTCGATCCGAATAACCTTCCCACAAGCCAATCAATAGCCCGTAAGGTGCTTTTAGGTGATAATATTGGAGTTGCAACCTCGGGAAACACACCCAAGTGACGACTGCTTTAAGATTGACATCGAAGGTGGAAAATGTTGGACTCCAAGGTTGAACTGTTAAGTAAGTATCCCTTACCATCCATAGTCCTCCCACGAGCACATTTACGTAGTCATTGTGTAATTGGAATTTAACAAGGAAGTAATGGTTGTCCAGATCCACCACCTTGTATTTGCCAATAGGCTTCCACAAGGCGTCGATACGGGTAAGCAAGGTCCGCACTCCCATGACACTGCCGAGAAGCCGAACTACAACTGTTTGCAGGATAGTGTTATCTAGGACTTGCTTAATCCTCTTCGAGAATTGTATGGAGGGAATCGTTGTGCCTTCCGTGATCACGACATCATCCGGATTGAGGTCTACATTCAGCTCTTTGTCTAAGTCAATGCTGGACGTTTCCCTTACAGAGGCCATCAGTTTGTCTTTGAATGATGGTAATGGCTGCGGGACAATGGTGACCATCTCCTCGTCATCGTGGTCGCGAAACTTGACATTCTGGGTTTTGCATTCCTCGGTTTTGTGTAGCTCGCTGCTGAGGTCTTCTATAGCCTACTAGTGGCAGTGTGATTTTGAATTAACAGGTAAGGTTGGCAGTGTAATATGAATCTTGATCTGAGGCAATTTGACACTACTGAATGGCTAAATTCAACAACCATTTTGGGATAACGAGAAGTCTTAACTCTTATATTTGTCCCACAAACCAAATAAATGAAACAGATTGACCAGTAATTGTCTTTCTTGGTTTTCCATTCATTGCGTAAGCACAGAGTTAGGAAAGCACGCAAAAACATATGGTAAATCCTAAATAATGAGAGATTATGTAATTTCACATTGCTTTGTTTCTTTTTTCCTTTAAATATTGTTCTATTACAGAATTAGAGTACAATTACTCGTCACCTTCTCAACCAATCCAAGGCCAGAAAACCCATTTAGCTCCTCAACGAGCCAACAAGGAATCAGACGCACCTTAACACAAATCGTTATACTTGCCCAGCATCGCCATTCCCAAACCGGACGTCTGTTAGCTACCTTCCCACTTTGCTTGAGAATCAAAATGCAAAATGCAATGCATCAGTTCATAAAATCCTACAGGCCGCTCCTTGCTTCATCAGAGACAAATAAACCTGTAAGGGCCAAATATGTACATATTCAAATACAATTAGGCATAAATCTCCTTTGATGGAGGAGCCAATTACATTGAATCAACCGGACAGAAAGCATAATGCAAGACTTGCAATAGAAAATTACAAGACAAATACATGGTAACATCACTGAAGCCGACAACATGCTCCATCATCGATGGACCCTTTTCCAACTAAGTATTTCCTGCTCTTTTAGTCGATGCTGGAACCTGGCAAGGCGTGCCTGAAGACTAACCAAACGAACAAATAAAAGCACCCACCGAAGGGAAAAATTCTTTTAACATTGTAAAAACTGCAAACGTATTTCCATGGTAATATGCACAACAGATAAATCTTCACTTCTCGAACAATCTCCATTGTATCCTCAATTTCTTTTCTATGCGCCACAATAAGTGCCTCTTCTTCCTAGGACACCAAAAAAAAAAAAAATTTCAATGTTTGATGAAAAGCAATGGAAGGTGCAATAATATTGACATTCCGAAAGCCAAATAAAAGGAAGTGGGAATGCAAGGAGCACAGATGGCCAACATCAAGTATTGCATTGATATTTCCATCTGCAGGAGGATCAGTTGCATACTGTTGTGAGACAGTGTTGTTTGACTTGTAGTTCGCTGCACTCTGTCTAGAATTTGTTGTGGAAAGATCAGATCCACTGGTATCTTCCTTTAAACAGTTCCCCAACTTTTCCGATTTTTCCTCCCTAAATCCTCTTCGACGTGGTGGTGACACCTGCACTTTTTCTTCTGCATTGACCGGATTATGGCAGTGTGATGAGTAGATCTTTTGATTTGCACCATACAAACTTTCAAATCTTTCTCTATCAGCTGGGCTGGATACCACACCACTTTCCTCATGCCAATTGAAGGTATAAGTTGAACTAAAACTGGATGGTTGCTTGTCATAATCAAAAGGATTGTAAGACGAAGCTTCTTTCTCTGTAACCTTTCTTCCCATAGCTGCTGACATGGGTTCTTGTTGCTCATAGAAGTCATCTACCTCATCAGAAACAGGGACAGTTGTTGCAGTTGTGCTGTTCGTGTTAGCCTGGGTAGATGAATTTGCAGTCTGGTCCCATTTTGCGTTTCCACTTTTGGATAAACTTTTAACCCTTTTTAATTGAATAAACATATCATTCAAACAATTCCAGCAACTGACGCTTTGTTGATGCTTGCGAAAATATACAAACCTATATGCATATCTCAATGTGTTGAGAGTATGCTCGCATGACCCTGCATTCGGAGAAATGCAAGTGATCATAACTGTCCTAGAGTTGCCAACAAAAGAGTCACGGAGTACTTCTGTGAGCTTGCTCCCTCAAAATGGTGTATGGATCTGGTCATTATCTAGAGCACGAATGCACTCCTTAAGGGCCAGAAGGCTCTTATTTATTTCTGCACCTTCAATCCTGCAAGGGACCATGTGTTAGCTTCAGAAATGACCAAGTCAACTACCACTTAACCACGGTTAACTAGCAGCCAGTCAGATGACTAACAGAGCAGGTAAGAGGAAAACAAGCCTACAAAGCAATCAGATTATTTTGTTTGTGCCAGCCCACATACTTGTTAGAACTGAGTTTATGTAAATTAGTCACTAAACTGGCCTGCCTCCTCATTCAATTGATGCCACAAAAGACACCCACATCGTGATCCTGAACTAAATCTCCCACTGCCATACAGCATAGAATGTATATCAAGGATCCTTTTCAACCCAACTTTAGCAAACGTGATACCTCCTTCCTAGATAATAGCAAGTCATCCATAAAATATTATTTCAGTATATGTCATGTAATGGAAGTCAAGAAACTATCTAATCAGGTAGAAAGATATATATCAAGACTTGTACCTTATCCTGTTTGATGGCACATGGAAGCAAAAAATATCAAAGTTTGACAATCGCACAAAATGAAGGGAAAATAAGGACTCATGTGCATGCTCGATTATCATATAGAAAGCTTCAACGTTAGTCAAAGAAACAGATTTGATAAACACATAATCCTCAAGAAGGTATTCTCGAAAATGAGGAGCATCTAACTAAATGACGCATACTATGAAAAGACTAGTGTTTGGGGGAAAACCTTGTTTGCCGGTCATTGTCTGTAGTGCCTGCACCTCGTTCACTACCAGCAAGATCAATAAAAGAAATCTTCCCCACCACTTTTGCACTTTTGGCATCATTCCCGTTATTGTTGTTGTTCCTCCTAGACTCCTTTACCTGAATATGCTTCTTCGCAGCAAGTTGTAAAATAGCGTGTGACCTTGAAGATTCTTCATTGGCACCAGTTGATCCTGTACTTCTTTCTGCATTGCCTCGCTCAATGTACTCTTTAACAATTTGAACATCAGACTTTTGAAATTCTTGCAGTCGAAACAATGCACACTTGTTGTCGCCCATCTTCTCTCATCATAAGTTTCCAATTTGAGAGTAACAAACTTAACAACTTTTCTGTGCAATTTGGCACTCATCAACAGATGATTAATTTTTACTTGCGTAAGTGCAACAAAAGAAAATTGATGAAAACAAAGGGCAAGTACTAACTTTCTCTCACTAAGAAGATCAAAGAGCTTTCCACCATATATTTCAAAATAGCTGAGCCATAATTTGAATCTCTGATTGCGGTAAATTGGCTGATGCAACAATCTCAGAAGGTCTTCAGAAGCTCTAAGAGGCAATGGTTGCATTGTGAATGTCTTACCACTACCTGAAATGAAAAGAAAAATCAATATGTAGAAGTATATTGACCATCAGAACAGAAAGCAAATCTAATGACAGGAAAGCAACAGAAATCTAGTTTAGAAGGAACTACGAGCAAGTGTATAAGGATAATCTCTGCAGACGCCCATACCCGAACATTAGACAATCATTTGACCAAATGGCAACCAAGAAATTCAAATGTCTTGATTATCAACCAATCCATGTCAATTGGCAAAAAATCGTGGTGTTTCAATCCACTGCTACGCTTTACTGCAAGTCATCAATGTACTATATTTATGCATCCATATTTATCCCCACTATAATTCCCTATGCTCCTAACACACACATAGATGAATGTATGCAATAAAGGAAAGATGAATTGAAATCTATACCCGTCTGACCATATACAAAACATGTAGCTTTTGTTCGTTGAAAAATGGTGGGAATAATTGGCTCCACGGTAACCTTATATGACGCGCACCGCGGAAGGATTGACGTCTACCTACGCTACCGTTTCATGCTCCTTACTTCATAGACTGCTGCCATTTTTGCTTCTCTTCCAGCTGCAGCAGTCGTCCATCACCCTTTGCTTTATACATAGATCTTCGGTCTTTGCATGAATTATAATGCCATTAAATTCATATACACTTATGCATGTTTTATGCACAACAGCCGTGAGCTATGTTGCTTCATCACCTTGACTTTCTAGTCTTTACTTGCTCCAATATTTCTCATTCTCGTTCCATGAAGACAAAGAATTGTGATTCTCTGAAAAATGGCATAAATAACGTGCTTTCAACTCAATTTAATTTCTTTGCTTATGAATTTAACTTCTTTGCTTATGAATTGTGCCTAAAATCACATATAAGTCAAAGTGAGTATCTTAAGCAATTTCATGTCATTAATTGCTAAGTGTTATGGAATAATTATATAATCAATTAAACACATGTCAAAAACATTAATAAGAACATAAATCTAAGTCATAAACACATGATTATCATCTAAAACACACTTTAACACTTAGGAAACATACTAAGTTTTACACCTATCACCTAGTCCCTAAAATGTTGCTATAAACTTGATATATTATTTTCCCACAAACACATGATTAAGTTATAGCTAACACCAGTAAATACAGGTCAATTCCACAGGACCGTGAGCTTATTACCAACTATTCACAAACTTAATTAGTTAGACCAATGATTTTAATTGATTGAAGTAAAATAAATAAATAATAGATTTAAACATTAATATAAATTAATGATCAATTATAAATCAATTTATCAATAAGATTAATTTAGGTAAGATGTCTTCTAGGACTTAACTATATTTGAATTCAACTTGATTTAATGAATAATTCTAATTTCTTACACTAGTAAGAATTTCTAAGTTATAACTATATTCTCTGTTAAGATATGTAAATCCTACCCATAGATTAAATCAATTGAAATTTCTTAATAATCGAGACAATCTAGGAATAGATTAATTTCCTTTATGAACTCTCTTAATAGGTTTTACCTTAACTTAGGAAGATTGTGGTTCTCTCTCGAGTAACTTACATTTAAACCTCTTTATCCTACATCTCATCTCTCAAAGATTGATATGCATGAATCAAATAATTAAATCTTTTTATTTTGCTCCTTTAATTTAATTAATTATAAAAATGTGGATAATCTCAATAAAACTAAAATTTTCATTAATATAATTTATCAAATCCTAGGGTCATAAGAATATCCCAATTAGCTCATAACTAAACAAGAAATAACAATAAAGAAAATAAGAATAAGAAATTATTTTCATTAGTTTTGAATCTTGAATCTTTGATGTAACTTGTTGAATCCACATTTTTCTTATAAGATTGACTTATTCTTGATCAATGTTTGATGTAGAATGGCTTCCAAATGAATTTCCATTGCTTTTTAAATATTTCCTAACCAAACATCTCTACTTTCTTTTATTCCAATGTTCAAATCTAAAAGCCCTGATTATTAACGAATAGTATTGCCCTAATATGAGTCTATATTATAGGTTGTATTGTCTCTGACATATTTTATAACTTTCGCCAGAAATTTACACCAAAAAATATGAGACCTAAAGAGGGACGTGTAAAGTTCATATAGCTTGATTAGGTACCAAAACGAATGCATATAGACTGGCAAAGGCGAAGTAGAGGTTGTCACCCTAGCATATGGCCCTTATATGATGGCATGTAGGTGTCGTGTTATAGGGTCGTTTTCCAATTCACCCATAGTTGCTCTAAATTGGTCCAATTCTTCTCCATATTCATTTTTTTTACTTGAAGAGGAAGAAATAAGAGATGAAACAAAATATTTCTTATTTTGAGTATCAAACCCTCTAAAATATTTTAATACACAAGCAATATGTTATAAAAATAATGCTAAAAGTAATATGTGCATAGCATACATCAAAAAGCTGTGAGATAACTATTTTTTTTTTGTTTTTATAAGTTCCTGAGAGACATAATTTGAGCTATGATCATAGCACAGATGTATCTTAATGATGTGACAAATTATAGATAAACATGAGAAATCCTAATTTAGGAGGCTTTTTCATATTCTTTTATTCTAGAATTAGTTAGGAGGGAACACTATTATTTAGTCTTGGATGAATTGATTTATTTTAATTTATAAATTAGGATTTATATTTGTGAGATATGTTTGAACGATCATAATGCATGATTTAATTATTTCCGTGACTAAATCTTATTTAAATTTAGTTATGGATGATTCAAGAGAGCTTATTTATGAGTGGAATATGACTTAGATAAAAAGGATTGAAAAAGACGCTCAAGGGAGGCTTACGTGACCTTTTTAGTGATAGGATAGAACTTTTTATAGGATTTCATAAATATTAACACATTCAAAAGGATGTCATATTGGTAAAGTATAGGTTAACCAACTAGAAAGTACATAGGTGTAGCTTAAGAAAGTGCAATTTTAGCAATAGGAAAATTTTCTATTCCATACAATAAATCTATTTTAAGTTAATTGAATCTTAACATATAAGATGTTACTAGGGAGAATTATTGAGACATTTGTTGCTACTTTCTTCACTTGATTATGTGCTTTATTTTATCTTTAGTAATTGTTTACTCTTTTTTTTAAAGAAAAGGAATTGTATTAAGCATTTAAGGCATACAAATTATACAAAAGTACATCAGAATTGTTACAACAAGCTAAGCATGCTCTTGGATTAGAGTTGTTAAGGAAAATACAAAGCTAAATTACAAAATGAAAATTAGCACCTCTCATTGGTGGTTCAAATTATAACTTCCATATATTATTAATGTAGTTCATATCTCTAAATTTGTCTTTAAAAAGGCTAATAGGTAGTTTGATTTTCTACAAGAGTTCATTGTGGAAAGTCTCCTTGTTCTTCTCTATGTCTTGAAAAATTATCTTGATCCTTTCATCCCAAATAGTTGCTACAATAAATGACAATACAACATAAAAGCACCACTTCATAGTGTTGTTTTTATGCCTGGAAATAACACACCACTTAGTAATTCCATTCCAACTAGTTGGAGCATTGGAAAGATGACATAAGTTAAGTAGGGTATTCCAACATCCATGGTGAATTCACATTGGAAGAAGAGATAATGCATATTTTCTTTAGCTTTCATATACAAAGTGCACCAGTTGGGGATCTGTAAGTTTTTGGAGATTCTGCCAATTGTTGGAGGCTTGCTTTTCATGGCTAACCATAGGATTATGGATGCTCGAGGAATGAGGTGTTTGGAACATATTACTTTGGTCCAGGGGATAAGATCTAAAATGCCTCTTAAGAATCTTCTGCAATAGTGATTTGTAAAGTTTCCTAAAGCTATAATGTTTCCAAATGATACTATGATTTGTAAAGTTTCCTGAGCTGGAATGTTTGCAAATGATACTATCTTCATCTTTAATAAGGTGAGTATGAATAAATGTTTCCATAGTAATTTTTTTACTCTTTAATCTACCTAGGTTTAGGTCTGGTCTTAGATTTACTTCTTTAATCAAAAACATCACTTTTTATTTTGTTGACTAGGTAATAGTATAAGGGTTGATTGATTTCTTATCACTTTCTCATAGGAATAATACTAAATTCACCACTATATTACTACCAAGTGATAGGTGCACTTGCCTCAAATTGTGATTAACATTTTAGGAAAGAGAAAACTTAAGCATGAAAAACTATACATAACAATAGTTTAGGACGTAGAGTTTTATCTTCAATGCCTTACTCTGCAGATACTCAAAAAGTTTTGATCTCATTATCACGCTCAATACCATGTCTTCTAGTTTTATGATATTGCTTCTCTACTACTACTCCATTTTCCTCAACTGTATCTTATGTAATGTATTGTACAAGTATGTTGCAACCTTTTAGAAACTTAACAAAAAGTCATTCTCTTGACTCAAATCTCAATATTTGTTGTAGTACTCTCAACCATAACCTAACCTTACAACTTTAATGAGTTTATTAAGTTACTTCTCAACTTATCTTAAATATTTTAAACGTTTATAGGGCTTAGAATTATTACTAATGAGATAGATATAATTATATTAAAAGTAATCATCAATAAAGGTCACATATAATTTCTTTCATTATAACACTCACTTATTATATCATCTCACGAAGTCATACATAATTATCCCCTTTATGTATGGAAAAATGTTATGTTAAGAGATAAAACAATTTGGAAGGTGATTAACCTGCCAAAAATTAAGGAAAAATGTACCAATTGACTGCTAAGTCTGCTAAACAAATTGTTTGATCAAGCAGGTTGACCAAACTCTGAACCATTTTTGAAAAGTTATCGAGAGTTGCCACCTTGATGCCTTGGGGTCTTGTCGATTAATAGGGAGACGTCCTAAAATTTCAGAAGCATGAAATGACAAGAAAAAAAGTGCATTTTTCATGAAAAGCTCATAGGAAACATCTAAAACAAGATTTAGGCACAATTAACACTACAAGAAAATTTAGTTTCAGCAACTATTATTAATGGTTGCTAAAAGTAAGAAAATGGTCGTTAAAAGTTATAG
>JAOTAW010000202.1:17069177-17082303 GCA_025629945.1 Erythroxylum savannarum | reverse complement strand
ATCGGAAACGGCGAAATACCCACTCAAGTTACTGTGGATTCGCTCGTTCCCCAAGGCCAACCTGGGTCCCCAAGACAAGGGGATGTTATATCTAAGTATCGACCGGTTCAACTCCCCAACGGTCATCGTTGATTCATTCCTTGGCGGCGCCTCCACAACCAACCCATCCTTTCTCTCTCTTGTC
Source organism: Erythroxylum savannarum (assembly GCA_025629945.1). Lineage (NCBI taxonomy): Eukaryota > Viridiplantae > Streptophyta > Magnoliopsida > Malpighiales > Erythroxylaceae > Erythroxylum > Erythroxylum savannarum. The sequence goes on along the minus strand of JAOTAW010000202.1, from coordinate 17,082,119 downwards.
GATATTTCTTCCACACCTTCCACCATACTTCTGGAACTTGCTGTCGACATGCTTACCAAGAAGAGAACTAAAGGAGAAAACTTTAGAGGAGGAAGGACGTACCTATTTAGTAAATGGAGAAGGGGAAATCGAACGACGGTTGAAGGAAATTTCCGGGAACTGAGAGCAAGAAAGAGCAAATGAAAGCAGAGCGTGAGCAAGAATGAAACAAACGTGAAGAAAACCAAACAGTCTGTCGATCCTGAGCGTTTATAAAGGAATACTCGGGCGAGTCATCCAATCAAAGTACGACGCGTGGAAAAGATCCGAGCTATGCTTGGACACGCGGCATAATCCGAGCCAAGGAAACTAGGGTTGTTCAAAAATCAAAGTGGCACGACGGTCGAAAGGACAAACGGGACAGCGGCACAACGGTTACAAGGACGATACGCTTCAGATTCTGGAAAAACTATCAGAGGGCACGCGCTGTCAAATAATAATTGCTTCAAGTACCGCCACGCGCTCGCTAATAATGACCCCCCGACCTACTTTGGCGCGAGCTGTCATGCAATAATCGCCAATGCCGACCGATTAAGACACTCTGCCGACCGGTCCCAATACGAGCAGTCATGCATTACCCGTTAATATCTGATCGATCGTGCCTACCCCGAGCTATCTCACGGACGAGCTCCAAGACTCACGCATACTCCTTCGACTGTTCTCTTCGCTCAGACTCGAGGAGTAGGGGGGCTTATAGTCGGGTCGGTCGTGCAGGGCCCGAGCCCAGTCAAAATATCCCATGGGTCGGTCGGTCCATCCTTTAAAGATCAGTCTCATACCCAATGGCTATGTCAAGCTCAGGCCCGATCCATGCTCCCCTTAGCCCGTCCGCATGCGAGAGACTCTCATGCACACGTAAAGACCTAATCTAAACCTAGTTGCTGCTCCATATATATAAGGAATAACTCTACCGTAACAAAGGTACGCAATCATAACCTAGATTTCTCTGCATTCAGCAGCCTCACCTTCACCAAAAGACTAACTTGAGCGTCGGAAGGGCTAATCGGGACACAACCCCCGACGTGCCTTCTTTGTTTTGCAGGAATCCCAACGTCGAAGTCACCACAGGAAACGGTCAACTCATGGATCCAAACGACACCGTTCAGTTCCGTCATAATCAGGCAGAACCAGATGGCATGGTCGATTTCTAACGTTAGTAATTATTAAGAGTAGATTTTGTCCTGCAAAGATCCAATGTGGCACTCTTTGATTTCGCACACGACGACACTCGTACTATGCAAACACGGATAAATTGCCCCAAAGAAGGCTTGACCATTGGGTCTTCTTTGTTGTCTCTGTGAAGGCTAGAGACCAGACTCTGTACGAGGTAATTGCCAGGATTTTAATTTTTCCAATCTCGATCAAAAATCTTTGTATCCTTGAAACTTGAAAGTGAAAAATTAAATTTCAGCTCAGATTGATGGATTTTCTTTTTGCAATTGTCGATATTTGATAGGGTTGTAACTGTCCAGTTGGTTGTGACTTGCTTGTCTCTGTCCTAACTGCGTCTTGTTTTCGTTCAGGTTACAGCTTTGTTCTGGTATGTTTCTTCCGATCATCATGTCTTCCGCGTATGGAAATTTTGTGGGTTAGAAAAAAATCTCATACTTAATCTAATGTGATTGCTTTTTCGCTTTCTAAGTTGGATTTTGATTGAAATTTTGAACTGGGAACTTTTTTATTTACCAAATATAAGGGAATGAAATCATGGATGGTAACAAAGATGAAGCTTTAAAATGCGTACTTATAGCTGAAGAAGCTATTGCATCTAATAACAAAGAGCGTGCACTGAAATTCATTAAAATTGCACAACGGCTTAATCGAGAAATAGTGGTTGATGAACTTTTAGCTGCTTGTGAGAGGGTTGAGGTGGGGACGAGTGCTTCATCTGTGGGTGAAAAAGGATCTGTTAATGGTGATGAGAGAAAGAAGGCTGGTTCAGCGAGATGCGTTGATGATGTAAATGGGGGTCGTAGTTATCCTGAAGAACATGTTCAATTGGTTAGACGGGTTAACAGGAATAAGGATTACTATGCGATTCTTGGAGTGGAAAAGACTTGTTCGGTTGAGGAGATTAGGAAGGCTTACAAGAAACTGTCATTAAGAGTTCATCCAGATAAGAACATGGCTCCAGGATCTGATGAAGCATTTAAGAAAGTTTCCAATGCTTTTAAGTGCTTGAGTGATACTGATTCGAGGAGGCGATATGATCAGATGGGTTTAATTGAGGAGTTTGAGAATAAGCAAACCTACAATGTTAGGAGACCGAAGAGGAGGAGAAATGTGCATGATTTCTATGAAAATGATATGGATCCAGACGAGATATTCAGGTCATTTTTCGGTCAGGCGGAAAAGTTCAGGGCCCGTAATACCTATAGGAGTAGAGGAATGGCAAGCCATGAGAGAGAGGGATTTCATAGAGGACCCTACCTGATCCTTCTCCTACAAATTTTACCAGTGTTGTTGATTTTGGTGCTTGCTTATCTACCCACCTCAGAGCCCAATTATTGTTTGCATAAAAATTCTGCTTATCAGATTCTGAAGACAACCGAGAAATATGGCATTGAATATTTTGTCAAATCATTGGCCTTTGATGAAAGATTTCCTCCTGGAAGTCCTGCTCGAGAAGATATTGAGAATACTGTGACTAAAGACTATAGGAAAATGCTTTGGCGTTATTGTCATATAGAAGTCCAGAGACGTAGCTGGAATAGAAATCTGCCTACTCCTAGCTGTATCAAACTACAGAATCTTGGATCAGCATAAGGGTCAGTGATTTGTGTTTGCTCCTAATGTTTATTTTATTTTTTTATTTGTCTTGCATTTTATCTAGAGCTATACAATTAAGGACCTACTATGGTTATTTAGAATAATTTTCCTGGTTCAATTTCTTATTTACCGTGTGAATCTTTTTAACGTGCTTGCCTTCTTCTGTTTTGAGCAGGCTTCTTTTTCTATGCTCATCGGTCAAATTCTTGGGCGTGCTTATTGTTTGTTTTCTATTATTGTTTGTCTCATTTCAACTTTTTCTGTTCCAGATATGTGTAATTTATAGGATGTTTAGTATTCTTCTCCAGCTAAATAGTTTTTGTTTTTATGCTCTTATGTTGAATCCTACATGCTACTCTGCCTAATTTACAGGCTTATGCTCTTGTTTGTTTGTATTTCTACTTTCTCTATGATTTCCTTGTGATATTAGGTATTGGTAAATATTAGAGGTCCTCAAAAAGATTTGTTATGATTGGCTACCAAATCCATTGCCCTTTTCCTTTCTGGTGTGCTTTTGCTTTTAGTTTATTTTGGATTAGATTTTGTGTTGAATCGGAAGGTACAGTGCTGGATCCTGTGTGGCATTGTGTGACAACGTCCTTCTGCTTGAAGCCTTGCAAGAGCCAAGCATGCCTATTAACTAATATTCATCAATTAACTTGTAGCATCGTACCATCTTGTGCAAGACTTAAATTGGTACTTGACTTTTTAATATGCCAGCAACAAATTTCTGTAACTCATTATTTGCTGTGGTCCTCTAGACTAGTTTTTTACAACTTTCCCTAATACTTTATAAATTTACTGATTTTGCGTTTTATGGAAACACCTTTCTTTCAGTCGCTCTGTCTGTTTGTGTAGTTGTTTTATTTGTTGTTCTTGACTAGCAATATGCGTCAATTCACCTTTTAACTACTCTATCCTGTATTCATATTCAATTGGAAGCACCATCTTCTAGTCTTAACCACTTTTATTTTCATCTAAATCGTTTGAATGTGAAGTGGATGGTGAGTTTGAAAATAAAGTTGGATGGATAGTATGGATTCTTGAGATGCACCTTCTTAATGATTGCATGAATCCTTCATGCATGGTCTAGGAATAAAAAGTTCCTCAGTTGATATGATGCACACATGCTTTGAAACATTTGCAGCTATCCAAGAAGATACATTTTTTTGAAGTGTTGCCATATTTGAAAATTCTTGTTATTAGGTGTATAAAATTCTAGCCAGATGTACAAGGAATTTAGGTATTGATGCTTGAAGTTGCTGATTGCTCATAATTCTTGTTGCTCATGCCAACAACCACTTTACGCTAATTGTGCAATGGATACAGATACGAGCTAAACTTTCACCTAGCAAGTGCATTAGAATTATAGTATAGCAGTATAGATATTGTTTTCACGAGGATTAATCACGAATACTCAAAGTCATACCTTTAGCTCCTCTTCAAGCTGCCGATTATGAAGTTATTGACTAAAAATTAATAACTATACAAAAATACTTAAAGAAATAATTAATTTACCAAAAGCGGACAGAAGTTTAGCTTTCCCTCACCTCTTCTGCAATGAAAAGTTCTAAACATACTTTCTTTACATAAATTTGTGTAGTTTCTTCCAAAAAAGTTCGTCATATTTTAGGTTTTAACTAACTATTTAGACATTTTTGACATCAAATATTCAATTTTTCAAGTCATGTAATCAATTAAAATTATCTAGATGCATTAAAAATAAATGAAACTCACGTAATATCACTGGCAAAAAATTATCCAAGAGTCCAATATTTTAGATTGTCTTAGTAATTCTAGCTATGTTTTATCAAGATCTAATAATCAATTCATGTAAGAATTTCATACATGTATCAATTTAATGTTTATGTTTCAGGTTGCTTTAATGAACATGTATAAAATCAAAGAAACATTAAAAACAAATTAAAGTATAAAATCATGTATTAAAAAATAACAATTAAACAATCAAATCATGGTTGAGTAAGGTTCAGTTTAGCCTCCCTTTAGTACTAAAAAGAAATTAAGCTAACATGTTTGTAAACAAACACAATTGGTAATAAGTTCAGAAAAAAAAAACATGATGGAAATAATATAAAGAAAAATTTGTCATAAGGATAATCCCCTCCTCTCAGCCTTATCTCTTAAGTGCAGGTTGTGCAGGTTGTTTTCTCTGATATCTGATAGCCCCTTTAGCATCCTTGCCTTATTCTGATTAGGAAGATTTTTTTTCTTAATTTAGAAGACTTTTGTATGCTTATTTTGGAGTCATTTGCATATATAATTAGTATTTGACCATATCTCTTCAATCTTTTCTTTTTTAGCTCAAAAATTCCTAAATTTTAGCTTCTGCAAAATAAAATAGAACTAATTAAACAATACATTGGAAGTCTAAATTAACAAAATAGGGTACAAATTCATGTTAGAGTAGAGAAAACATAATAAATATTACTGCAGAATTTTTAGGCATCAAATTACCCCAAACTTAGAGTTTGTTCGTCCTCGAGCAAACAAAATGATTATAAAATGGATAAACTTCTTCCAAATTCTCAAAAATTGCATTAGCAATATAACCTAAAGACTCTACATGATATTGCAACAATTTTTTTGTATAAATGAAAACCATGTCTTCTTCCTTTTTGGTAAACCATGTCTTCTTCTCATCATCCTAATCATGTTTAACCAATCATGCCACTACTTAGTTTCTTGGATAGTGTTATGCAAACAAGCTATATGGAAGGCAAATTGTCGATCTAATTCCCATAGGCTTGCTTTTTGCACCAATCTCCACTAAAGTTGATTCAAGATCGTCTTAAAGATCATTAGGACTTAAATAAGCTTGTACTGTTAAGGTCAAGGGTATCTGGTTGAAACGAGGAAGGAATGGGGTATTCAAAGTGAGAAAACACATTTTTGGTCACTTTACAACACCAAAGCTTTCATTCCTATGATCAATAATGACTCCCTCACCATTTTCCTTAGCAACCTTACCACTCTTTAGGATTACATCCTTATTTCCCCTCTTAGACTCAATTTTTGATCTATGTTTCACTCTCTTTACTCAACATTCACTCAAAAGTTGCTTAAGATTTTTACTTAGAACTCGAGGGTGTTTTTTCATGAGTGTTTTTTTCATCTTTTTCTTTTTTTCTTTAATTCTAGTAAAGACAACAAATTCCATAAATATTATGTAGTTAGTTGCTCACCTCTCCAAAATGTGGTTGTAATTGCATTTTTCACCCCAAAACTTAGGCCTTTATATAGATTTTTGGGTGAGAAAAATGTCATACTCTCCTCACTTACCTAACCTCTCAAATTACCGCCACCCTTATGCTCCCTCTCATAGCTCTGAATACTTTTACATGACCGAATTAGTTCTACCACAGGTGAAGTTATAAATATTCAGGTTCAAGGTTAGGATAACTATACACTATGAAAGAATAACAAAAAGGCTCATAATTATAAATAAAGGCTCAATGGAGGTGCTAGTGATGATATTTAATATAGGATAGGCTAGAAAGGCTCAAATGATCAAACATGGCTGAAATCACTTCTTTAATAAGGTCCCAAATTAGTTACTTTGCCTCAAGTAGTCCTTAAGCAGGTTATAGGAGTTAGTCAAATATAATACTTTGCTAAAACAAAATTCACATAACATGTTTCCAATAATCTCAAAGTAATATCAATTATGGATCAAAATCAAATTTGGACTTAAAAAAACAATTTCAACTTATGTATAACATTGAAACAATATTACGCATTTTTCCTAAGTTATATTCTTTAGCAATCATATATCATCCTAAAGCATTGAAGTTTATGACAAAAATTAAGCTCGAGGACATGTTTTTCTTTTCAAAAGATTTTCAATAAACTTGAGTTTTAAACCAACAACTAAAATTTTAAGAAAATTTCCCACTCCCAAACTTAAAGGATAATATTTTTCCCCACGTTAGAGAATTAATACATAAAGATGGAGTAGGGAAACTTCCCTAGGTGCCACTCATGTTTTGGGTGAGGGAGGATTCCTAAAAGAAAAACGATAACTTTAACTAAATAACTTAATTCAAAAGGGAGAAAAAAACAAACATTTAGTTCTAAGTTATAGTCATTAGCTCAACTTTCTCTCTCTTTTCATGGTTCTTTCAAGCGTTTGGAAGGTGGTTGCTGCAGATAGTTGCCCACCACATAATGCTTAAGCTGTTGTCCATTAATCTTGAATCTTTCATTGTTCTTTTCATTCAAAATTTCAATAGCACCAAAAGGTGAAGTGTCGACTACTCGGTAAGAACGAGACCACCTAGACTTTAATTTGCTCAGAAAAAGTTGCAAATGGCTACTGTAGGGCAAGACATGTTGACCTAGTTGAAATTCTTTGTCTTTTATGTGCTTGTCACGCCACTTCTTAGACTATTCATTATAAATTTCAGCATTCTCATAAGCATTCCTTCTAAATTCATCTAACTTATTAAGCTGCAACAAATGTCTTTCTCGTGCGGACTTTAAATCAAAATTCAAAAATTTAGCTGCCCAATATGCATGATGCTCTAACTCAACAGGAAGATGACATGCTTTATCAAAAACTAACCTATAAAGTGACATGCTTATAGGAGTTTTAAATGCAGTTCGATAAGCCCACAATGTATCATCAAATTTAGTAGCCCAATCTTTTCTAGCACTATTATCAGTCTTTTCCAAAATTTCTTTTAGTTCCCTATTTGACACTTCTACCTGTTCGCTTGTTTGGGGATGATATGATGTATCATTTTTGTGATGCACCCTATATTTCTAAAGTAGGATTGAAAATTGTTTATTTGTGAAATGAGTCCCTTTATCTCTAATTATTGTGTTAGGTGTGTCAAATCTAGTGAAAATGTGTTTTCGTATAAATTGTAATAAAACTTTAGCATCATTAGTGTGTGTAAGTGTAGCCTCAACCCACTTTAAAACATAATCAATTGTTACTAGAATGTATAAATTACCAAGTGAAGGAAGAAATAATCCTATAAAGTCAATTTCCCGTATATAAAAAAATTTCATAAATCAAAATGTTGGTGCGAGACGTCTCATCTCTTTTAGAAATATTCCCAATTCGTTGACAACTATCACAAGAGGAAACAAATGCATAAGCATCTTTAAAGAGAGTAGGCCAGAAAAACCTGATTATAGCACTTTGATTGCTGTTTGATTTGCTCCATAATGGCCTCCAACTTCCTATGAATGACAATGTTCCAAAATGCTTTAAAACTCTTCTTCAAGGTCGCACCTTCTCACCATTCCATCAGCACACCATTTAAATAGATATAGTTCCTCGCAAAAATAATACTTTACATCCATAAAGAACTTCTTTCTTTGTTGATAAGTGAGGTGCCGTGGAATTAGATTACCTGCCAACTAATTAGCAAAATTTGCAAACCATGATAATTTATTAATTGCTGAAATTGAACTAGGAATGGACATAGAGAAAATTGTTTCCTTAGGAAACTCTTTTATTTTTGTCTGCACACGTCTTTTCAATCCTTGGGAGATGATTAGCTACTTGGTTTTCACTTCCCTTCGTATCTTTTATTTCAAGATCAAATTCTTGTAAGTGAAGAATCCATCGCAATTGTTGGATCTCATTTCTGGAACCCAACTCTTGCTCTGATACTACAACTGTTAGATCCCGTTTTCGAAACTCAACTCTTACAAAATCATGATACTGAGCGTATTATCCTATAGGGTTATTTCTATGAACCCTTATTAGGCATCATCCCACAAGGGTGGCGTACCCACGACAGTCAAACGTCAAAACAAACTTATTACTTCAACTCAACCATTTTATAAGGAAGTCAACATGAACATACACAACCGAAACTACTTTAATCTATCATTTCATTTCTAAAGAAAAAGAGTTTGAAAATCTTTATTTACATATCAAAAGCCACACCATTGGCTTATTACAAAATACAAAAATAGAAATTTTGAAGCAATTCCTTTAGGTTCTTGATCACTTGATTTCTTAGCTATCACCTGAAGATGGGACAGAAAGGGAGTGAGCTTGAAAGCTCGTGAGTAACAAGTTTATAACGGATAATAAGCAAGACCATTCAAAATGTTCATTGTCATAGAAAATTCTTATTGAATCACAAAGCACATGTTTCTCAAAAATTCTCATCATGTAATCAAATTCACAAACAACTCAATTCATGCACTATTTAACTTGTTCATAAATCATAAACATATAAGCACATCAGAATGATTTGGGTATGTCTGTAAACAGAAGTACTAACACAATTCCATAGAATAGTCTTATGTAGCCGTGAACATAATGTACTATCGCAATCCCATATAATGCTTTTGTGTAGCCGTGAACTTAGGAAAGTCCGTAAAGGAGCTCCATGTCACTAGCAGGCAGATGGGAGAAGCCTTATGTCAAAGTGCACTTAACATACAGAACGGACCAAACTAAACCTACATAACATGTAATTCATGACTTGAAAACAGATTGCCCAAAATGGCACTTTTTCAAAAACATGATTTTCTTAACATTTCGCCACGAAGGCATATTTTAGAAACACAATTGTCCATGAACATGAAATATTTCACAGGCATTTCCAACACATTCATATACCAAATATATAACAATTTCTCAAGTCATTCTAAAGCAATAATGCAACAATTATGAAGCAATTTGAAATCATTTTATTTTCTTGATTTGGAAAGAAGACATTAATGGTTCATTACTCATTTATAAACATGAAACCCACCTTAATTTCCTTGCTTATAGACTTGTTCAAAATGCCTCTTCTCTTGTTCCTCGTGCCTCTTTTGATCCCTTGATTCTTCACCAAATGAAGAGATCTTTGGCTTAAATGGAAGCTTTTCTCTTCCTCTACCTTTTTTCCCTTCTTGAACAACCTCAAAATCTCTCTTGAAAGCTAACATAATTGAAACCCTAGCTTGTTTTCTCTTCTTTCTCTCCTCCTCTTCTTCTCTTCGTATTTCTCTCTTCTTCATGACACTCTCTCTTTTTCTCTTCAATTTTCGTTCTTCTCTCTTCTTAAAATGTAATACCACAATTTCTTCTTCCTTTTATGCCCTTAATGAGTCCAAAAAGTCCATTTTACCCTTCCTTATAGGCTTATGTTTTTTTAACCTTAAGTGTCTTGCCAAAAATACCCTTGAACATTTTTATAACCTTAACACATTAATTCCATAAATCTATTCAACAAAATCCTACTAACCTTGACATAATAATCAACTCTATAAATGGTCTACAATTGGTAATGTTTTTTGAAATCATCACCAAATGGTTAGCCCTTTGGTGATGTTTCTTTGAATTTGTCACCAATGGTCTACATTTGGCGACGTTTTCTAAAATCGTTGCTAGATGTTGGCCATATTCTTTAAAATTTAATGAAAACAACTTCATCTGTTCAATAATAGACGACGTCGTATCGTGTTATTTTTAAGTCAAAGACGAAGGAATCTTCATCTTCATCGTTTTCATCTATTTTCCCTCTAGTTTTTATGTTGAAGAAGCATCGCATATGGTCCATCTTTTTCATTTGTTATGGTCGTCTATGGTTATCCGTTCATCCAAGTAAGTCGTCAACCGTATGTATTATTATTTTTATTCTTGTTTCATTCTCTGGGTTTTTGTTTTCTGTTATTCTATTCTGCTTTCATTCTCTGCGTTTTTGTGTTCTGCTTTCATTCTCTGGGTTTTTATTCCTACTTTGCTTCATTATGTCATTTGGAAGATGGTGAAAGCTTCTTCTTTGTTGGTCCAAAATAGGTTTTTTCTTAACCACTGTGCATGTTTGTTTGAGGTTAGCCTATCTAGTGTTTAATAAAAGTTCTATTAGAAAGGTTCATGGTTGTTTAGTTAAGGGCATATTTAATCCTAAGGTTTACATCTGCTGACAAATTTTTCCAGACCCCTATCCTATAATGACTAGGTGACCTGCTCGACACTCTACGATGACTCTCCAGTCGATATCCGAGTTAGCTAGAAAGTTCTCGTAAAGTTAATCCTATTACCCTTGTTAAGGAAAACTTCAATTCACAATAAGAAATGTAAATAGTGGAGTTTTGTTTTTCAGTTTATTAAAAATTTCAACAACATAATGACTGTATTTTAACATCCCAAAAATTTAAAAGTCCCTGTAAAAGTTCAACATACTTTTATTATCATATCAATTTCTCAACTCTAAATTGTGGATTTCAAATCCACTCACATGCAGACTTAAATAGTTACATTAATAAAATTTGAAAAGCTAAAACAACGTCAAGCATTCCTTTTAAAAACCTTTATACACATCCATCATTTATACAAATGTACTTTCCAAAACAAGTTCAAAGATATGCAACAGTTTGAAAAAAATGTACAAGGCAAAATAAAAATGCCTACGCAGCAACACTTGACGAAGTTAACTACTCGCGAGGTGGAGTCCCTTCTGCTTAAGCCCCTGAGCGTGCTATTGGTTTTCAATAAAGGGTAAGCTAAATGAGCTCAGTGAGTGTTATTAGTTTTTAATAAAAAAATGTATTCTTTTCAAGGAATAATCAATGTTCTTACAAAACACATTCTTTTCTTTTCATAAGATCAATGCATTTGTAAAATAAACCATATATTTTTCTGAGATCAAGTTTCCCTTTTTGTGTAAAGTAAACAGTGATGGAAAATAATACTTTCATGAACTTTCTTTTTAAAACATAGCCTGTTACTAATTTTCTTTGCATATGGTACCCTTAGGTGTAAGGCCATAGAGCTGGTTCTGCATTGCTTGCCTAGTTAACCTTTATATATCGATTGTTATGAAGTTGATTCTACATCGCTTACCCGTAACGATGTTAGCATTACATATAAATAAGTGATTATGGAGTTGGTTCTGCATCGCTTACCCGTAACAGTGCTAGCACAACATACACTCCACATATGCATAGGGAGACTCATAGGACATACTAATAGACATAACACCACCCAGGTTAGTGACAAACGTCCCTTAAACACCTCCATACACGTTAAGATGTACTCTGATCGATATAATCATATATATAAAGACCTAACAGTGTACCATAGGCTAAATCACAATTTATACATGAGCACGCCTCATTTCAATACTAATTAAAACATATTTAAAATCCATTTCTATGCAAATTCAAAGCATATGCAAATTTCAATTCAATGCCAATTTAAAGCGTGTGTACATCTCATTAGTTTCTAAGTGCATTCAAAACTCAATTCAATGCTAAATCAAAGCATATGCAAATCTCATGAAGATTAACTTTTAAATTCAAGTAGTAACACCAATGGAATTACTCATAAACATACTTTTCATAGTAAGGTAAAAACTATCTTAACAAATCAATTTAAATACACACTCACTACTTTCGTTTATCGTTAACTACCCTCCTGTGTTTGGTTCTTTTCCTTTATTAGTCCCGAGTCTACGGCGACGAGAAAACCTTACGGTCTTACTCAGCTATGAGGGAGACCCCCTCCAAAACCTGCCAAGTACATCCATAACTTACAACCTTGTTTTATAAATTTTATGACAAAGGGCTTAGTTAAAATCTTAGAATTTTTTAAGATTAAAAATTAGGTTTCTTTTCATTCAACCATTTAACAACTTCCATGATTTATACATGTTGTCTTCTTTCCATTTAAATAACGTACATAGTATATACCTATTGTTTTACTTACATTGAACCATTAAACTATGTACAACATACATGTTTCCATTGAATAGCCATTAAGCCACATATATAGCATTTACATGCTGCCAATTAACACCCATTGAATAACATTCATAAGACATGGATATCCATGTTGTTTTCCTTTCCATTTACCATGTTGTTTTTCTCTTCCTTTAACCATGCCTCCACTTGTTCCTTAATTTTCACATATCAAACATTCAAATTAGGTTCTAAAGTCTTCTAGACATTTATTCCCCTATGTATCTATTTTCTAGATCATCAAAAATCATGCCATTGCACCTTCTAAATTATGAAACACATACCAAATATCACAAGCTGCATCAACACAGGGATAATATTAGGTTACCATAATCAATCTCAATTTTCAATATCATTCAGATAGAATTAGGTTTATGTCTCTTCTAGATATTTTTAGTATTATGTCTTAGGTTTCAT
>JAOTAW010000202.1:16976000-16986675 GCA_025629945.1 Erythroxylum savannarum | reverse complement strand
CTCGTATGCAGCTATCTGATCAGCGGTACTGATGCTGGTCAGAGCTGCAGGACGTTCAAATCTAAATGCAAAGTCTAGATCTATGCAGCCAAGCACAATCATTACTTGCTCCTTCCATTTCTTGAAGTTTGTGCCGTTAAGCACGGGAATATTGTTCATGTTGGTAGAAATTGATGACACTTCAAGAAAGAAAACAAAATAAAATACTCACAATTAGTTAAGAAGTTAAGAAGTCAAAATAGAAAATTTTATAAAGGGGGCAATTACAAGATACCTAGCACAACATTATTATTCATTCTTTAGACAAAAGTAATAATTTATAAGTGGTACTCTTAGTCGTAGTAAAAAAAATTGAAACTAAAACAGCCTAACAATGTGTCTTTCTTTGGACCGACGCATTGTTAGCATGTTATGTCAAATGTTTCACACAATTTAATACTACCCATTGTGCCAAAATAACCATCCTTTAGGCCAATTATTTCACAATGATGTTTTAAAAATTTTACTTACTATCTGGCCAAAATAACCTTCCTTTGGGCCTATTATTTCGCATAGATATGAAATTAAATTACTAGTCATCTAGCCAAAATAACCTTCCTTTGGGCCGATTATTTCGCATAGATGAAACATGCATTATCATTCTAAATTAATAAATTTTACCCAATAAAGGTTACTTTTGCAACATATCGGTTCAATCTATTTAATTCAAAATGATAAGCACCTAAAGTTTAGATAAAATTAGGTAATTTAATTGTTATAAAAATGGACAATTAATTAACCCCAAATTTTGACTTCAATTAATTATTACAAAATTATGACCTTAGATCGTAATAAGATTATATAACAGTGGAAGACTTTATATTTTATATGTATGTATAAAATTATTTAATTTAAACTTTAGGTTATATATAAAAGAAACATAAGTCCACTGTTAAAGCAAGTCCAAATTATCCTAAAGATAATATATATATTCTGAGCCAGAGTGGTAGTGTGCATGGCTAGATTAGGCGATTGAGCACAAGGCTCTTGATCTATTTTGGTTGTGGGTTCGATTCCCACAATCCACTAAAAAAAAAAAAGATATATCCACTGACTCTAAAATAGAAAACGCAATTGTCAAGTAAGGGGGAGCTGCAGTTTCTCTGCCGTGTGCCACGTGCCAGAGAAAGTGACTCGTAAAGGTTTCTCTGGAGCATGCAAGGCACGCGTCAGAGAAACTGACGCTTGAAACAGTACAAGCGTCAGAGAAACGTTCTGATGAATGCAGAACGGTCCTCCCCGACTTCTGATCGGTCGTAGACCCAAGGACCCGAATAAAAACGGGTCTTGTTCTGATGTTTCAGTGATTTTGAGGCAAAAACACAAAAACAAAAACCGTTTCTAAACTGAATGAAACCATTTTTTCGACGATGACAACAGTGTTTTGTTTCTCTGTTAATCACAGACTAAGATAATTAAGAGATCAAAATATTTTTACCCCAAAATTTCTATCTCAATCGATTATAATGAAGAAAATAATAAACAATAACCCAAAACAAACGAAATCTCAAATGATAAATCTGTATTTCATTTTTACTACCATGAATATATGGAATTGAGTGAAAAATGAAACTGAATATCATGTTCAAACAATTTACATAAAGTAGCTCTGATACTACTTGTTAGAAATTTAGCTTTATGATTATTATAATCAAATTTTTAAAGATTTAATTAACCAGAATCACACGCAAATCGAATAAATAATAATATATGTATAAATAAAAACATTAACCTTGATCTATTGTATAGCGGAAATGTAAACAGCAAAATTTGATAGATGTGTTCTTTCAAGCTAAGATTCAGAAACCGAATAAATTCTCCTTATGAATAGAGAAAATTAACAAAATCTTTTTAAGAGAAAAATGTCAAGAGATATCTGACTTAGGTACCACAATTTTATTTATAGTCAATTTTGATTTACGGATCATTTTGGGCCCATTAACCATAATGACTCGTAATTGGCTTCTACACATCAGGCACATACTAATAATTAATTAATATTTGTATAGGCCTATTTAATTTAATAAAATTAGATAATACATTATTAGGCTTATAATCGAGATAAAAACGTACATATATTAATACGTATGGCTCGTAAAATTCTATCAGATACATCTGTGCAAACGCTCAGTGAGAGGTGGGGTGTTGAAAGTCATAAGAGGATCTGAAATTGAGTGAGAGGCGCTAGTGATGAACCATTACATTATCTTCCACATAATACAAAGTCCATGTTGGAGTAGTTTCTTTCTACCGTCTTTAAATACTGTCAATTTAACTTGATAGTCTGAGAAAATTTAACACTTCTCTTCTATGAAATTGTTTCGGTAATAAAATTATGATTGTTTTGTATTTATTTATTAAAATTCGGACCTTTTTATTATTATTTTTTTGAAAAAAAAAGGTCCGAATTTGTACGTAAACAGGAAACAACTCCCTCAAGACAGATACATAAGTAGCGAATCAATTGACCTGATTGGTATATAGATGATAGATAAGGTAGCGGTCAAGATGATAAATCAGCTAATGATTAGGTTGAGGGAAGGAAACGAAATCCTGAAGGAATGATGTTTGCAACATCGAGGACGCCCACAAGATTGTTTCCTACAAACTGCAAGGACGACAACAGAGCACCCCCAGATGGCAGAGTAAAGTTGCAAGTGGACAGAGGAGTATCAACTTTCAAGTTGCAAGTGTTCAACAACGAAGAAACAACAAAATTTACAGGATCCAGCACAATTGAAAACACTCCAGAGCCATTGGTGGTTGCATTGGATATCACTTTTCCTCCACACAGCAACTGCACAACTGCATCTACAAGCATGTAATTACACCATAATTAGTTATTACACTCCCTTGCAGGTTGCAGAAAGATTAAATTACCAACGACCAAAGCTTACTAGCAAAAACTGGGGTGGCAGCGCCATTTGCTCCCATATTACCATTAGCGGTACAAATCACAGTTCCTTGGATGTGGATCAGGCCTAGAAGCCCACTTATAAGCCCAAGTTGGGCTTCTGCCATTGGAATGGACATTGCAGCTACTAAGAGAGACAAAGATGAGTGGTTTCAAGGTCATAGCTTAAGTAACAAAGGGGTAATTAATGCTAGTTATTGTATTGAGTTAAAGAAGCTATGTAGGATAATCCTTTTATAGAAGATTGGAGGCCAGGTTGCTGTGTAATTTTCTTGACTTGTTACCTATGTCTTTGGTTTAGATATGATGTATGTGCATGCCAACGTAACAGGGATACATTTTCTCGAATTGAAGCTCAATTTCTTCACGCATGCCAACTTTGTGGGGTTTAACCTACAAACCTCTTCACTCCCTTGGTCTCCAGTCTCTTCATATGGCGTCCTTATCTGCCTAAGAAGCCCCTTATAGCATGTACATCAAAAAAAGAAAAGAAAAAAAAAGGAATGTTATATGTGGCATAGAAATAAAGCCAAATGTGGAGCAAGTTGCAATGCTCTTGATCTCATATTAAGAGTGTTAGATTGGTCCACAGCAACAGGTCTAATGCGTCCACAGCAACAGGTCTAATGCCAAATTACCAATGCTAGCTTGATGTTCCAGTTCCTCCGGTTGGCCTCTGTTTGATGGATTGAATGTTGACATGACTCATTTGATAGATTAACATGGTTACTAGGTCCATTACTTTATTATGGGAAAGAATGTACTACGACTTTATATAATAGTATCAATAAATATAAGGTTTCTCTTTGGGTGGTGTTAATGTCAGTTTTAATCAGAAGAACAAGAAGCGTAGAACCAACTAACGTCATGTAAAGTTGGTAAATCTTTTTAGAGATCCATCAAATTTATGTTAATAATAACACAACCGAAATGGTGACGTTTGTTCTTTCATACAAATGAATCAATATTTATTTACCAGACTTCACCTAAGCACGTTTTTGGTCCTGATATTGTTGCTTTTCAAATCAAGATGTGCATTCCTCTTAACAATATATAAACTACCTTTAGCCATAGATGAGGCTGAAACAATGATCTCTGCTGTCATACCACGATCCACTACACTAAACCAAAATCAATTCAAAGCTCGTCATACTGATATCCAACTGTAGATTGTCTTCTCCTACACTGTCAATCAACAATATGAGAATTACTTCAGCATGAGAAGCAATATCAAGAGCTTCAACCTATCTTTGCGTGAGCTGCATTACTGGAACCATACCTACTGGCCTAGCCAAAGATCTCTTGAAGGTTCATTGCGGTCATTGTGACTACAGAAATACTAAGCCCAAAATGCTACATAGGAAATAACTTACCCATGATAACGAATTATTTTTCGAATGGGTGCGACCATATTGATGTCTAGCCGAAATCAAGACAGGAAAATGCAAAATTTGAGTTAAAACACTGTTTGAACAATAAAAACCAACGATTAGAACTCTGAAAACAAACTCCAGGTATTAATATTGTGAAGTATATTAAGTGTTGCTGAAGTATATTATGTGTTGCACTATGTACTGAAGGCAAAGCATATCAAGAGAGTATTTGATCAATTCAGCATACATGCCGGTGGCAAAACAGTCTAAATAAACTTAGCTTTGAGTTATGATGACGCAGAGAACTCTTAAGATGAGTAGATCACATTGATAGGTTTGGGACCACTTCATAAGTCACATAACAAAAGGGAAGATCAAAAGGGGTGGCAAGGTTTGGTAGAATGCCCTTGGAAGTGGTTTAAGTTCAAACATACAGTATAGAAGTGCATTTGCAATGTGGATGCATGGACGGACAAAATCTGCTAAATTACTAGAACGCAGGACATAACAACAATAGTAAAGTACAGTGACAGGTATTCTAACCCGTTCTTAGTAACGTAGAATTAAATTCAACCAAATTGTATGCACCCATGTCAAAGGATCCATTTCAACCAATATCCTAAATCACAACTCAGAAAAACACTAGTATTTTACTGCTACATTCTCTGCTTAATCAAATAGTGACGTACTTGTAGTAGCCGAGACAGAAACAATAAGTTCTAAAACAAAATTTGATATCCTCAAAATCCCAAAACGTACAAATCCCTAAACAAAGAGGTTCATCAATCAAAACATTAAGGGAAGATCCAAAATGGTGGCAACTTTAATCTTCCTCCTCGCCTTCATTCTCAGCAATGTTAAAATATCGGAGTTCATAAACATTGCGGTCCTTGTTTGAAGCAATGACCCGAAGCCAGTCTCTGACATTATGCTTCTTCAAATACTTTTTGGTCAAATACTTCAAATATCTAACCAACAATCAAACAAAAAAGCCAAGCAACCAAAGAAATTATGTACAATAAACCAAAATCAAACTGTATATCTCCACAACAGCATGAAACCATTAAAGAAAGCACCTTGAAATTGAGGACAGTGCATTAATACAAATTCATGTACAAGTCAAAAGTAAAATTCTTTACCGTTTGGAGAAGTTGGAGTCAGAGGTGACGGTGATTTTGGACTTGTCACGAGTGACTGTGACGGAGTCACCAAGAGCACCGGCCTTGCCGCCGACTTTGATGCGTTCCTGGAGGAACTTTTCCAGTGAGGCTATGTCCATGATCTTATCCTCCACCGGCTTTGCGCAGTCGATCGTGAACGTTGCTCCTTTCTTCTTGCCCTTAGCCGCTGTTGCTCCTCCTCGGCTCATCTTTCTCTGCTTGATTAATCGAATACCTGAATCAAAACACACCAATAATTAAAACTCTGCTTATAAACTGAATCGAAAAATGCTTGTGAACAGATAGTACCTGAGTGGAAGAATGGGGGCTTAGGAGTATGAGTGGCGACGTTGAGAAGAGATATAGTACGTAGGATTAGGGTTTTGTTACCATATTCGATCTTTCTTCCTCTCTATTGGGCTTCTTTTGGGCCGAATCTACCCCTTTTTTTGGTAAAACGAATCTACCCCATTTTCTTAGACTATGTTTGAGCCCACGACTTTATTAAATTTGTGAAACTACAAATTTAACAAATTAAGATTACACAGCGTAAATTATTTGGTCAAAGAGGAAACATTTAAAATTGTAAGGTGATAATTGAATTTTTTTTCTTACAAAATTTGGTATGAATCTATAATTTATTTAAGAAAAACAAAATTAAGTATGCAGAATTACAAATCAAATGTGTTTTTTATTTTCATAAAAAAATAAAATTAGAGGTGTAAAATTATTTTTAATTCCTTAATAAATATTATACCATACAGAATAATTATCACAAGTGATAATTTTATCCTTAATATTATATACAACATATGGAGTAACTCTACATAAAAATTGCAGTAGTAGTTAAAGAGGAGACGGAAGAGAGGAAGTCCCATAAATTTTGATTTTCTACAACATTTAACTAACCATATAATTAATTACAAAATTTTCCAAAATAAGAAAACAAAGAAATGAAACTAAAAAGAAAATTGTTTTTTTTTATTTAGTTAAAGTAGGCCGGGTGGAACGTGAAGGGTGGTTCCAGCTTGAATCATGCCACATCCAAAAAGATGTTAGTGCTTCTCAACTCGCCTGCTCAAAGCAATCTTCTCTCCCCTGTTAGTTGTCACGCACTGCAAAATTCCCACTCTAGATGGAGAAGCTAAGCTACAGTTCTTTAGAAGATTTCACACCATTCTTCCATATTCAAGATAAGGTTAAAGATGGGTGGAAGATTCTAGAACCTTGTACATAATTGTAGATTATACTTTGAATATGTAAATAATTGTAGAGAATTCTAGATGGCCATTGTGAGCTCTTGGATCAAATAGATCTGAGCCATCTATTGAGGAGGTAGAAGGCTATAAATAACCAAGAGACTTCATTTGTAAGATGCATAGAGGCATAAAGAGAAAGTAGGTATAAAGAGTTCTTAGCATTTACCTTGTGAAGCTAGCAATATAAACATTCTCCAACTTTCCTCATTCTTGTTCTTGTTTTATCTTACATCTTTACTAACTTATGCTAGCTTTGTTTCTAGCATTTGAGGGAGAGGTTGACTTAGTTGTGAGACATATAGCTAAGTATCGCCTGGTTCATTAGTAAAATGTAATATCCTGTTACCCATGTTAAGGCCAGAATAGTGTATACGAGAGTTTATTAAGAGGTTAGAAAGTGCATTTCATATTCATGCATAATATGACATATACACACACGTGAATATTAAATTTTGCACATATTAAAATAATTATACATGCATTCATTAACATTTTTCGGGTATAATTGATTTATAAATGTGGTTATATTGAGAATTGTGGTTGATATGTGTTGAAAACTGATTTGATGATAATAATTATTGATTTGAAATTTTTGGTAAAATTAAGGAAAATTTCTGAAATTTTGGGCATTTTTAGTCTAGGAAAAATGTCAAGCAGTAAGACAATTGATAAATGATAGTAGAAATAGGAGTCAAATGACAACAGAAAATAAATGATAGTAGAAATAGGAGTCAAATGACATCAGAAAATTTTATAAATGATTTTGGGATTTATTGACAAATGATACTGAAAAATTAAGAGACAATTTGAGTAAAAAAATTGGAGATTGGACTAGTTAAATAAGAGAACCTAGTTTAAGCTTATAAAAATTGAGCAAGTGACAAGTGTCACTTGCCAAACTTAGCCTTTATTCCTACGAATATGCATAAATGATGTCCTGTTTCTAATGTATGTGATTAATCATGGGTTTGATTTGTTGTGAATATGTTGAGTTGAAATGGAAATAGGAATCAAGAGGAAATAGTGAGGACTTAAGTTAGAAATGGTAGATAAAGCAAAAGAGAGGAAGGAGAAGAAGAAAAATCTGCAGTTTGTGAATCTAGAGAAAAAATGAGGCAGTGCACGATCGTGCACATTAGTGATGCGTCTCACAGTGCACGATCGTGCACGAGAACGATCGTGACATTGCGCTATCGACTGGGATTGCACGATCGTGCATAGGCTTACCGAAAAGTGACAGTTTCGAACATCCTTCATTTTTTTGGGCTATAACTTCTTCTCCTGACCTCCAAATGACTTGACATTTGAACCAACAAACTTCTCACACATTTTTCTTCCTCTCCATCAAAATTTATTTCCATATGAATTCATTCGGAAAAGATTGATTGATGAATTTAGGACGAAAGTGATGAAGTGTGTTGGAATATGATAAATGGAGTGTTTTCACTGAACATGCTTCGGTATTTTGGCCATATTTTGGTCTGTAGATATCCAAATGAGATGATTATTGATTTATATTAAACTAGAGACATATGGATATAAATTTATTGAAGAAATTGAATTTTAATTCTATCTTTAAGGATCCAAAAATCTATCTTGAAGTTGAGTATAGAGTACTGTTACAGTTTAAGAATAGTCTGAAGTATTTTAAGTATAACTTTCATAATACAAAACCAAATTGTATTTTCTATGGTCTTGGTGTCATTAGAAACGTAAGACATAAAGGAACATTTTTTTAGAGAATGTGATGCTTAAATACTTCATTTTCTTTGTCATAATGATCATGCAAAATTGGCTCGAAAGCCTATTTTTAGAAAAATCTGGAATGATCAATTGAGTATGAACTTATATTCAATTTGTTTTATTGAGGTGTAAACCTAAGTTCAAATTATACTTATGTAAATGTTGGTATAAGAATGATTATGCAATGAGAATATTGGAAATATACCCGAGATTATCATTGAGAATGCATAGTACATAATCCATATATACTTATGTGTATAAATGAGTATTTATATAATTATGCAAATTGTGATATGTGTAAATGTATATTGCATGATATAGAGGAGCACTTAGAGCGTCAACATCCAGACGTTACCAGGACATTAAGGAAATATCTTTTTGGAGCAACCTGTGAGTAACTTAGACGATCTCACTTAATTGATTATTTGTTTTAAATTAGGTTCTGAATTATCTTATGAAAGTGAACTTGATTGTGTTGATTATGGATTTTGAAAGTCCAAGGCCTTCGATGCATGAATGAGATTTTAGAAGTGCTCCTTATATGTGAATCTGACTGAAATAAGTGTACTCAATAATTTTATTGAATGCCAGACTAAGGTCCAATGATAAATGTGTACTGAATGTGAATATGAAATCATGTGATTGATTGAAATTATGAGAATGTAATGCACTTCATTACATAAATGCATAAAAGATAAATGCTATTGTGATCGGAGTTGCCAGTAAAAAGAGCTTAAAGCATAGCAAATGATAAGAGCCTTTGGCTTAGTTGTTATTGTACCCGGTATCTACTAAGGGATATGGGATATTATCTGATAAAAGCTCGGTATTCACAAGAGATATGAGATAGTAAAAGGCACTCAATCATAACAAAATAATAAATGAAAGTGAGTCTCATGAGCATTGTATTTATAATTGATATGTGTATTATAAATGATTGAAATTATCGGTATAATTACTCTGAATGTGATATGTGATGCTACATGATAAATGAGATGATGTGAATTATGTGTTTGTATATAATGATGTCTTGTATGAATTGAGTGAACCATAGAGGATGGTTACCTCACTAAGTTCGCAAAACTCACCAAAATTGCAACATTGACTTTTCAGGACCAAGAAAGGACACTAGTGACAGAGAGACTCTACAAGAAACATAGTTCTTGTACTTTTGGATTAGAGAAATGGCTCAAAGGTCGGTCAGCTGAGACTGAAGGATTAGATAATTTTTTTTGTATAATTCCTCTTTCG
Organism: Erythroxylum savannarum; assembly: GCA_025629945.1. Lineage (NCBI taxonomy): Eukaryota > Viridiplantae > Streptophyta > Magnoliopsida > Malpighiales > Erythroxylaceae > Erythroxylum > Erythroxylum savannarum. Next base: position 16,976,936 of record JAOTAW010000202.1, on the reverse strand, counting down.
TGTAGTGTGTTTTGTATTAGGTTTTGATGATGTACATACTTGGAGGATTTTGTAAAAATTTCAATGTATATATTCGGTTTGTATGAAATGAAATGAGGAATTCGGTTTTAAAATATTGTGATGTTTATGTTGTTATATGATGATGCCATGATTAAGTTAGTGATGTGAGTGCTTTAACATGCCACCATTGTGGGGTACTTATTCGAATATCACTCAGGATATCGGGTACGTGTCTCACAAGAGTGGTGTGTTATATTTTGGTATCAAAGAATGGTTTGGCATCCATATGGACAGAATAAGCATACAGTCATGAAATCTCATGAGAGATGCGAGTAGTAATTGAAGTTATTGTTTATTATAGGTCATCTGACATAAGTGACCAGGAGGGATAATCAGTTGGCCTAGGATCGGCAAAAGCCAGTAGAGAGTCTTCTATACCTCGTTCTGAGCGGATGCCTCCTAGAATTCTCGAGCGAAGGGAAATGAGGTATGACAAACTACGGGATATGGACTTTTACGGAAGTACAAACCATACAGAAGCTGAGGGATGGCTGGAGAGAACTAAGAGGATCTTCGATTAGATGGACTGCGAGTCGGACGAGAAGTTCGACTATACGGTTTCTTTATTACAAGGCACAACATATCAATGGTAGAAGACTGTTCTAGACAGTACCACCAGGCCTTATAACCTGAAGTGGGAAGACTTTTTGAGGGTCTTCAGGGAGAATTACATGCCCAAGATCTACCTAGATAGAAAGATTAAGGAATTTTTGGATCTGAAGCAGGGCAGATTGTCAGTGGCAATGTTGGACCCCGAACCTTGATTAGACGTCAGAATTATTAAATGAGGGATCAGTAGTGAATGTAGTAAGTGGTGATATATGTTTTACAGTGATATTTGGGGGTTAAAGCGTGAAATGAGTGTTTTAAGTATGT
>JAOTAW010000202.1:16919819-16930242 GCA_025629945.1 Erythroxylum savannarum | reverse complement strand
ACTTTCTTGACTTAAGTAAGATCGCAGGTTTGAACCGCCCTCGTGTATGCAGTCGTTTAAAACTTGAAGTCAGAGTTTTGTCTCTCGCAAGAGACCTATCCGACTTAAGCGAGGATTAATCTAGATGTAAATAACTTAAAAATATCTTCCTATAATTAAAACCCGCCTAAAATATTTCGTACAAAACTCAAAAAAAAAACTTTACACCTCTTTGTTTCAAAAGGTATCTTCTAAATACAAGAGATTTAACTTTTATTTTTTATTAATGCATTTTCTTTTATTTTTTTTATAAAAAAACTGCACTTTTTTTCTTCCCAAACAACCCCTGTCCACGTCCAAAATTCACTACCCAGCCCTCTTCCGCACGTTATAGAATGACAAAATCCTCCACCTCATTACTGGACCCAACGAATTAAAATTATTTCCCCATCATCTTATCTTCGAACTTCTGCAACCTACTTGACAAAATCTCTAAGACCAGTAGGTGCTAAATTAATATAATAGAGAACAGTTTCTCCACATCTTTCACAACTTCTGTGCTGAGAAGGAGAGGGGAACCTTATGTTAAGTACTTAACAGTAATTGTCCAACCATCAACTTTATAACTCTGCACAGAATTTGAGAACTGAGAACATAAGATTAGTAAAGCTTAAAAATTCTGAATTTGCAATTGTTGTGCTTTAGCCAAAAAAAGAAGCAATGAGAAATTGAGAATTGAGAAGAGAAGAAGGAAAAGCGTAAAGAGTAAAGCAAGAATGGTTGAGTAATTTTGATTTTTTAAATTATATAGAACTTATTGGTTCAGTGACAACGTTAGTAGAGATGAAAACGTTAGTACTCATATTATTGTAGGAAAGAAATTATATACCTAACGTCAACTATGAGGAACAGAAAGTGGTGGATAACAAGTGAAAACCGATCAAAAGCCAAAACGAAATGGTGTAAAAGAAAGATGCGGATTGCGACTGGGTAGGAGGCATGCTATATTTAGGCTTAGCATGCAAATTAAAAGTTCGCTTTTTTTCTTTTTTTACTTTAATCCTTCTTTTTTTGTGTTAACTAATATCATCCAATGAGTGGCCACCGACTCTTGAGCATGCACCTAATGACAGTATCCAGTGGTTGATCTACAACCACAACAAATCAGATTTTAAATGATGAGTGATCTTGTTTTTGACTTTAGGAAATCAAAAGTAGCTAAATTTCCATTCTGTAGCTTCATAAATTCTGAATCCTAGGTTCTGTTTCGTGAATATGCTAGTTGGTGTCCCACAGCTCACTCCCCTTTCATCGTCAGTTCCATGGTTCTCTCAACTCTGAAGTCAAGTTCAAAGGCATATAAAAAAGAAGACGCCTCACCCTGCATTTTTGGCTCCATTGAAAAGCAAAGGTGGTCATATGCCTGTGCAAAACATCTTTTCTATTGATGGGGCTGTTACAAACACACTTAAAACGCATTCTAACTTCTTTGGTGAACTGGTTACAGCTGAGGGTGCTTAAAATGGATTGGAATTTACCATTGTGAGAGACCTTTCAACTGGATTGGACCTAGGATGGATTTTATTCTTAGCATACTCAGACAACATATCCGTCTCTTATTTATCAAACGAATCTAGAAGAAATCGACTATTCAAAAATTTTCAAGTTTAACTATCCTTGATTAAACAGAACATTTATCCTTAGAAAGCTTAAAAATAACCTAAAAGGTCAAAGCCAAAATTAAAACTTGACCGAGTTATGACTATTAGGAATCTTTTTCTTAAGATGATCGAGGATTTTTGGAAAAGAGATGTTATCTATTTTAATAATAAAATAATAAAAAGTAAGATGAAAAGCAAAATTTTCAATACCTCTTTTGACAATGAGAATTTCCTCGAGAGTGTATTGAGGGTGCTTAGCAATGTTAGTTTAATTACCTTTAACTTGATTTCGGGTGTATATAGCTGGTGCTTAGTGTGATATTCCTGTTGGCTCTTGTTCTGATTCTCTGTTCCCTTTCTTTCAGGCTCTACTAAGACGAGAGCCGCTCAAAAAAAAAAAAAAAAAAAAACCCATAGCTTTATAAACTAACGTGAGACCATCTTTTAAAAATACTAAATAACTAATAGTATTTTAACATTATTAGTGGTTAGAATTCAATTTAAACATCTTCCAAACGAGTTCAATTTGTACGTTTTGAAAATATTAAAATTTATTTAAACACCTTAAAATATTATGGTCTATTTTAGACGTAAATATAAATATTAGGGGTCAGTTTGCTCTTATAGCCTTTCTTTGGTGGTTGGTAGATGTCACGTTGTTTAGTGTATAAGAACATGTGTTGCAATAACTTGGGGTTTTCATGTGTATTGCATTAGGGATACATGTGACTAGATTGAGAATTAAAGAGAAAGCTATTATGTTATGCCCACTTAGACTGATCTAAATAGAATTTAAATAGAATATACATTCGTATTAAGAAAAGAAATATTTATTTTATTCTAGGAATATTTTTAGGAATATGTTGAAGATATTCACATATAAACTAGCTTTAGCATAGAATGAAATAGTTTCTGCTCGATTTGTAAAACAAAAGAAGGAAATAGTTCTCTCCATATCAATCTAATTGTATTTTTTCCAAGGAAAAAATTACACTGAACGTAAGGAACAAGGGATCTAGTAAGACATTATTCATAGTTTGAACTAACTGACGTCCAGCAAAACAACCAACAGCCAAGAATCACCAATCTACTTTTTCTTTTTCAAGATCTGACTTGTCTAGAAGACAAGGAATAGAACCCTTGACTCAATCTGTACAATCTTTCCTGAAAATCTCTGCATTTCACTTTTCAAAAGCAACTGTTTTGAAAAATGCACTCTACGTACCCTCTTCACATACGACAGTTTGGTCTCCATGTGCAAATGAGTCACTCTTGCCAACCAAGTGTTGGGCCTTTAACGACTCTCTTTCCCAATCTGTCTTGTAAACCACTGCGAGGATTGAGACAACACACGTAATTTGAGCAGTTAGGAGACCATAACAAAGACCCAAAAATCCTAGTTTCCAAACAAAGGCTAAGACTATGGCCACTGGTGCGCCCACCAAGTAAAATGAGTAAAAGTTGATCCGTGCCCCAATACTGGGTCTAGCACTTCCTCTTAGAATACCACAACTTGTTGTTTGGGGGCAGTTTGCTAGTTCACACACCCCAATAATTGGCAGCACAATCATTGTTAGCTCAAGAACATCCCTATCTTCTGTGAAAACTTTAACCCATGGTTCTCTTCCTAAGGTAGTCCACAACAATCCAAATAACGAGGTCACTAGAGCTATTCCTATGGCAACCACGGTGGCCAAACGTGCCTTTACTGGTCTGCCAGCTCCAAGCTCATTTCCCACTCGTGTAGATACTGAGGCACTAAGTGATGTTGGTAAGGTGTACATGAGTGAAGTTGTTTGAATCACTATAGCAGACGCTGCTAGAGCAACTCTTGGTTTATCCAAGTAACCCGCAAGAATTGTCATAAACTCGTACCACCACCACTCTAAGCATACAGCTACACTGCTTGGTATGGCCAATCTAACCAAGACCCTCCATTCTCCTCCTAATGAACTTGCTGAAGATGGTAATAGTGGCTGTGGTGATGTACTCAAAGTTTGTTCAGGCTTGCGAGCAAAGTATATGTAACATAGAAGAAATGAAAGGGTGTTAAAATTGGAGATAAAATTTGAGATTGCTATTCCAGCAACTCCAAGGGAGAGAGTGAAAGCTAAGAATATGGTGATAGGGAGATGAAGAAGCGCAGAGAAAAAAGTGCACCACATTAATGGCCATGTGGTCCCTTTGCTGCGTAAATATATGCGTAGAGGGTGTAGAAGGCTATTAACAATAAGGTCAGGGATGGCAAAGAGACAGTACAGGCTTGCAACTTGAGTTATATCAGGGTCTTGATGGAGACTAAGCATGAGAGGTTTGAGGTTGGCCCATAGAAAGCCAATTGGTACTGAAGCAAACAGTAGCATGATCATTGTTCTTTGCAGAGTACGAGATGCTAAGTACATGTTTCTTGACCCGAAAGCTTGGCTACATAGAGGCTCCATGCCCATGGCCAGACCTGAAAGGACCGAGTATCCAGTGATGTTGGTGAAACCAATAGCTAAAGCACCACCGGCAAGCTCGAGACTTCCAATCCTTCCCATGCAGACAACTAGGATCATGTTTTTAAGATAACTTACCAATCCCATGGTCGTTATGGGGAAGCTTATGTCGGCCATTTTCTTTAGCTCCTCCACAAGCTATTCAATTAAAAAAAAACACAAAATGAGAAATCAAGAAGTGAAGGAAAAAAAAAAAAAAACAGAGTTAGAGTGATAAATCATGTAGCGTGGAGAAGATATTTTTAGTTGTGTTTTCAAGATTTTGTACCTCTGGCATTGTCGGGTACGTGCGGGAACTCTCTGCTGCGACCATCTTTTGATTTATTTTTTGCCTGATGAGTATCCTTTACTTGTTCCCTTCTGTTTTGAGAGATAGAGCAACAAACTTTTGGTCCTTAGATTTATAGAGAACTTAACGATGGTGGGTAGGAACAGAGTCGGAGAGAGTCACTAAACTGATATTGATGAGCAATCAACTTTATAACATGTAAAAGTGGACAGTTTGGTTCGATCTATATCACTATCAAAAAAAGTGAAGTACGTAGAAAATGATCCCTCAAAACCCCATGTTTTAACCGTGTGATATATACTGAATCTGTGACCCTCACCCTAGTGTTTCAATATCAGACTTTGTCATTTTCCAAGATATAACCCAGCATATCCACTTTCCCTATTAAGATCAAGATGATCCGCAATTACCTGAATGTGTCTACACGTGAGGAAATAAATTCGACCACCTTCATCATCAATGGCCTATAGTGATTATCGAATTCCAACTTTCATTGCATATTCCATCTTTGAAATGTATTTACCATGATCTAGGATTAGTCCTGGCTACGATTTTCGCATATGAAGACAGGAAAAACTGGGAAATTAAGTGCCTGTATGTTTGCCTCTAAAACTTGGAGATATTTAACGAGACAGTTAACGATATTCCTAGATACTTAGGGAATCTTGATAATATAATTCAGAAAAATGTTAGTTCAGAGTCACCCTTTTACACGTACGTTATGTTGGAATAATTTTTAATATATATATATTGTATATATATATATATATATTAAGGGCTACCATTAAGGTTGAGCCAAATTAAAGTGATCTAATTAAAAGCATCTAATAGGGTATGAACTAGTTTTATATGTGTAGAGACCAAGATAATAATTTCTAATTTGATGATGAGCTAAATTAGAAATGTTAAACTCATTAGGTTTAGGGTTTTACTAGTATAAAAATATAGTTATGGTCCTCAAATTAGATGTCAAACTATTAGGTTTTCTCTTGGTATTCCCATCACTAGTGAAAATCACAAAACAAGAGCCAACATACCAATTTGAACAAACTATATGCACACTAGTGGTAATCAATATGTGACAATTATCAAGTTTTCTATATAAAAAATAAGTCGGTCTAAAGAAAGTTTATTGATAGATATGATTTATTGTTAATTTCTGATTACTATACAAAGAGTACCACTTATAAATTAATATTTTTGTCTAAAGATTAAATATTAATCTTGTATTTGGTATCTTGTGAAGAGAATTTGCCATAAATTGAGTTTAAATTTGACTGAGTATTATCAAGTTACCAATGTGAGCATTTTTTATTTTTTAATTCAATTAATTCTTCTGTTGCTAATACACTACAAGAAAATTGCAAATTACCAACGGAAAAAAAATTATGTAGTAAATTAGCGGCAAAAATTGCTTTCCGTAAGTAAACTTGTCAGAAAAAAGATATTTTGTGACGAAAAAATTGTCGTTAAAAGAGGAGGGAATTTACAACCAAACTTTACTGACAGAATAGTAAAAGTCACCGTAAAAATAGACGTTAATGATTCTCGGTAAAAATTACGTACGGAATTTACCAATTGAAAAAAATTTCCGTAGGAAAATTTCCTACGGAAATATCATTCCATAGGTAAATTACCTACGGAGTCACATTTCTATAGGTAAATTACTACAGAGTGATCTTTCCATAGGGAAATTCAAGAAATACCGTATGGAATGGTGTTTTCATAGGTAATTACCTATGGAATGATATTTCCGTAGGGAATCGCTTTACATAACAAAACAAATATAGACAAAGCCGAGAAATATTTGAGGTATATTTCAGTTTCTCTTGTTCTAACCCTAAATTGCTCCCACCGTTGCCTATCATCTCCCACCATTGTCCTAGCAAATGACAATTGGAGGTAACGTAAATCGTGTCGCACCATCTACCACCATCGTTTTACCATCTCCCACCATCGTTCTAACCCTAAATTGCTTCACACCCTTATCTCATCGAAAGGTAGCTTCCTTTTTGTTAATAAACTTTTAACCTTTTGATCTTTTGATTTGCTTGGTTCTATCTTATAAAGATGGATGGTGGGTTTAATAGTGGCGTTTTACCAAGAAGAGTTTCCTAGGCATCAAGGGGTGTGAGAGGTAGGGAAAGCGGTAGTCGTGTTAGTGGGCGTTTGGGGTTGGATCAGGTCTTGAGGCATTGATTTGCTTGTTTTGTAAGGCTAGTGGATGAGAGTTCAAGGAGGAGAAGGGCTTTGGTCGTGGAAATTCATAGTGGGAGAATAAGATTGTAATGTGTGGTTATTTTTCTAGATTAGAGTTGGTCAGTTGTATATACCAAGATCTATCTTTGAAATGGATTACAATTGCTATCATTCTTCTACTCACAATATATCAACTAGAAACATGTTCTCCTGGGAATTAAGGTGGGAATATTTATCTTTGAATCGGGGGAAATATGTTTTGAATATAAGTGTAAGAAGCGGTAGAGACAAGATTGATGGGTATTTAGGGAAGCAAGAAGGGGATTGCACCTCATTCTTACCAAATCACCTTTTAAGAGCTAGTTTTATATTTGTTTTCACTTTTGCTATTTTTGACTTGTCATATTTGTAGTTACTGGCTATTTTTCATTTTTATTATTATAAACTCCCAGTTTCCCATAGCCAATGCATGTATAACATAATTAAAATTGACAAGAATTAAATATGCTTCCTAAACAATGGGCTAATTCAAGATGAGCAAATTGTAGATATTTGTCACAATAATCCTACACTTTGCTTATTCGGCAAATTTGAGCTTCTATTGCAAATGTCTAATGTAATTAAACAGGGGATTTAATACGTGTTACATATAATCCCACAATCATTGAAGAGCCCTTTTTAATTGAGGATTTTTAGAAATGGTGTCTTTCTATCTACACATGAAGATACAATTATATTAATTTGTCATTAATTATCTTATAGAATCTAATCTTGGTCTTTTGTTTAATAGATTAAACTTTTCATATTGTGAAATGATTCTCAACCTTAGGTCTCAGACTACCTATGCATAACACTTTCAATGTTTTAATTAGCAAAATGATTCTAGCCTTTATTGTAATTAGCACAACAACAATTCTTTTTGGAATAATGAATCCTACCTGTTGTATAGAGTTCAATTTGATGAATCATAATAGTTTTTCCTCTTTTTAAATAATGACTATATGATTTTTATTTATTTATACAATTGTTGATTTATTAATTGGCTGGAGTGAAGTTGATTTCTTTTTGGTTGGATTATGATGGTTGCTATCAGGGACTTGGTACAGCTTCTGTCCTGGGCATTATATGTTGTATTTGTTGTCCTTACTAACCCTGTACTAGGTCTCTCTCTCTACTGGGTGTTCATTTCTCCATTTCTGGAGTATAAAGGTACTCACTTTGTTGTCTTGTTTTTCAAATTTATTTTTTAATTTATGTGTTTATTCATGTTAATCATTGAAATGGGTTTTCGTTTAATATTTCTAAAGCATGTTTTATTTATTTACAAGTAAACATCTTGATCATATAATGCTTAGATAACTGCTTAGATAAAGAAATAATATAATTCTATTAAGTCCTCTCCAAATATTGTCATTAGTTAGTTGATATGAACGGTAGATACTTGAAATTAGTTGATATCATATACAACCTAACATACTTCCCTATCATCTGACATCATAGAAATTTATGCATATGCTATAATACAATCCTTTCTTCTTGTGTTATTGTTAATGTGTAAACTAAATATTAAATGTTTTGTAAGATTAATATGGATACTACCATAATGATTATTATATCTAACTGTGAAATCATTTTTTAAATAACAATTTTGCAGAAATGAGAAATGTTGATAGATCTTGGATGTATAGATGATTAGCACCCCATGGTTTTATTAATCTTGAGTTTGTTGAGGGAGTTCAAGCTTTTATTGACTATGAATATTCTCAACCTACATATATGGATAGTCCAAAAATCAGATGTTCATGTAAAAAGTGCAAACATATTTGTTTTCTTCCTATTGATGAAGTGAATCTCCATTTGTTAAGAAAAAGGTATGTTCCAAATTATTTTGAGTGAACATGACATAGGGAGCGATTAGTTTGTAGCAACTTAAGGGGTAATGAAGTAAACTCGTCAATAAATGTAGATGAGTTTGAAAGGGGAATTGGATTTATAACAAATAATATGGGTGCAACTGGAAATTCTTACACCCAAATGGTTTATGATGCAACCAGTTATACCTTTAAAACAAATATAGAACATTTTAAAGAAGAACCAAACCCAAATGGAATTTTTTTTTGGACTTACTAAAATCAGTTGACCAAGAATTACGGCCAAATTATGAGACCATGACTCAGTTATCTTTAATATCTCAAATATTGAACATAAAGTTTGAAGGACATATTTCTGATCGAAGTTTGGATAAAATTCTTGCTTGGTATAACGAATCATTGTCTAATAATCATAAAATGGTTGATAATTTTTACAATATGAAGAAACTTATTAGGGGTCTTGGTTTTCCAGTTGAGAAAATTGAATGTTACAATTTGAGATATATGTTGTTTTCGGGAGATGATATGGAATTGTAAGAGTGAAAATTTTGTGTTCAATCTAGGTTTAAACCAAAAGAGTTTACTATGAAGCAGAATTAGTACTTTGGAAGCGGATGTATTATTTCTCACTAACTCTGAGGCTTCAAAGACTATATGCCTTTGATGTTACTACATCTCATATGAGAGGTTACTGCATCTCTGACATAATGAACATGAACATAAAGATGGAATAATGAGTCTTCCATCGGATGCACTCACACAAAAACATTTCAATAACACCCATTATGAGTTTGCAACTGAAAGTTGAAATGTTAGATTGAGATTGTCAACAAATGGATTCCAACCTTTTGGTCAATCCGACCAACAATATTCATCATGGCCAACCATAACTATTCCTTATAATTTGCATCTATGGATGTGTATGAATGAAGCATATATGTTCTTGACGGTGATTGTGCTAAGGCCTACAAATCCAAACCATAAAATTGATTTAATCTTACAACCATTTGTATCTGAATTACATAATCTTTGGAAATTTGGTGTGGAGACATATAATGTGTCTTTTAAACAAAATTTTTGTTGAGAGCACCTTTGATGTGGAATATTAGTGATTTCCCTATGTATGCTATGTTGTCTGGATGGAGCACAACATGGAAATTGGTTTGTCCTTATTGTGGCTATGATCCTAATGCGTTTTATCTTCCTAATAAGGGCAAAACATCTTGGTTTGACAACCATAGGAAATTTCTTTCTTCAAATCATCCATTTAGACACAATAAATAAAAGTTCATTAAGAATATGATGGCATAAACAACTCCTCCCCCCTCATAAAGCTGGTGAAGAGATATTGCAAGAGATTGATGAATTAGGGTTACTGAAAGTTACAAAACTTGAAGCTAAAGAAGTTAATAGAAGCATTAGTGAAAAATTCTGTTGCAGAAAACGAAGCATCTTTTGGGATTTGCTATATTGAAAACGTAATTTGATATGTCATAATCTAAATGTGAATCGTATTGAAAAAATATATTTTTGACAATTTGTTCAACACCATAATGAACATTGAAGGGAGGACAAAGGATAATGAAAAATTACAAGCTGATTTGACACTTTTTTATAAAGGAATAAGTTAGATAAAGATCTTTGCATGTGTAAATATCCAAAAGCATGTTACACTTTGGACAAAAACCAAAAGAAAATTTTGTGTAAATAGTTGAAAAGTCTAAAGTTTCCCGATGGTTGTGTTTCGAACTTGGCAAGATGTGTGGACATGAGGAAGTACAAATTATTTGAGATAAAAAGTCACGATTTTTATGTGTTTATGCAATGGCTAATTCCAATTGCATTTCAGAAGTTGCTACCAAATAAGGTTTAAGAAGCTATAACAGAATCAAGTTTATTTTTCAAAAGCTTAACATCATATAAAAT
>JAOTAW010000202.1:16856817-16867013 GCA_025629945.1 Erythroxylum savannarum | reverse complement strand
TGAACTTACCATTAAATGGTTTAATGGTTATCTTTTAATGTTAGCATGTAACCTATTAGCATTCATTAGATTAAAGATGAAAGATGTACATTAGATGGACCATCTTCCTTCTTTCTTCTTGCCAAAACCGAAATTGCTTATTCAATTTTAGGTTATAGTCTTTTCATATAGCCATTTTAAAGATAAATGAAGAGAGTCTCATTTATTGGCTACTTTATGATTGATTAATGAAAGAAGTGATGCATTGGATGCCTCTCTCTTCTTCCATTCATGCATAACCGAAATTGGTAGGTAAAAAAGACATCTTGCATGTTCTTGGAACCTTCTCTCCTTTCATGCAAGGTAGAACCGAAATTGCTAAGTGAAAGAGTTTCATTTTTGGTTCATCTTCTTCTAAGAAAATCTCCTCCAAACATTTCTTCTCCTTTCCCACCAAAGGATTTTGTTAACCTAGTTGTCCTTGAAGAACAAGAGGTAAATCAAATTGGTTGAGGATACAACAACAAGGAAGAAGATAGATTGCTAAAGGAAAAGATTCAAAAGCAAAGGATTTGGATACAAGAAGAAGGAGAGGATAGCGCAGCGAGGATTTAAAGCTGTAGCAAAGGAGTCGGTAATACTCTTCATCTTGTTCATGTTTTTATTATCCTTATACCATATCATGTATGGATTGGTTGATTTGGATATGTTGCCTCCGTTGCAAAATGATTTCTTAAAAGTTTTGAAATCTACCGTTTCTCTAAATAAAGCATGCTTTTTTTCCGATCCAACATATTGACCATATTTCTATTATATAATCTAGAAAACAATGAGTGAAATTAAAGAAAATGATTAAGTAAACAAAATTAACAATGGGAATAACTAAATCAAATTGATGAGCAATCAAAGTGATGAGTAAGAATAAAGCAACTAGTAGATAAATAAGATCTAGATAACAATCTCCATGAAACATTTCCTATAGTTTAAAATTATCTTGACTCAATGATTAATCCTAGTTACTTGAACTGGTAAGAATTCCAATTTATAGCTACATTCTCTCTCGAGTAATATAAGTCATATCCTTAAGTTGATCTTTCTAATTAAAACCCTTAATAGCTCATTACTTCTCTTTATGATTTCCCATGATAGGTTTTACCCTTTAATTTCTTCTACTTTTTCGCTTTTCTAACTCCTTTTAAACCTATCATCTCCATTCTAACTTACTTGAACTATATCTTTTATTTCCTTCTCCTTGGACTTCCTCTCTCCATCCTTTTCTGTAACCCTCATCTTCTTTTCTCCTTCAAAAGTTGAGGGTTAAATTCCCTAGTGCCTATAAGAGTACTTTGGTCTTTTAATACCCATTAGTATTTCCCCCATAGTCTTATTATCATTGTAAAAACATTTTTCAAAATTTATCCATTCCTAAGTTACAACTTTTCTTTTTTTTCATGCAATTACCTTTAACACACAAACCCTAAGTCAACTTTAAAACCTGGATTTCCACTTCCCCTCTTTACTTTCTCTTGATGTGAACCCTAAAACTATAAACAAACTCCTTTTCTCTCTTACAACCCCTCTTTATCTCTATTAATACTCTTTTGACTAATAAACCTCTCAACATGATAAGCGTTGTTGATGACCTCTTAAGCAGTTCCTTTGAATACTATCCTTCAACCAAAACTGTAATTAGATCTATAGTTTCAACCACAATAAAGACTCTTGAGGAGGGGGAAAACTCTTGATGTTTTATATCAATAGGATTCTATTTAAGGAAAAGCCCTACTTTCCTTTAAATAAAATTCTAAACGCTTAAACATTGAAGAACTAGAGGATTATTGGATGTCTTATTGAATGAGGACAATACGTTCCTCTTCAAATTTGCTTCTAAAGAGTATACTTAAGGTATAATTGAGGATGTGCCTTGGCATTTCAATAATTCTCCAATATTCTTATTACTTTAAAGGCATGTAATCATTCTAGAGGATTATATCTAAAAATATGTTCTTATATAGGTAAAAAAATAGTTTCCTATATGGGTAAAAATAAGTTCCTATATGGGTTAACTTCCCCTTCCATAAAATACTAATATAATACTAATGTATAAAGAGTTTAAGCTCAATAGCTAACTATATTAGTAAGCAACTATGCATGGATGAACTAACATCCACTAGAAATTGTTTCGGATATGCCAAGATCTATATAGGGGTTGATTTTTCTCAGGACCTTCCAGATGTGGTTCCACTTCTAAGTCTTATTAATGGGGATACCTTAATTGAGGATCCTATTAGATTACATACTAGGGAAAATATTGAAACCTAATGGTAGGATCTTTAAGAATGGAACTTATGAGGAGTTAATAGGACTAAGAGAATAAAATACTATTTGTAAAGAAATCCCAAATACATCTCTATATATGTCAATCCCTTACAATGAAAAAGATACCATAAGGGCTATATCAATATCTCAATTCAACATTTCAAATATAACCCAAAGATTTTCCACCTCTCAACATTTCATATATGATTCCTACTAGTGAGCAAGAGAAAGCATCCTCCCAGTAGATAGATGAATTTAAGAAAGTTTCTAAAAGGAGATTAGGCCACAAACATAAGGCCAAAACCTCATCTTTTAACTAATCCTATGACTATTCTAGTTTGGAACACAAGGGGACTTAACAGTCCAGTAAAATAACAAATAGTTTTTTATTACGTCAATCAAATAAAGCCTAAAATTTAAGATTTTTTGGAGATAAAATTGAATTTTGTTAAATGCTCAAACCTCTGGCTACTTAGTAAGTGTTAGAAGATAATTAAAAATCACTATGATCATCATTATGAAAGGATAGTGGTAGCTTATAATCTCTTTTTGGTTAACATTTTGGTCCATTCATCTTTTGATTAGTACATTTTTATACATATTTATTTTGATTGGAAGTGGTCCTCTATAGATCACTTTCATATATGCTTCAAACTTTACATTTCAAAGATAAACCCTATGGAATAATCTAAGGAACTAATAGGGTCATATAAAGAGCTTTGAATACTTTAGGGGAATTTAATTGCATCATACTAGTAGCAAAATCTAAGGGACATAGAAGTAAACATAGACTTCTCTTAGAGTTTAGATATTACCTCAATGATATAGAAGTAATATACTTAAAATATGAGGGATTCTACTTTATATGAAGTAATAGGCAAGAAGAGGAGTGACTAATAATAAGTAAATTAGATAGAACCTTGTTTAACTTCAAATGGCTAAATAATTTTCAAAATAGCAAAGTCATATTCATAGACTATCTAAGATCAGAACATTCACCAATAGAAGTATAAGAATTTAAGGCTAATTTAGAAAGGTCATCTCCCTTCAAATTCTTCAGTATCATATGTAGAATTCAAAGATTTTAGTAGGCAGTGGAAAGGGGACTAAATATTGGCATTGAAGGTTATGAATTGTATGAGCTTTAAAGGAAAAAAAACTCATGATAATTAAAAAGGACATTAATTAAGGCAAAGCAGTAAAGGAATTCTTCTCTAACTCTAAGATGCTAAAGTTCTGGAATAGAACTCACCTTTATCTCATTCCTAGGGTCCATAACCCTTTCTAGATGAATGGATTCAGGCCAATAACTTAGTGTAGTACATTTTATAAATTCTTAACTAAACTCCTAACATTGAGGCTTAAAGTAGTCTTTTCTACTTTAATCAATCCTTTACAGACAACTTCCATTGCAGGTAGCAATATTAGACATAATATCCTTTTTACGTAGGAGCTCAAGAAAAATTACCATTTGGACGTTTTAGGTAAAACTAATGTATTGAAAATTAACATACATAAGGCATTTGATACACTAAACTAGAATTTTATTCTTAAAACATTGGAAACATTTGGTTTTCTCCAATTAATTTATATCTTGGATAGGTAAATGTATCAAAACACCAATATATAACTTTTTTAAATGAGGAACCTAATGAATTAATTAAGGGAGTCAAAAGAATAAGGAAAAGGGGACCCAATCTCCTCTTAACCTTTTACAATGGAAGTGCTATCAAGGTTGATATGTATGTATATAAACTTAAAAAATATATTCAAATTTCATAAAAATTATGATTAACTATTTTTTTATGGAGATAACACAACAACATTATCCTATATTATGAAGTTTCTAGATTCCTTTATCAAATTATTAGGATTATATATCAATATAAAGAAAAGCTTTATAATGTTTTCCAAGGATCATTCGAGTTTAGCTAAAAATCTTTCTAGGCAGGAAAAACTGAATATAAAACCCCCAAAATTCACTTATCTATTGATCCCTATCACCACTAGGAAACCCTCTTACTAGAACTATATTCCTCTTTTTTATATGGTAAGGAAATTTTAAGTGATTTGTGCAATAAAAATCTAACTTATGTAAGTAGTTTGCAGCTATTCAATTTAGTTCTTACTAACCTATACATTTATCAAATTTTCCATCTATTGTTTCCTAGAAAGAAAAGAATTTCAAAGACAAAGGAAATGATGAAGAACTTCCCCTAGTTAGGGAATGGTCTTCAAAGAAAATATGCAAAAGATATGGTCACCACTATTCATCTGTCTAAACAAGAAAGAGTTTTGGGTGTCTAATCTATTATAATTATGAATAAAGGCATACTATCTAAGAGACTATAGAGAATGTTTAATGATAAGGAATCATTATAAACTAAATGGAATAAGAGCCATAACCTTAATGGGAAAATTTTATGAAGCATAAAATCAAGGAAGGAAAGTTCATGGATAATGCTACAAATTCTAAATCTTAGAAGCAGTCGCCAAACTTTTGTCAAAATTAACATGGGAAATGGAAAAACACATGGATTTGGCATGATAATTAGAGCTTGCAAGGGCCACTGTACCTCTTCCCTAACTTTCAAAACATCGAGTTGCACTATCTTGATAAGAATGGAGAATGGCTTTATAATAATAGAGAAACACCAACCTTTATAAGGTACTTCCCTAACTACCACCCAAGTCAAACACATAAGGAAAATCTTATAGAAACTTGCTCAAGAGGCATTCTCAAAAAGTGACATGGTATAAACTAGTTTGCAACATATATCTTTCACTAAGACTTCTTTTATTTTATGGTATTCTATAAGGAACAAATTAAATACCATAGTTAAACTCAAAGGCCCTTAGTCTCTCCCTAATCCACTCTATAAACTATATCAGATGCTCCATAATTAATTCAAAAAAAATTCTTTATCTGTTGTTACTCAATAGGATATGGTGTAAAGATAAAGTTAGGTACAATCACTCCCACCCTATAAATAATTAGGATGCAATTATTCATAAGTTCTTCAACTCACAACCTCTATAAAAATGAATATAATTTATTTATTATAACATTTTTCTTTTGTTGTATATTCCATATGGTGGGATGTAATATGGGATGTAAATGCTAGAATTTTTAAAGGCATATGCTTTAAAAGTTAAATAGTGGTGGCAAGGAACTTCAACAAGATACATGAGCTCATCTTAATAAAAGTTGCATCTTGATCTACTTTAGTTTTGTAGTTCGATAGTTGTAAACCCTACTAGGTGTAATTTAAAATTTTAGTTAAATACCTTGAATCATCTTTAGGTCTCTAGTCTAAAGTTTCAGTTAGATACCTAGAATCTTGTTTAGGTTCATAGTTAAATATTTAAAATCTCTTTTAGGTCTCTAATATAAAGTTTAGTTAAATACCTCAAATCTACTCCAAGTTCATAGTTGAATACCTATAATCCTCTCTAGGCTTCAAATCAAAAGTTTAAGTTAAATACCTAAAATCCACTATAGGTTAATAACTAAATACCTATGATCCCCTTTAAGTCTCTAATCTAAAGTTTTAGCTAAATACTTGGAATGCATTATACATTTATAGTTAAATACCTAGAATACTTTTTAGTTAGCCAATCCAAAGTTTTAATTAAATACCTATAATAGATTTTAAATTCATATTTAAATACCTAGAATTGATTTTAGGTCTATAATCCAAATTTTTTGTTAAATACTTGGAATCTATGATAGGTTTATAGTTAAATACCTATTCCTTTTAGGTCTTTAATGTAAACTTGTAGTTAAATACCTATAATACACTCAAGGTTTCTGATCTAAAGTTTCAGTTAGGGGAAATGTCCATTTTGATCCCTCAATTTCTACTTCAAGTACACTTAAGTTCTTTAACTTTAATTTTTACCAAACTAACCTTAAACTTATATATTAGTGTCAAATACATCCAAATTTTGTCAAATCATAGAGTGTGCTACACATGCTGCTTTATTATTTGACGTGATATGCATACCCTTAATACACATGATAAGTCTAAAAATCAATCGTGTTTCAGTGTATAGTTTGATATATGTTTATTTGTTTATTCGATTGTTTGGTATATGTTTTCGGTATAATTGCGTTAGTTTATGAATTATTTGTGTTTAAGTGCTTTTATAGGTTAATACAAGCATTTGAGCTTAATTATTATGTCTTTGAGGTACCTTGATGTGTTTATTAGTGTTTTAGGGTCAACAGCGAAGAACGAAGAAGTTTTGGAAAGACTTGGACCGAAACAACGACCTACGATCGTGGCCCATCCTACCACGATGACAGAAGCGAGGGAGACAGCTCACGATCATGGCCAAATTGCCACGATCGTGACAAAAGCATTAGATTTGGCTCACAACTATGGCCTTCCTACCACGATCGTGACAGAGAGCTTACATTTGGCCCATGATTGTGGCCTACGTCGGAAAGATGAGCAAACATACAAAAAATTCAAAATTTGAGGGTTTTTTAGACCTTTTCAACCCTAAGAAAACCCTAGGGCTGCCACAAACACATCAAGTATAAAAAGAACAAGAAAAAAGAGGAAAAAGGATCTTCTTGCATCAGCCACCATTAAGAAACCCTAGAGAGAGTTCATCAAGAGATTGAAAAAGAGACGACGGAAGAGAGACGTGGAGAAGAAGCCGACGCGAAGTACTTCCCAGAATAAGAGGTTTCCTGACTTTGTTGCCTCCATCATCCCTTCAGATCTGGTTTCCGATGTATTTCAATTTTATTTATGTATATAATAGGGATAGCTGTTGAGATAGGATTTTATGAATGTTTAGGAATGTCTAAACTCACATTCAGGTTGTTTTTATCTTTGATTCAATAAAAATATGATTGTTTATCTTATTTGAATTCATTGTGATTAATTTCTGTACTTGCATAATTTGGTGATAGACTAAGAAGGTGAATCGAATGAAAAATAATTAAATTGGGCTAACAAGAGTTAGGTGATTTAATAAGAATGAGAAATCAATCAAATCGGTAATTGTGTGAAGAGAGATCTCACATAGGTTTCCAGTAGTCTAGTGAAAAACTTCAGATTTAATTAGGGTTTGGATAAATTGTGAATTGAGAAATTGCAATTTTCCATAATCTGATTAGGGTTTATAATTTAAGGCTATTGGTTATAACTCGAGAGCGAGTAATCAACCCTAGGATCATCCAGGACCAATAATCTGACAATTCATAATTAATTAGAATAGTGTTGAAGATAAGTAAAAATTCCCCTTTCTCTCAATTGGTAGTTCCTTAGGTTGATTCTTAATGTGTGTGTTTCCATTTACTGATTTGTTAATATTTTGTGATTAATTCTTGAATTGAGTTATTTGATTGAATCGATTGATTGAATTGCATCATTGTTTTAGTTTAGTTAAATTTGAATTTCTGTGATTAGTTTTGGCCTTAGATTTTAGGATTAGAGTAAGCCTCTTCGTGGAATTGACACCTTAGGTACTACGCGACCAACCCGTATGCTTGCGAAATATCGAGGTTAAAATATTAAAACTACACATATTGGAAAACCGCAATCAAGTTTTCAGTACCATTGCTAGAGAAGCGATTAGTTTAGTTCCTTAGTCTAAGGCTTTTTCACTATCTTTTATTTTTTAAAAAGAAAAAAATAGAGAAACAAGTTTGGGGCGTAAAGTAGAGACACAGCAAGACATCTTAGAATGAGAAATGAGACATTTGAAGAGCTAGATACCAAAAAGAAACAATGATGGAAGATAGATATTATAGGGAGTAAGGAACTTTTGCGAATTACAATGAGGCACAGTATGGTTATGGAAGTAACCATCCTTATAGGAACATGTACACTCCGGAGTGACAAAATCACCCAAATTTCTATTGATCTAACAATGTAGGGACTCATTTAGGATGTCAAGAACTATTAGGACTTCAATAAGATGAGTCTCATTCATAAGATTCTAAATTGGACAAGATCCTGGATAAGCTCACGGATATGGAAGAGGGCTATAAGAGACTAGAAGAGCAAATTGAGCAAGTAACGAAAAATCATTCCTCTTCTATTCACAACCTAGAGATTCGAGTGAGATAGCTTTCCCGTGAATTTTATAAGAGAAGTGTAGAAGACTCTCTAAGTAATATGGAAATACATCAAAGAGAGCAATATGAGGCTATTGCACCTAAAAATGGGGGAGAGCCAAAAGGAACAGTGGAAAACCAAACTGAAACCCACCTTATTGAAGACTAAGAGATAAAGAAAGAGATTGAAGAAAAGAAAGCCAACCCTCCCTTTGATTCACCAGTTCTTGATATACCATATGTAAACATCGAAAAATCTTGAGGTAGATGTTCATGAAAAGAACCTTATCCTTCCGATTAATGATGTCCAAGTGACATTCAACATGAATGATGTATTAAAGAATCTAAAGAATAGTAGCTCATTCAGGATAATTGATGTGTTCGAATATTCTAAAGAACAAAAGGACAAAGAACAACTGACAACAGACATCGATTTTGAAGAAGCTATGAAAGTCTCTATTCGTGAAGCGGAAGAAGCAGAGGAGACGAAGGTGATTAAGGAAGAAAGATAGCAACTCACCTTCTTATAGGACAAACTGTTGGATTTGATGGAAGATTCAGGGAGTTTTGTTATTCCCTGTTTTGTTGATAGTTCACTTGAAAAAAGAACATTATTGAGCTTAATTGGTTTTTATAATGTTATCAATAATGTCCTTCTGATTATTTTGCAATATGTAGCTTACTTACAAGCTACAAAACCGATGTTGAACGAAAAAGGTGGAAGCAAGCCACTTGTAATTGATCCTGGTTGAGTTTCCAAGGATAGAGCATCGAGCTACTAACATTAAAAGAAGCATTGCATGCGAGGCAACGGAATTTTAATTTTTTTAAATTTCCTTCAAAAAGTTTAAATTTCGTAGTTAGGTTATTTCGTTTTCAAATAAAATCAGAAAGCATAGGACATCGACGTGAATTCTATGATCTATAAAGTAACCAAAGAGATTTAAAAGAGTCATAAGGAGTTAATAAGGGATTTTGGAAAGTGGAGAATGACAAAAGAAGAAGAAAAATTAAAATTGGTGAAAAATTGCAGGCCACGATCGTGGCCGAATAGCCCACAATCATGGCCTACGGTAGGGTAAAAATGACAGACACACACATTTCACTTAAAATTTTACCATTTTACCATCCAATCACTGATAAATACATTTCTAACTTCACTTTTTCACTCACTTTCATTTTTACTTTATCTCTCTAAACTTTATCTCTCCAATCACTCTCACTTCTCTCCATAAAATTTCAAACGTCCAAATTTCTTTCGAATTCCACTGACTCACAAGCCAATATGCCACACATAAGAAAATAGTAAAGCGTGAACAATTAGCAGGGTGAACACAAGTCTCAGGATGAGGGAAGATGAATAGAGCAGCTGATTATATAGCACCTTTCTCAATCTTCTTAGATGAGGAAGATACTCATTTCCATTCCCTTCGCAGTAAACAAATTATGATTCCAAAATATTTTGACTTTAAAACTTTAGATAGACTAAAACTATGTGACAAGGTTGAGAGCTTAGTTGAGAAAATTCAATGGGGTTAGTTCATTCTGTTAAGTCAAAATGGCTTCACGATTAATAATTTTGATGAAAATCAAATAATAATAATATTAGAAAGTGAGACAAACGAAAGTAAGATGAAGTGGAAGCAAAAAATAAGACGAAAGAAAACTAAGATGAAGCGGAAGCAGAAAATGAGACGAAAGAAAGTAAGATGAAACAGATGTAGAAAATAAGACGAAAGAAAGTAAGACGAAGCGAAAGCAGAAAATAAGACAAAAGAAAGTAAGACGAAGCTGAAGTAGAAAATAAGACGGAAGAAACTAA
>JAOTAW010000202.1:16830354-16843725 GCA_025629945.1 Erythroxylum savannarum | reverse complement strand
AAGGATCAAGTTCTGTAAATACCATCACAATTACCACCACATTAGCTCGCTAATATCTCAAAAACTTCATTTAGAATATTTTGGAGTTTTCCGTATAAAGATACGGCTTTAGAATTCTAATTAAATTTTCAGTTCAACATTTCACTAGTTGATCGGAATGTTAATCGAAAATTTTATTGCTTCTCAAGTTGGACATCAAAGTTCAAATAATTAAGAGGAAGTAACATACTACTACTACTACAATTACTATTATTTCATATAATAGTAGTATTTCTATATGAAATTAACTACTGAGTATAATACTTTTAGTTAAAATTGGATTTAACATCTAATCTCCAATAGCTTCAGTTTCTACCAGAGATGTTTACGCAACATTCAAGTATTCATACTTCAACTTCTTTTTCATTCTCATTTCCTTAAAAGGACAGTAGGCAGTCAAAGTATTAGAAGAGAATATATTTCGTCACTATAAACGTAAGCAAGTATACAAAGGAAAGAACATTCTTACAATTTCATTTGACTCAATCTCTAGTTGAGTAAGTACAAAATTATAAATTTAGCCGAACTTTAGTACATTTTTGAGTAAGTACAATTTAGCCAAACTTTGGATTCTTTTAAATCATCTACATGAAAATTATAATTTGATCTTACTCACTAACTTTAGTTAAATAAGTTATAAAAATAGCATAAATATTTTTTAAATAAAACTCTTCACAAATAAATCAAATCATTCTTAACAAAGATAACACTATGGTTCCCCAAAAAGTTCATCTACACATTGATAAAACAAACACACGCAAGGGGGGAGGGGCTGAATTGTGTGCAAAAAAAATTTGCACGGTACTTTAAAATGAAATAATTCTCTTAAACAAAATAAGTCTATAAATAAAAGGATTCTATCAATTTTTGAAAAGATCCTGTTAATTGTTGAAAACAAAAGAATCTTGTTTAAAAACGAAAGGAGCCTGAGTGCTGTTAATTGATAGGAGCTTCCTAGCACTCAAAAAGAAAGGAGCCTGTTAACACATAAAATTGAAAGGAGCCTCTTGCGATATAAAAACAAAAGGAGTCTATTGTAAAATTGAAGGATCCTTTTGAAAATACAAAATTATAATGCAAAAATGTAAAAGCTAAGAAGAGAGAAAGAATGACACGGCCGATTTATACTGATTCTACTTATAATAAAGCCTACGTCTAGTCCCCAAGTATTCAACTTGAATATTTCACTATAAAATCTAAGTAGTAAATTTTCACTAGCCTCTCCAAGCTCACAAGTACATATTTTTCAACATTCTTCAACCTTCCACACTTGTAGTGTTTACCAAACTTCTACAAGCTCTTAACCAAAAATGTATAAAGGATTTAACAGTCTCTCTCAATAGAGTGATTTTACTTTCTAAGGCACAAATAGTTTGATATAACTTTGAAGAATATTGATGCTACTAAAGCATTTCAATAGTCGGCGTCTCTTTCGCAAATGCAGTAGCTCTTCCTTAGCTATACATTTTCCCGTTGCTTAATCTTCAATATTATCTCTGTTGAAATCTTCAATATTCAGACGTTAAGATAAACATTCTCTCAAGGCTTTCAAAGCTAATTATTCAAATTAGTAAGATCCTTCCGGATGTCATGGAATCATTTCTAATTAGGTAATTTATAAAGAGGGTTCTTGCAAGAAATGAAGCAATTATCCTATGATTTTATTTTCTTTTAAGAATTATATCATTGCCTATCTAAGGAAATAAATCCAATTTGAATATTGAAATATTATAAAGTTATCATCAAAATCATTAAACATAAACCTTGAGCTAACAATCTCCTCCTTTTTAATGATGACAAACAATAATAGATATATTTTCAAAATTCAAAAAATAATAAAGGATTTTGAAAAATATACCTATAATCTTTATATGTTCTTACTCACAGTTATAATTAGGAGCCTGGCTTCTAAAAGAAGGAGTCTAACGTTTGTATATCACAGATTTAAACTCCACAAGTTCAACAACATTTCAGCAACATTTAACAAAATATATCAATAACAAATATACAATCAAACAAATATATCATCAAGGAAATATTGAAAATCACATATGCAAAGTATAGCATTAACTATTCTCTCCCTTTTTCATTATCAAAAAATAGAAGGAAAGAGTAACTAAGGCATCAAACAATATCATAAGTATGTAAGGATAGACTAAGCGAAAAGAGTGACCAAATTATTAAAAAGAATAAGAATTTTTTCTAATCAAAATCCATATGTCAAGAATTTGATTTTGCATGTTATCTATCTAGGAACATATTTGATCTTGATTGGAAAATTTTCCTTCAGTGTGGCTGGGGCTAATTTTTATAGGGCAGGACTTAAGAGGTCTGTTGCTCTTTCAGTTTTCTTCTTAACCCACACATTTTCTTTCAGCTAGTGTCCGAATTGGTAGGGAATAGAAGAATGGAACTTACCAGGTTCATACCAATCCATAGGCAAAAATCTTGGTTAACAACATGTAACATCCCAGATCACTCGTTTACAGATATTACTTTGGGTCTTAGCCCAGCTAAGCCCTCACGGTTTTGCTTTTCTCGAGGCCTTCCCAGGAGATCACCCATCCCATAACTACTCTCACCCAAACAAATTTAACCTCGGAGTTCCGATGGAATCCGGTGCATTAGGCTATGGAAAATGTGTCTGTAAGAGAGACGTATCCGTACCCTTATAAGGCGTACTTTGTTCCCCTCTTCAACCGATGTGGAATCTCACACTCTCCATCCCCTTAGGGCCCTGCTCTCTTTGGGGTCCAGCCTAGCTGGCACAACGATTCGGGTACCGCTTTTGATACCACTTGTAACATCCCAGATCACTTTCTTACAGATATTGTTCGCTTTGGGCCTTGGCTCATCCAAGCCCTCACGATTTTGTTTTTCCCGAGGCCTTCCTAGGAGCTCACCCATCCTAGAACTACTCTCACCCAAGCAAGTTTAACCTCGGAGTTTCGATGGGATCTAGTGCATCAGGCCATGGAAAATGCGTCTGTAAGGGAGAGGTATCCGTATCCTTATAAGGCGTACTTCGTTCCCCTCTCCAACCGATGTGGGATCTCAAACTCTCCACCCCCTTAGGGCCCAGCCTTCTTTAGGGTCCAGCTTAGCAGGCACAATGATTTGGGTACCGGCTCTGATACCATTGTAACATCCCAGATCACTTGCTTACAGATATTGTCCATTTTGTGTTTTGGCCCAGCCAAGCCCTCACAGTTTTGCTTTTCCTGAGGCCTTCCTAGGAGGTCACCCATCCTAGAACTACTCTTACCCTTGCATATTAAACCTCAAAGTTCTGATGGAATCTGGTGCATTAGGCCATGGAAAACGTGTCTGTAAGGGAGAGGTATCCGTACCCTTATAAGGCGTACTTCGTTCCCCTCTCCAACCGATGTGGGATCTTATAGCTTCTCTCTCATAAGCTATAAAATGACTCTCAGATGCTTCGCTTGTTCCTTTCTCCTCTTCAAATACACCAAAATATCATCACTGAATATAATCATGAATCGGTCTAGGTAGGGCTGAAACACCTTATTCATCAAAGCCATAAATGATGATGGGGCATTGGTTAACCTAAACGGCATAACTAAAAACTCAAAATGCCCATACCTGCTCCTGAATGCACTTTTAGGTACATCATCCTCTGCTATCTTCAACTGATAGTACCTTGATCTCAAATCCAGCTTAGTAAATACCTAAGCTCCCTGCAACTGATCAAGCAAATCATCAATGCTAGGCAACGGGTACTTGTTCTTCATTATCACCCGATTCAACTGCCTATAATCGATGCATAACCTCAAAGTCCCATCTTTCTTCTTCACAAACAGTACTGGAGCTCCCCAAGGTGAAACACTCGGTCTAATAAAACCCTTTTCTAGCAACTTCTGTAGCTAAGCCTTTAACTCCTTCAGTTCCACAGGTGCCATCCTATATGGAGGAATAGATATAGGAGCAGCACCTGGAACTAGATCAATTGTAAACTCTGTTTTCGGATTTGGTGGTAAGCCAGGTAGCTCTGCGGGAAACACGTCCAAGAATTCCCTAACCATGGGAATGTCCTACACACTCTGCTAAGCTCGGGTATCAATGACATGGGCTAGATAAGCCTCACATCCTCCCTGCATCAATCTCAATGCACTCATGAAAGATATCATCCTGGCTGGCATTGCTTGACTAACTCCTCTGAATACCACCCTCGGCTGACTAGGAGATTATAATACAACCTCCTTGGTATAATAGTTCATAACAGTCCTATGAGTAATGACCTAATCCATGCCTAGGATAACATCTATCTCTCTTAGCTGTAATATAATCAGGTCTGCCTCCAACTCTACTTGATCAATCTGAATCAAGCACCCTTACATACCTCTCCTATAACAGTAGTACTACCTATCGGTGTACTCACCTCAAGCCCATACTGTAGCATCTCTCTATTACAATGCAGCCTACATGCCAGATGCGGTGCGATAAAGGAGTGTGTGTGGATCCTGGATCTAGCAGTGCAAATGCCTTAAAGTCATAAATAAGAAGCGCACCTGCAACAACATCTGGTGAGTCTTGATCCTCCAACCTGGTCATAGAATAGACCCGGGCCTGGGACTGGGACTGGGGTCGGCTGACCCGCCCCTCAGTCCTTATGGAAGAACTCCCAGAGCTCACTCTGCCTCTACCTCGACCTCTCTATCCATATCCACCACCTCTGCTCTGATATGGTGGTCAAAAGAGTCGTATTTAAGGCAACCTCCAGTTAGTCTCCAACACTGACTACCATGCTGAAGTAAATCACTTGTTAATATAGGAATCACGTAAAGTATATAAAATAAACAAGAAGGGGGGTTGAATTGTGTATCCTTTTCAAAAATATTAATCTTTTCAGATTTCTTGGATATCTTTACAACTATCAGATGAATAACAAAGATGCTTTACTAAAGTTGATAAGTATTTGAATCACAAGTAATTTTATCTACTCGTTTAACAAAAACTAAAGTATAAGGGTTAGAGAATAGACGTCGCGATTTTATACTGGTTCACCCCAAACCTTGGGCTACATCCAATCCTTAGAGTTTGTCTGAGATTTCACTATACTCTTCAACTTTACAAGTATTCTTTTCGCCCTTTCAGAGCCTCTTCAGGTCTCTTTCACAAAGTATTCTTTTTTCTATCTTAGCCTCTCCAGGCCTTAGCCTTTTCTTTCTCTCTTTAAGAAAGATAGTTTGAGCTTTTCGTTACAGTAGTATTCGCTCTCTTGTTTTGCACTTTGAATACAGAAATTTTCTAAGTATTATACAATCAAAATTTTCTCTCTTGTAAAAGAACATTATTTTAGCCTTTGACTAGGACTAGTATTTATAGCCAAAGTCTCCAACTATCTTCTTAAGAAACTGCTTCTAGAAACCGTTATTTAGTTCGGTCCTATAACAGACTCGAACTAACTAACTATCTTACGTTCTAGAGTATTTTCCTTTTTGTATCATCTAATTTTGTCACTTCATCTGTGTTTTTATGCTTTGTTTATGTTTTACACTTCGTCTGTGTTTTGTGCTTCGTCTGTGTTTTTGCACTTCGTCTATGTTTTGCGCCTCGTCTGTGTTTTGTGCTTCGACTGTTATTTGCGCTTCATCTGTTATTTGCGCTTCGTCTGTTATTTGCGCTTCGTCTATGTTTTGCACTTCGTCTGTGTTTTGAGCTTCGTCTATTATTTGCAGTTCGTCTATTATTTGCGCTTCATTTGTTATTTGCGCTTCTTCTATGATGACGTGTATCGTCTGTTGCTAACGTATCGTTTGTGTTTTCACTTCGTCTGTGATGACTAAGTGTTACTTATACATTTTTCTGCACAATTAACAAACTTATCAAAACAGTTTATACATTTCTAAGATTATTATTATTTGATTATCACCAAAATTATTAGAAGTAAAGTCTTCTTGACTTAACATAAGTCTCTCTTCACATTACAGGAGACCCTAAAAACCACCTTAGGAATTGTATGTTTAGTTTTAAATACCTGGATGCCCCTTAAGATCTCTTTTAAATTTCACCCAAACCTTAGAAATCACTATATTAGAATCCCTTTTTAGGTTTAAACGCTTGAATATCCCTTTAGGTCTCTCTTAACTTTAGGGACAACTTCAAAAAGTACACTAAGAGTCCCTATTTAGTTTTGAATTCCTATATACCTTTTTAAGTCTCCTTTTCATTTTGTAAAAATATTAGAAACCACTAGTAGAACTCTCTATTTAGATATAAATTCCTAGCCACCCCTTTAGTTTTATCTTAACTGTGGAACTAAGGGAGATTATAATTCATGTTTTGATGATAACAAAACATAGGTATTACTAATGGTCTTTTTTTTAATACAAGTAATATGAAAATAATAATGGTTATGAATAAATCACAAAACATATTATAAAGACATTACAAAAAAATTGGAGTTTAAGTCATTCAAATGACGAACAAAATTAGGGAAAAAAAGAAATTAGGAATGAAAAGTTATAAATGAACAGGTAATCTTTACTGTACTTTTTACTTAAGTCACCTTGATATTTTAGAGGCTCATAATGGATTAACACGTCATCATTTTAACTTATTGCATGATTCTTTTTAATCATTAAGAGGAATTAAGGTTTCTATCTCAAGGAAAACCTCTTAATCCTTAAAAAATTCTTTAGGGAACATCTAGATAAGTGTTTAAGTCAATTTTTCATTAAGAAAATTAAGTCTAAGCATTTAAGATGTTGGAATCATAGTTTTAGGTGAATAGGTCGACCTATATAGATTGGTGGTCAACTAATATAGGTTAAAGTTTTTTAAAAAATGTATTAAGAGTTTGTAGGGATATTTGTTAGTGCAATGGTCGAATAGAATTTCATATTGGTCAAACAATTTCCTAATAACTAGTGAATTTGTACATTCAATGCATGTTGGTTGACCAATATGTTAAACTAGTTGATAAATACACAATAACTAGCTTTTGGAATTGAATAGCTCTTATTTCTAATGGCTAGTTTAACCTCTAATCATTATAAATATATGGTTTTTTGTTGGTTTAGATATCAGAAAACATTTTGGTGTTGTATAAGCACATTTCAAATATTTTTGAAAAGGTATTACGTGCCTTCATTTTTGCATTTTGAAGTAAGTAAACCTTTAAGGTTTTAAAGTGATTAAGCAAGGTCTTTTAAGTTGTAAATTCTTTTATGAATGGCATTACTCCTCTCTTGGAGAAAGATTTTAGGAAGATTTTTTATATACTCATGGAAAATAAGAATATTTTAAGAAGGTTTGTCTTCACCTTGTTGGAGGAAGGGACTTAGTTGAAATTTTAAAAGGGATCCTGGAAAGTGGACGTAGATAAGAATTATTTGTCAAACAACTATAAATGGATTAGCCTTTCTTCTTCCCTTTACCCTTTAAATTATTGTTTGATCATGTTAGTGATTTGCATTAAGCTATTTTTAATCATATATTGATTTTTTTTAATTGACTTCATTAGATAAGAAATAGTTGTTCAAATAACCTATTCACCTCCTTTTGTGTGCCATTAGAGACCTATAAGTAATATCAAGGTGGATCTCTTAAGTTAGCATTTCCAAAAGAATTCTAAAGCAAAGGTCCCAAGGTATACTTAGACTCATTCTCTTATATCCAAGAGGGATAATACATTAATAGAGTCCCTTTCTTTGATGATAATGACTATCTACATTAACAGAGTCCCTTTCTTTAATAATAATGACTATCTCTATTTAAAAAAATAGGATGAAGTTTTTCTTAATAACTTAAAGTATTGATTTATGGAAAATATTTTTAAATGGCCCTTTCACTTCCATGAAAGTAATAGATGATATAAGGTTTCCAATAATTAAAGAAGAAAGGGATCTATATGATAAGGAACTATATCTTTAAATAGAAAATCCATTTGTATATTATTATATGCATTAGGTAGAGATGAATGAAATAGGTTATCCATGTGTAAACTTGTGAATAAAATTTGGCACATTCTTCAAATCAAATATGATTGTATTAATCTAGTTAGTGAAAGAAATAAAAAGAAGGAGATGAAGGAAGACATCAAAAAGAAGGCTTTAAGAGTGTCAACTTAGGATGACTCAAGTGACTCCGAAGGTGAACAGTTGGAAGGAGAAGTTGCTTGATAGTTGTTAATTATACCATGTTTTCAAAGATGTTTAATTCTGCTTTTAGGGGTTTATTATATGATTATCAAGGGTATAGGCTTATAATTATGTTATTGTTAATGTTTATTCATATTTTAAGTGTTTATATGTGACAGCGCGTCATAACGCTAGTCAAAATAAACTAGACCTATTACTATAGCAGTGCTGAGTCTAAATAGATCCCACAGAGAGTGTGTGTAAAGTTATTGAAATGAAAATAATTGGTATTTAGGCTTAGGAGGCTTTTGGTTTTAAAAATAAGAAAATAAAATAAAGCTAAACTAACTAACAAAAGCAATTTAAAGAAAACATGTAAAAAATGATAAAAGTGGGGAGTTCAATAGGGACCTAGTTCTTTGGTTCAATCTCGGCCTACACCCTAATTAAAAAATTTTCATTGATTTGTCATTCTCAAACCTCTCCTAGCAACTATTAATTGTAGGTTAATAATTAACCAAGTTTTCCCTTAGGTACTGTTTAATCAAGATACGATCGTTAATTAAACCTAACTACTAAATAACCTAGGATACGATCTCTATATTCAATTGGGTAGTAGCATTACAAATTAGGAAAACTGATTAATCAAGGCAACAATCACATACGATGCGTCATTTAACCCAAGTTATGTTATCCTTAATGATTATGAACCATTAGTCGCTACAAATAAATTTCAACATAACGATTACAGATTATATTGAATATTTTAGCAATGGGTTTGTAATAAAATGATCAAATGAATGCATTAAAATCATCTTTTTACAATACCCAATAGGTTCATACATAAATAATCGGACTATAATGATAACACAATCATTCATACATAAAACCCAAATCTATACGCATAGGATAACACAATCAATTTTTAAAGAGAGAAAAAAACAAAAAATCAATGGAAGGAATGCTTAACGGGGTTGTCGGCGTCGAAGTCACCTCCGAACCAGCGTCAAAAAGCTACCCCTCTATGGTTCTCTCAAGGTTGATAGTTTTGCCCCACATTTTCATTAAAATTGATATCTCCTAAGACTAATGTTTTAGCCCCCTTACCGAAGAACAACCTTTTGTTCTCTCTGTTCTGATTTTTATTTAAAACCCACGCATATTAAATTATGCTACTTTTGTTTTTTATACCTTGTCTAATGTTTGTGTTTTGCCTTTACTACTGCATTTTGGTATCTTTGTTGTGCTTCATTTTCTCCTTGTTGCTTGTCCATGCCTTGTCGTTTTGCTCCATTTGTTTTCACCTTATGCATGTCAATTTCGCGTGCCTTTATCCACCAGCTGCATGTGGTTTCATGCTTCATCTTTTCCCAGCTGCCACCTTCTACTTCTTCTTTATTTTCCATGAAATTCACGTTGCATGTGCCAATGCAAAAACATGCAATGCTATGCAAGTTTTCTACTTCTTTATTTTTACATTTTTCTTGCCTTTTAAGAACTCCATGAAGACAAGTGAGTGTTAGTCTTTGAAAAATGGCCCAAATATTATGCTTTTGACTTACTTTAACTTTTTTTTCTGAATTGTGCCTAAAATCACATACGAGTCACAGTGAGTATCTTAAGTATTTTCATTACAATAATCACTAAGTATTATGAAATAAATTCATAATCAATTAGGCACATATCAATTTCCACCACACTTAGCTTTTGGTCATTCTCGGGAAAAACATCAAAATTAAGCTTATAGACCTAAAAATATTGACTCATTTCCCAAATGTTCCAAGAATACATAATCATAAGCAAAGATGAATAACTTTCAAAGTTTATAACAAGTACTTAACATTCTAAGCTTTTACTCATGATCAATCAACATTTAATACTTTAAAAACTGAGCAACCTAATAGTAGACTTAGAAAATGTGTTAAGCTAAAATATATCCATAGGTACACTCAACATCATTCATAATCATGCTATTCCATAACTTTGCATGTCATTTTATTTCTCCACCACTAAAATTCACATGCACAATCATAAATCAAAGGACTTTTTAAGGTTATAATATAGGCAAAGGTAAAGCAAGATGTATTTGGGTAAAGTAGCATGAAAGCTATCACAGCTAGTGAAACAAAAGTAACACTCAATGAGATATCAAGTGCACAATTTAACATTCATACAAAACTAGGTACCGTTAGCTATAATGAATGCAACAGTTATATTTCACAACTCAATTCAGCTCTCATACATAAACAACATGAAGCATAGCAAATCAAAAAGGATCACTCATAGAGATTGATGATAACACTACATTGAAGCTATAATGAGTGAACCTTCCAAAGCAACATCTACCTCATATTCAACATACTTAAGTAACCCATTCATTATAACTTGAGGAGGACGCATTAATCATAAACAACTTTTCAACACATATGCACTTCCTCTTATATAAATTTATTTAAACATTTTTCTTCTTTTTTTTCTTTCTTTCTTTCTTTTTCTTTTCTTTTATTTTCTTTTCCTTTTCTCTTTTTGCCTTTCTTTTCTTTTCTCTTATGAAAATTAAAAGAAATTACATCAACTTGGAAATTTCAATGATAAGACATAAAATAACATCTCAACATTATAACCAACCCACACGTATATATACCCCCACACTTACACTTTTGTATATCCACAAACTTAACAATCAACAAATGTTTAATAGCTTTAAGGCTTAGGAATGACATTTGGTTAGGGTTAAAGCATGTAATGCAATTAATACACAAAGAAAAGGCAAAAAAAGCTCAACGGGGCTTAACAAGGGAGAAATCATGCCAATAGGGTAGGTTATTTGGCTAATGTAGTTCAGAAAAGCAAATAATGCCTAATCATTTCTATATTAATGCATATGATAAAAATATGGCCTCTAGTCGAAAATCAAGGCAAAGTTAGGATGTACATATCATGAAGGTCACACATAAACAAAGACAATGAGACTGACATGAATGTGTCAATCTAATAAGGCTCAAAATCTTACTGGCCTTGTCTACCACTAGTTACTACTCTTCTAAAGATAATGTGCATCGACCAATCACAAAAGAAAAGTACATGCTCAAGTTGCCTTGAAATTCGCTAATCAATTCATTCTTTAATTATGACTATATACTCCTAGAAGAAATAGAAAACGAGCTAATGTTTGCTTGTTTGTTTTATTCTCTCACTCATTTGGATTGAAAACTTAAAAGAAGCAAGAAAAAAAACCAACACAAAAACACACGTGCATATCTAACTAGTGCGAAAAAGTAAAAGAAAAGAAATTTACTTCCCTTGGGTTGCCTCCCAATAAGTGCCTTTGTCTTGACTCCATGTTTTCTCCTCACATGACAAAATTATGATCTTCAGGTAGTAGAGTTTGAGCCATTTCTACATACAGTAGTTCAGGATAGGGCCTTAATCGATGATCATTCACATACAGCTTCTTTCCTATCCTCTAACTTTCAATCTCTACTGAGTCTATGCACTTTGGTAAGATCTCGAATGTCTCTTCACCTTTTTCTTCCTCATTTAATCCTTGTAACATATTAGGTGAAAGTAAAGGGTTATTCTTAACAATAAATTGGAACTCAATTGTTACCTCCGAGCTGAAAGATGTATCCTTTTCTGCTTCGAGCCCTTCTTCCACTTCTTCTCTGTCACAAATGTTGTGCCCAAATAAGTTCTAAAAATACTTAGGCTATCCTACTCACAAGTATACAACATAGTTGTAGTAATTACCCAAGGTCATCTCCCATGGAGGTGAAATTGGTACACTTAAATTAACCTTGAACAAAAGCAAAAATAAAAACAGACGCAATCCTAAACATTCTATCCTGCTTTGTTAAATGAAGACTTTAAAGAAAATCATAAAATACATTCAAAAGTAAACGAAATCAACTGGAAGCAAAGATGAATAGATTAATCGAAATGGAAGAACCTTGAGAATTAATTTCGCTAATTTAATCTCCAATACATGATTAAGGGAAATGATTAGATAGTTGTCTTACTAAAATTAACAGTTGGGTTCTAAATTAACTCGAATAATTAACTAATCTAACTTTCATATTCAAAAAGTTATTATCCAAATTAATTATGGAAACTTGTTTATTAATTACCACTTAAGTTAATATATTTCTAGTCCTTAACTTAAGCGTTCATAGTTTCTCGATCTGTATTAAATTTCTCCTCTTGGTCCTCCATTTAATACTAAAAGTGATGCAAAGTTTAGTTGTTCTAAGTTTTTCATTCTTCATTTCTCACAGCCAAATATGGTGATGAACAAAAGCTGAAAATGAAAGGGAAAATAATTAAGAAGGATATGACTGTAAAAGGGAGGAGAAGGAGAGAATAATATAAATAAATGTAAATAATGTTTTTTTATTTACAAAAAATGAATCCCACTTTTCACGTAGTAATGGGATCCACTGTTTAATTATAAAAATAATAAATAATATCTTATCATTATTAATGTGGCATTTAACTGAAAAAAAGTTAGTCCGTTAAATTTTCTATACACTTCGAATCTGTTTTGCATATTTTGAAAAAATTAAGATTTAAATTAAACACTTCAAAATGTTGGAATTCGAGTTATATTTGAATAAAATATTAAGGTTTAAAATGAAGTGTTATTATAGCCTATACTTTTTTTAGGACTAAAAGTGTATTTGAATCTCGACGTTTATAATAGAATGCCACTTGAACCCTAATGTTTTGAAGCCTTTAAATTGAACCATAACATTTTCAAAACACTCATAAGAAACCCAAAATAGATGGAAATTTTGATGGAAATAACTCCCCATCAGTTAAATTTTACATCAATATTGACACGATATTATTTTTATATTTTTAAATAAAAATGACTTTTAAAAAATTAATCAACAACGAGTCCCACTTGTCACATAATAATGAGGTCCATTGTTACACATTATAAACAATAGTTTTCACTTGTCACATGATAGTAAGACTTATTATCATGCATTTATCACACTTGTCATGTTGTAGTAAAAAGTTAATTTCATTAAATTTTCAATCTATTTAGCATATGTTTTGAATGTTTTGAAAATATTAGTGTTTAATTTGAATGTTAAGATTTGTTCTATAATTTAGGTTGCGTTTGGTGAACCTTGAATCAGCTATATTTTAGCTGATTCAAGGCTTTCAGCTGTTTGATCATGTCAAACAGCTAAATTTTATGTTTGGTAAGAACATGTAAAAATAG
>JAOTAW010000202.1:16796087-16806615 GCA_025629945.1 Erythroxylum savannarum | reverse complement strand
TAATAAAGATATCATCTTAGTTTGACGTACTTCATTTTCCCATTCATGTTAGTGAGGTATTAGGTATACGTGATTGTATTGGATCTGTGTCGCACATGACACATGTATTTGATACTTTTCGGTATCGAAAGCCTTGTAGGACGGAATGATAGACTTTCGTTATCTTTGGATCAAATGTTCTGCTTTTAAACTTAGTCGACTAATTCAACAGTGTGACTTAATCAAGTTTTTAAACTAGAGTCAAAACTGCAATTAATGCTTGTCCAAAAGGGAGAATATTGGACAATTTTGTCCTTTCTCATAAAGTTGGACAACTATTAATTGCATTTTTTGATTTTTTAAATAACTTATCGGTTAATTTACGTAATTTGATTCGAATAAAGATAATAAAATTGCCCAATAAATGATCTAAATCAATGGGTCGAAGTCCGTGTAGAAAATGAATCTCAATTAGTGTAGACCACATCTATATCAGGCTTGTGATAGGGAAGCCTAATATGAAAGCTATATAGAAAGGTTGAGGTCTCCTGCAGTTGTTCATATCAATCGTAAGCATAAGGATTCTCTAGCCCATTAAGAGAGCTTACGTTTAGAGAAAACTGTAGAAAGACCTTACTCGCGTCTCAAAGAGCAGTTCCCGTGAAAGAAGCAGTGGATTCGTGCTCGTTTCGGCTTCAGAAAGCTCGTTTCAAGTTATAAAGATCGAAATTAGGTATTTTTCGCATTTCTTTATTTCTTACTCCTTCACGTTCTATCCGGGATACGTAACTAAGCTTCCGTTGCGTATTACAAAACTAGCCTAAATTTGTGTCTTCTGCTATTGTAATTTTTAACCCAAAAACTAAAACTTCTGAATTTAAACAAAAGTCCAAGAAAGGTGACATATTTTTGTATCTCTACCAAATAGCCGGTTGTTAAGATGAGAATGAGATGCTTGTTTTGTCGAAGAAATTGGATCCCTTTCGTTTCCTTTCATTTTGGCTGCATAATTGCTTTGGAGTATTGACGCAAGGAAAGGACAATGGTTTCTCTGGTTTTATAGGCCTCACTTCGTCGCTCCGATAACTTCCGGAAACTTCCAATCACCCTAACAAGGAGGTAGGCCCATTTTGTTTCGAATAGTTTGGTAATATCTCAAGGACTCCTTTCTTTTCTTTCCTTCCAACTTATACTCACCGTAGAATACTAGAATCTGTGGAGGGTTTGATCCTTCGATCTTATACGAGACAGTATCAATTCAAGGAGCCTTCATGGCCTTTCTTGTTGGGATTGGGAAGTCCATTAGCAAATAACTATGTTTGTTTCAATTTTTTCTTTGCATTTTTTACTAATTTAAAAGTTTTTAATTTAATAAATTATATTAATATAATTTAAATTTAAAATATTTTAATGTATAAGTTTTAATAAATTTATAAATAAAAATGTAATTAATAAAATATAATATATTTTCACTAATAATATATCAATAAGTCTTATATAAGAGGCATAAATATTTATTTATAAAAAAATTATTATTAAGTTTTATCTAATATATAAGCATTAAATATTAATAAGTAAACATGTTTTTGTTTTTGTTTTATTTTTATTTAAATAAAATATAAATAAAAAAGAAACAAAAACTAAAAACTGTAACAAAAAATATAAGCAAAACCAAACTAGCTCTAAGTTAACGGAGATATTTAATCATCTTATGAATAGATGGAAACTTTCTTGCCCAAATGATTATGACATAAAAGGCAGCTTATTGTTGCAACACTTGTACCGTTAAACCTATTAGTGTTTATCGGCCAATTGTAGAAGTTATCAAGATAAGAAACTAGTAAGACTAAAACTCTAAGTTAATGTGCATCAGGATTCAAAATTTGAATGAAGTTCTATGGTTATTATCTTAAAATCCATTTAAATGGAGTATTTTAGTATGTATCAAGATTTATACTGTAAAACTTTTACTAGTTATGCATGCATATATTTGGAAACAGATGAGTTGTCGTACTTAATGTGAATGTTTGAAGGTTAAGAGGAAGAGAAGACCTAGGAGTGGTCTATGAATGTGAAGGTTGCAATTGTTAGTTTATGTCCTTACATTTAATCGAGTAGTTACAATTTAACATATGCTATTATTATTTTATTTAATAAAGGTACTATTTATATAATTATTATTTGAAGTTTTAATACTAAATGTAAAATCCTAAAATAATTATTTTTAATTAAAATTATGATGAGATCATAATTATAATATTTAATATATATTTATATATTATTTCTAACTGTAGATTCATTAAAATGAGATATTGATAGAACATAAAAAATAGCATACGTTACATTTCTTTCTTATAAAGAAAGTAGTTAATCTCATAAATTAAAGTATAGAAATATTTAATCATGTGAATGCTTATTAAAAAATAAATTCATTAAATTGGCCAGATATGATGATCCCAAATAAAATATAATTATATGTATATGGATTTCCTTACTATAGTGGTTATATAATTGATTTTTATACTTGAGATCATCAAGGTATCTCATGCGAAAATTACTATGATTTGATTTTATTTATTACCTGATATATTTAGGATAGCTCAATCAGTCGTACGTAAATATGGTATGAACTATATGAAGATATTTGAGTAAGTCAATAAATGATTTGTTACTCTAAAGTAATTTGAGAGAATTTTATAATCTTCTTTGTTAGTATTGCTTTAAAGAATTCTCTACCAGAGCGAATTAAAATTTGAAAATTATTTGAAAATATTAATTATAAATCATTTAGTAATTAGTAAGAACAAACATAATTGGACTTAAATAGCGTACACACTAATTTTATGTTCTGTTTCCAACTAGAACATTAGGTAATGAAAAGATTAACTTACACATTATAACCATGCATGGATAGGTTGCATCAAAATACTTTAACATTCCTTTTTTTTTAAGGAACAATCATTGTGTGCTTGGTGGGCTTGGTTACCCTTTTATTTATAAAATAGAAAAAATACAAGAAGAGAGGGGGAGATAAACCTTACCTTTTGGATTTGAAAGAAATGATGCAGGCATTAACCATAACATCTAGTGAATTTTGTGTGTGATTAGTGAGATTATGCAATAAATTAATACCAAACAAATATAAAGCATACAATTTGAATTACTTAGTAAATCTAACATAAGGAAAGTGATTCTGATATAAAGTTAAAAGGCTATACATGTGGATCGGCAAATCTTTTGCCACAAAAAATTGCTTAAGTTCCTGTGAAGAGCTTGCCATTTTAGAGAGGCATCAACTAAGGTGTTAGCTTCCCTGTTGTGTGTTAAATCACCACTTCAATACTAGTTATAAAAGTTTTTATTTCTTCAAGAATCTCCCAAAGTTTCCATGGACAAAGACTTTTACCATTCAAGATGTTAACCAATTGTAGGGAATCAAGTTCTAAAATGATTTTAGGTAACTGAATAGAAACACAAGCATGGAGACCTTCCTTTGTTGTAAGTGTTTTTTGTTCCAACTTAAATCATTCCACCATTAGCATTTCTAATTATAAAACCAATACCTGAGGTACTTGGATTACTAAGTGACGATCCATCTACACTTAGTTTGTTCCAATTGATTAAAGGAGTTTTCCAATGGAGAGTAATTATTCTTGATGGTTAAGGCTTCCATAATGTCGAGATTAAGCCATTGACAACAATAAATTCTTCACCACCAGATGATTGGAATGGCCATACTGAATGTGTTTTGTGAATTAAGTTCATAATGTGACTGGTGATGTTTTTTGATGTAGCCTGATCATCCTAAAAAAATATTTATTATATGCTTTCCAAAGCTCCTAGCAAATAAAACTTACCAGAAGAATTCTAAGTTATTAGGCAACAAATTGTTCTTTGTCATAATGCAACATTAGTTTGATCCAATCCCACATATTTGAAGTAACCATAAAATGCATGTTTAACATAGTTATGAAATAATTCCAAATTTCCTATGAAAAAGAACAACTAAAGAAAACATGATTAATATCTTCAATTGAAGAACAAAAAGAACATTTGGAATGTATATTGAAACCCATTCTCATGAGAACATTCGATAATGGAAGAAGGCCATTTAAGAGTTTCCACTTAAAGAATGAAATTTTTGAAGGAATTTGTTTGTGCCAGATGAAATGTAAATCAGGGTGTTTCTTGTTAGCCTTCTCATGAAATGATAAGTAGAGGATATTGAGAAATTTCCGAACGCATTTAATGACCATATCTGTAAGTCATGCTCATCATCCAATCTGAAAGAGAGTGAAAGAATTTCGAGAATGATATTGTTGGTAGTTCAACTATAATATCGACACGTCATTGTCTTTCATTGAATATCTCATTTAAGGGTATATTTTTCAGAGTATCATCCACATAATCTGCAAGAATACCATAGTTAGACCATTTAGAGAACCAAAAAGAGCATCCTTTATTGTGGATTTTAATTCGAGTGGCTTAGTGGCATTTGTCTTCAACTGCTTTTATTCTTTTCTAATGGAAACTACAATATATTCCTTTTTCTGAGTTGATATAACTCTAGACCAGAGTCCATTTCGATGCTCATATTTCCACCTAATTTTGCTACTGAATGCCATGATCATAGTTTCAAGAGATCGAAAACCTAGGCCATTTTCTTCTTTTGGTCTGGCAACAATTTTCCAACTTCACCAATGATGCCGAGCATGTCCATCGATTTCACCCCAAAAGAAATTAGACATTTTGTGCTCCATTTGATGAATTATAGATTTTGGAGGTGAAAAGGTGCCAAAACAACACAGAGGAAGAGTTGATAATACATGGTTGATTAATGTAATTCGACCTCTTGATGAGAGTAAGTTTCTTTTCCAACTAGCCAAATTTCCTTTAAATTTCTCTAATATATGTTAGAAATATGAAGCTTTTGTACGACCTTTGAACAAGATATTTCCGAGACATATAAAGTGTGAAACACCCCTTTTGATTCCTATGGTGGAGGAAGTATTGAATTCTTATACTATGCCCATTTTTCTTAAAACTATGAAGAAACTCTTATCTTTATTAATCTTTTGACCAGTTGCTTTCTCGTAATCCATAAGAAAATTACTCAGGTTCCTGATTGATCTGTTTGAGCCTTTTGTGAAAATTATAATATCATTTGCAAAGCTGAGATGTGTTATTGTTGGGCTACCCTTTAGGAGAGCATAAATATCCAAAGTTTTCCTTGCTGCCATATCATTAAGACCACATGAAAAAACTTCCGAAGCTAGAGTGAATAGATAAGGGGAAAAAGGGTCCCCTTGTTTAATCACACGCTGAACTTAGAAAAAGCCAAATGATGTGCCATTTACTATGATTAAAAACCAAGCATTTTTTAAATTATTTAATACCAAAGAAATAAAGTGATGATGAAAACCAAAACGTCTTAATAGTTTAGAAAGAAAACCCCAAGAACTTTCATCATGTCGAGTTTTAGGATCATATTATTGCCTCTAGTTTTATGATAAATGGATTGACTCATTTCTTGAGCCAATAGAGTATTATTTGTTATGTCTCTTCTAGAAACAAAAGTGTTTTGCTCCATGGAAATCAAATTAGGAAGAACTTTTTTCAGATGTTTAACAAGTACCTTTGTAATAACCTTATTAGCAAAATTACATAGGCTAATAGGTATAAAATTTGAAAAAGTGGATGGGTTTTGCTTCTTCAATAGTAAATATATCAATGTGCTTGCCATATATTTTGGGATTGGAACTCCCAAAATAAAATTCACATCCTGAGCTACGATATTCCAGCAATGTTGATAAAAGATCCCCAAAAAATCATCACATCCAAGAGCACTGTCAGAGTTTAAATCAAATACGACCAATTTCACCTCCTCGATGTCAACTGGTTTCAATAAATTTTGGTTGTTCTCATGAGAGATTTCTAATGGGATCATACCAAGTAGTTTATGTATTGCATTATTATCAATATCTTGTTAAAATTTTAGGAGGCAAGTGAAAAAATGAACTGCTTCTGCACCGATTTTTTCTTGGTCATCAATCCATTGTCCTTGTTCATTTATGATCCATGATATATGAGTTTTACTGTGCCGTACTTTCATAAAAGCATGAAAGAACTTGGTGTTATTATCACCTTCTTTAATCCATTTGATCCCAGATTTCTGCTTCCAAAAAATTTCTTCATCTGCGAGGGATCTAAGTAATTTGGCATGGCTTCCTTTAGTGTTATTTCCCTTTGATTTGTTGGAGATGCTTCAAAATCATCTTTAGTTTTTTAAAATCTGCCTCTGCCTTGTTAGAGTTTTTGAAGATATTGCTAAATATTTCAACATTTCATACTTGTAGGTGCTTTTTAAATTTTTTTAATTTAGACATAAGACCATATATACCATAACTGTCAATAGGCTCACCCCAATTTGCTTTAACAACATTCATAAA
Source organism: Erythroxylum savannarum (assembly GCA_025629945.1). Classification (NCBI taxonomy): domain Eukaryota; kingdom Viridiplantae; phylum Streptophyta; class Magnoliopsida; order Malpighiales; family Erythroxylaceae; genus Erythroxylum; species Erythroxylum savannarum. Next base: position 16,800,187 of record JAOTAW010000202.1, on the reverse strand, counting down.
ATCCTTTCTTACTATCCAAATTTTTTGGAAGTGAAAAGCACCAAAGTCATTCCTATTATTGTGAGTTTTAATACCAAAAAGTAAAGGATTGCGATCAGAGGTTGCAAGATTAAGAATGCTAATTTCTGAAGCTTGAAGTTAGAGTTCCATTTTGTGTTACAAAGAATATGGTCAATCTTTTTCCAAACTCTTCCATGTTGTCTCATTCCGGTCTATATAAAGGTTCCCCCAATCATTGTAATCTCGCGAAGACTGGGTTCAGAGATGAAATTAGCAAAATCATTTAATGAGCCTTGTTGAGGGTTGGAACAACCTTTATATTCATCCAATCTCGCAATTGTATTGAAATCTCCACTTAAACTCCAGGGGTTATCTTTGTGAGATTCAGCTAGTCGTCTAAGCTCATGCCATAAAATGAAACGACCTGTTCTTTCACACTTTGCATATACAAAGGTAATAAAAGCAGGTGATATATTATTTCCCCAGTTAATGTCAACATGAATATATTGATCATGATGCTCAACAATATTCACAATAAAAGCATCTTTCCATAAAAGACAAATCTTGCCACATGTATTATAACTACAACCATTAAAACCAATGAAAGTAATTAAATCATTAATTTTATCATTTGAAGCCATTGGCTCCAACAAAGCGATAAAAGAAATTTTGTGAAGATTTATAAGTTTTTCCAACCTATGTTTGGAAGCAATATTAACTATACCTCTAACATTCCAAGTCATTAGTTGTAATATCATGGTTACTTGTCGAAGAAGATGGTGCTTAAAAGGGAGTTGTTATCGTTCTTTGTAGATTAAAATAGTTTCATCATGGTCTACATTTTTTAACAATTTGAAAGTTAGTTTCGGCATTTTGTTGGTGTCAAAGTTAAAAGAGTGATTATAAAATTTTTTGATTCCATTATTGAGTCTGTGTTGATGTGGATTTTTTTTCCATGAGGTTTGTAGCAGATGATGATCGTCTTTTCAAGATAGGATGATTAGAGGAATTCTTTTTGGTCACTACTGGATATTCATGGCTTGGGAATAATGAGTGTACCTGCAAAATTCTAGTAGTTGAATCAACATTTTCTTTTTCATCAATATGTTTATGGTGATGATGCAGTGGAAAAAAACATCCATCAAATATATTGTGTGAGTGAGAATCTGAAGTTTTATGGGATGGGTGTTTTGTTTCCTAGTGAAGAGTCTGGTTTGGGAAGTATTTGTGTTCTTTGTTTTGAGAGTCTGTTGTTTATGGAGAAGATTGAGGGATCTGCTCCTTAATGCCTTTTTGAGGCAGTTCTAGTATGTAGATCAAATTTGTTTCTCTTGGATCATACAATTGTTCTTGTCTTGCTTTTCTGGTCCCTATTCTGATTGGTTTAAAGATTGTTTAAGATCAGGGTATTCAACATGGCAACTGTTAGACCCCTAAGTCTAGACTGCGGGATCATGCGAGTGTTGGCGAGCCTTGGCCAATTCTTGACATGCAGGTTGGCATGAGGAAGGCGTGTTGACGAGGGAACAAGGCGAAGTCTTATAAGTTGACAAGCTAAGTCATATGAGACTCGAGGGTACGCGAGAATGCGCAAAGGTATGCGAGACCCTGCGAGGATGCGTGAAGGCATGTGAGCATGACAAGGCACATAAGTACTTAACTTCGGCGAGGCAGGTCGAAGGTATGTAAAATATGCGAGGTTTTATACTAACTTGGATTGTGACTTGTACTTAGTCATGGAGCGACGAGACCTTACCATGAGTGAGCTTGATAATGGAAGATGGACTTATCCATGGACGTGCATTGATGGACCTATGTGTGGATAGGCCTTGGTGACTTAGAAAACACATCAACAGTGACGTGGCAACTTTGGGTGATGTGGCATATAATGACGTGGCGAGATCAACTTGAAGATCACATTAGAGATTCATCAAATCTAAGATATAAAGACCATGTATAAGAATCATCTGAAGATCTTCAAAGATATGGATGCAATCTTCCAAGTTAGCATGTAATCTTTATTTGATTAGATTATGATGTAATGTAGCCAATTAGAAGGGTCCTAAGGGAAAGGGGATGTCTTCCCATTGACTGGTGTGATGCAATGTAATCCTTAGTTGATAGGTTCAACTAGGATTGTGGAGATCCTTAAAGATCTTAAACTTGCTTTCCAAGTAAGAGGAGCCTATAAATAGCTCATTAGAGTTTCAATCATTGAATCATTCACTCATTGAGAGAAATCACTCAGATGAGAGAACTTTGAGAGTTGAGAGCTTTTGGGGGAGTTCTCATTGTAAGGGCTTCGAGTAGGGAGTTCCTTGTAAGGGCTTCAAGTAGGGAGTTCCTTGTAAGTGCTCTGAGAAGGAGGTATTTGTATCTTTTGTTAACATTTTATTGGGGGTTAATGAAAGATTAGCTTCGTCTATATATATCTCTTGTTGATTTCTTTACTCTGTTATACACTTGTGTTATTTTGTGTGTGAGAGAAACACTTTAAACACTTGTGTGCGTGTGAGGTGCTCGAGGGCTAACGGAATTGTTCGGCAACATTCACTTGAAAAGGCTAAATCTTGCTTAAGAGGACCTAAGCGGGATTGTCATACGAAGGTGGGCGCGAACTGCAATAAAGTTCGAGTCCAAAGCAGACCTTTATGATAGCAGACATTGTCATTGTGTCCAACATGCCAACAGAAGGAGCAATACAGAGGTAAAGTCTCATCCACTTCGATTGGTTGCCAAAACCCCAATGAGTCTCCCATATTAATTCAAATCCTCGTCGTTAATGGATTGAATAAATCAACTTCAACTTGTAGTCGAGCTACATTTGACCTTTTAAAATTTTGAGTAGTTAAATCCATTCTCAACGGTTGGCCAAAACTTTTGGCTATTGCCAAACCGAGACCATATAGGAACCAAAGAAGACTCTCTATCCATATGGAATTGTGGTATCTATTTGAAGGTTCTCATGGGTTTTCTAGTGATGTACTAGAGACTTCGAGAATAAATCCTCCAGAAATCCTTTTCATCGTTCAAATTGATAATAATATGTCGGGTGTCTAGAAGGAGCTAATGAGGTCTTGGGTTGTGAACAAATTCCGAATGATTTATAGAGGAGGGTGTCCTTGAGAGAAATTCCTAACTAGTGCAAATATGTATGGTTGTGAGTATTTGTCGATCAAAGCCTGCGGAAATTTAATTAAGATTTCTCCTTTATGCAGGCCAAGGGATGGGCGTAAAAGAGGATCTAAGTTGAAAGAATACGTTGAGGTCTAAGAAGGAGAAAGATTTGTTAAAGGCTTAAAGAAAGCTTCAGTTACTAGGACCTGTTTGGGTGCTGCTACTGTCAAATTGGTGGCCAACTGAAAAAATGTAGCGATGTAGCTTGCGTTGGAAGATGAGGAAGCACTAATACTTAGGCTATGATATGTTGATCGTATCAAATATGATGTAATATAAGAATCGAGAATTAAAGATAAATTAAAAGGAGTTTTAATTTATTTGTTCTTAAATCTGAATTAGAATTTCTCTTTTAAATGCTCTTTATATATGACCTATTAGATTCTTAAATATTGATAATTATATGACCCATTAGATTCCTAAATATTGATAATTAAGAGCATTTAAAAGAAAATTTTAAATTTAAATTAAGTTAAACTTAGTTGTGAAGTTTAATAAATTTCAAAAATTAAATATAAAATATTTGATTTTATTAAAGTTAAATTATAATTATAACTGAAGTTAGATTTTAATTCTAATTAAGAAATTTAATTTTAATAAAAACCTTATGTCTTTTTCTTAATTAAGAGATTTAATTAAGAATAAAAGACATAAGGAGTTAACAATCCTTTCATTTCCTTTCAAATTGTTTGAATTCTTTTTCTTTTTGTCTAATCTATAGATCAATGTTATGAATACCATACCGGGCTCGGTATCAGATTGAGTTCTGGAACGGAACTATACCGGTATCGGTTGGAACTGGGTACGGTTTCGGAAAATTTTTTAAATTTATAAAATAGTCCCTACAATTTTTAAAAATTGCAAAATAGTCCATATTGGTATATTATACAGTTGTACTGTATACTTTACTAGTTTACTGTTTA
>JAOTAW010000202.1:16754609-16767695 GCA_025629945.1 Erythroxylum savannarum | reverse complement strand
GTTAGTGTTATGATCATTTAATATTTAGTTAGTTATGTAAACTTATAAATTGAGTCATTTATGTTTCATACAAATATATAAACTTAAGTATATTGTCGATTTATTGGGGCCCTTTTTTTTAATTTCGCCCTGGGCCTATAAAATTATAGGAACGGCCCTGCCTAGACCACAAAAACAAATAAATAGAATAAATGGTCCATTTATTCACGCTGATTAATTTTAGCTTAGATATGTTTTAAATATGTAGTTAAAGTTTTGTTCAGCTTTAAAACGTAACCAACCAAAAGATGATCAATCGAAAATCTCTGGCGCCATGCTCTTGCCATTTAGTTGATGCCTTTGGAACAGATCCAGAAATATATCTTTATTGCTTTGTAAAATGGTTGGTGTAATACTGGTAATGAATTGGGTTGCTAAAATGGAAAGAACCAACGTAATAAAAGAGAAGTAGAGCCCATAGGCACATATTCTTGCTCCTAAATCTTAGCCAATAAATTCTTTCTAACCAACTATGGAATTAAACCGACCAAACAATTCACCAAAAATAAACCCTTCTATAGAGATTGATAGCATTTGACTTACCAATCTCCTGTTGGCAAAATAGATGGTATAAAGAAAGAAGACACTGAAGAGATGTTTGTCAGAATTTCATACAACAAGCCTCTCGTCTTGCAGAGAGAGGTTTACAGGGTTCTTTTTAATCCTACAATTTTGGAGAAAAACATACAACCTGAAACTTTTTGTATGTAGGAGATAAAATGGCAATGACTGTTGCACTAAAATATTCGGTTAATACCCTTCTTCTCTTGAGCCTAGTAATTGTATTGTCATCTTCTTGTTGTTGTGAGGGCAAGGGTCGTCGTGGACGAGTCGGGCTGCTTCGCAAAATGGGTCGTCCAGGTGGGGATAATAGAGACCCTACTGAAACTGTGTTTAATGTGCTGAAATTTGGAGCAGTTCCTGACGAGAAAAAGGATAATTCATTGGTAAGCAACATATGCTTGCTACATTCTTTGTCAGGGTTCAAATTCTGATAAGTGTGTCATTCTAGAAGAACCTATAGGATAATACTAGAAAATCCATTTAAGCAATAGGTAGTAAGCATACGAGTTGATGTTGAGTAAAATGTGTGCGTGTTTCCTTTTTTTTTTTCCTGGTCAGGAATTTATCAGCGCATGGAGGGCTGCATGCGATTGTCCAGGAAAGTCGAGGCTGATAATTCCAAAAGGGAACTTCTTAGCAGGACCTATTGTTTTCCAGGGACCATGCAAAGGTCCCTCTCCAATTACCGTACAGTTTGTCGGAACAATGAAAGCTCTACCAGTCCCTAGCAGTTACGCTGAAGATTTCTGGATTTCATTCCAACACATAAACGGTTTGGTTCTCACTGGTGCAGGAACTTTTGATGGACAAGGTGCTCTTATCTGGAAATACAACACCTGTGAAGGTGGTGGTTCCTGCAGTACTTTCCCAGCTGTAAGCACTAAATTCATAAAAAGTTCCGGAAATTTTAGTGTCAAGTTTAAATGGTTAATGTTTTTCTCTCTGGATGGTTATGCAGAACATTAAATTGAATCATGTGTCGAATGCGGTTATTAGGCAGATCACTTCTATTAATCCCATGGGCTTCCACATGGGTATTGTTTTCTCTCAAAACGTCAAAGTAAGACGTGTTCATATATCTGCAGCAGGAGATAGCCCCAACACAGATGGTATTCATATAAGCCAATCTAATCAAGTTAAAGTAGCTAGAAGTATTATTGAGACTGGTGATGATTGCATTGGTATCATTCAAGGAAGCACAGACATCAGTGTCACCAAAGTGACATGTGGCCCCGGACATGGCATCAGGTGAATCTCCAATGCTGTATAAAACAAACTGAGGTTTTCTTAAAAAGGGACAAGGGAGTCACACCATTGCTATGATAACGGTTGCAAGTAACTAGTGATATTTGTGAAAAAATCGATGAAAAAATGTACAAGTATTTATACTATGTGCTCTTCTTCGAAGTCTAATAAACGCATTGCTTGCAATAACAGTATTGGTAGCCTTGGCAAGTACCCGGATGAGAAGGATGTGAAACGGATCATGGTTAGTAACTGCACTTTGAAGGGCACTACAAATGGACTCAGAATCAAAACATGGGGAGGGTCACCTCCAAGTCAAGCTACAGACGTGACTTTCAAGGACATCAACATGGAAAACGTCGAAAACCCAATTATTATTGATCAGTCCTACGGCCATTCCAATGCGGTTCGGTCCTCTTACCTTTTATTTTCCCACCCAAGAAACAACGTACTAATATGTTGGATCTTTTTGTTTGGCAGCAGCCATCAAGAGTGAAGATCAGCGACATTCGGTTCATTAACGTTTTTGGAACAACAATCTCAAACGTTGCTGTCGATCTTACCTGCAGTCAACAGGTCCCTTGTGAAAGACTTCATTTGTCCGACATCAATTTGAAGTACATCGGTCCTAAGCCTTTCACCTCCAATTGTGTCAATGCAAGAGTAAACTACGCTGGCATGCAATTCCCACCACCTTGTCGATCATAGGTTATTTCAACTTTAAACTGATTTCATTTCTTATTTGTAACACTTAGAAGTCACATAGTTGAGCTATTCCAATCTAAAATGATGGTGGAAAAATAGAGACAGAATTACATGGCTTGTAATAGCTTGAATGCACAAACAAACCAAAATTAATTCATGATCAACTTTGTTCCAAAGTACTATTTTGGCACGTCAGTACCTGCCAATTTCATATGTCATGATTGAAGGAAATACTAAACTGCTCACCGAGATTCCTTCCTAACGTCTATAAGCTAATTAAAGCTAACTCTATATGATGCACTAAATTAATGAACTTGATCTTAGACCTAACTCAAGTCTACTCTTGCTATTATTACCATAAACCATTTGGTTTAATCAACATAAAGGCAACTGCTCTTTCCTAGTATTTAAGACCTTAAGAAACCATTTTAATTAGTCCTGATGAGATTCCCTCACGTTGTTCATGCTTGCATTTAAACCTATTAAGCTTTGAAAAGAACTTTTTGTTGGATAATTTTGTCCTTTCCCATAAAGTAGGACAATAATTAATTGTATTTTTTGGTTTTTCAATAACTTATCGGTTAAGTTACGTAATTTGATCTAGATAAAGATAATAAAGTGACCTAATAAATGATCTAAATCAATTGGTCAAAGTCTAGGTAAAAAATGGATCCCAATCAGTGTGGACCGGGCTCATATCGGTCTTATGATGAGAAAGCTCGATATGGATGTTATATATAAAGGTTAAGGTCTCTTACAGTTGCTGATATATCAATCATAAGCCTAAGGATTCTCTGACTCGTTGAGAGAGCTTACGTTTTGAGAAAACTGTAGAAAGACCTTATCCGCGTCCTGGAGAGTAGTTCTCCTAAAGATGGTTGTGGATTCGCGCTAGTTTCAACTTCGGAAAGTTTGTTTAAAGTTATGAATCAAAATCAGGTATTTTTTGCATTTCTTCGTTTTTTTTTCTTTTCACGTTTGATCCAGGATATGTAACTAAGGTACCGTTACGTATTAAAGTATCGAAGGCTTTTAGGAAGTTGATCTTTAGTAAGCAACTATTGATTTTTTTCACCTGAGATATAGTCCTTCATCAATTCTTGAATTAGTAGAACATTATCGCCAATAGATCTATCCGAGAGAAAAGCACTTTAAGCATTGTCAACAATACCCAAGATGGCCAATTTGAGTCTTCCAATTAAGAGCTTTAAAATCCCCTTATAAATTGTAGTATAACATGAGATAGGCTTGAAGTCACTTATATGACAAGAGTTCTATATTTTAGGGAATAGACATATGTGTCTATGGTTTATTTGCGGAAGTAGCCATGAGGACTTGAAGAAATCTAAAACAACTTCTGTAAAAAGCTAACCAATGATAATCCACGTAGTTTAAAAAAACTTTGCAATAAAGCCATCTAGACTAGGGGATTTTGAGGGATGCATACTAAAAAGAGTTTCCTTCATATCATGTTCAATAAAGGGAGATATAAAGAGGTCCATAATGCCTTGATCAATCTGACAATCAAAAATCAATTGAACATTTGAGCTTGGAGATGAGGAAGATGCTAAACCCATCAAATCAAGGAAGTAATGTCTTTCAATCTTAAGAAGTGAAGTTTGTTCCACATGCTCCTGCCTGTGATGATCATATAGTAAGTTGGTATTCCTTTTAGCAAGTAAGGAAGAATGAAAAATTTAGTGTTTGAATCTCCATTCTTCAACCAGTTAAGTCTAGCCTTCAACTAGCTGAAGATAGGTTACTTCGACCTGTTTCAAATCAGTGTTATGAAGAGCTCGATAGTAGTTATCTTGAGCTAGCATCAGTTTATCCTTCAAGGTTTGGAGATGAAGATCCTATGAAGCATAAGGTTCTTTATTGCAACTTTCACCATTCCTAATTTAAACGTTAGTAGATAGGACTTATAGTTGACCACTACTGAATCCCAGCAGTTGCAAACAACCTCATGAAAACCCTCCATATCAGTATGAAAGAGTGATCAAAGATCAAATTGTCACCAAAATGTGCAAAAGAGTTAGGAAAATGGGACAACCATAAGGAATTAATAAGTGTTCTATCAATCTTCTTTCTCACTAACCATCTATCCTATAGATTATTAGACTAAGTAAGGAGCCTATCTGTATGTGATAGATCCACCAAATCCATATGCATAAGGAAGGAAGATAGCTCTTTCATCTGTCCCGAGTGTGATTTCCTACCTCTCTCAATTTCTGCCAAAGTAAGGGAGCAATTGAAGTCACCAACTACAAGCCAAGGAAGCTAGATGTTGAGTTGAATGTGCTGCAAATCCCTCCATAATTTGTCCCTATTGGAGTTAAAATTAGAGACATATATAAGAGATAACTTAAAACTTAAAACTGATTCTCCTATGTTTCATCTGGCAATGAAGATGGAGCAGCTGGTTAGTTTCTTCCAGAGCTTGTACTACAATCAACTGTAATTATAAAGACAAATGATCCTACAATTGAAGTGAGAGTTAATATTGGAAAACATTTCCCATTGAGCACCCAAAAAACTTGATCCAGAAATGGAAGAGGGATTCTTTATTTTGGTTTCAAGTAATCCTATTAGAAAAGGTTTCTTCTCCCTTACCACGTCCTTCACAACAGATTTTTTAAGAGGGTCATTCAACCTTCTAGTGTTCCAAACTAAAATTGACATAAGAGGGGGAGTCCCCTATAGTTTTCTGCTTTCCTTTTTTCCTAGCTGAACATCTTCGGGTAGAATTATTCAAGGGTCTAAATTCATCAGGTTCAGCTGGACTAGAAGCAAAAGTAAAAGAGCTAGTTTTTGCTAAAGCATTATCTAGGATGGATAATCTTCAGAAGTATGTTGTAGTTGTTGCTCATTAACTAGCATATTCTTTTGTGGTTGAATTGTGGCTGATTCTTACCCTTCAGTTGATGCATTATCCAAGACAGATCCTTCACTAGAAGGATTAGTGACTACTTCATGCCTATAATTCACTGCTAGTAAAGCAACTTCAATCTCGGAGTTAACACCAGTAACCACATTTATATTAGGAAAAATTACAATCTCCTTATCCTCCATACACTCAGGTTGCTCACTGCTATAATATCATGATCAAGAACTAAATCATCAGTATCTAAAGCCATAAGTTCATCATGCCAACCGGATTTAATGATCTTACCTGTGGGGATCCATTTTTTAGTAGCATTACTAGCTTCTATGGACATGTAATGGTAATTTCATCCTTTTCAAGCTCACTTAATTACCCCAGCCTTAGTATAGAGAGCTTGTTAGGTAGCGAGGCAGACTTCAAGATTTAAATGCAAAGTTTGGCATAACAAATTCTTTACACTGTAGCTATCTGAGTGTCTATATAGATGGGCTTCCCTAAGGAACTGGCTAAAAAGCTAAGTCCTTTGATTGTCCAAAACTCCATGGGTAAGTTGTGGAAGTTAATCCACAATGGTAGTACATCAACCTTGCTTCGATCAAGCTCTATTCTAGGTTTCCATTTTTAAATAAAGAGAGGCTGGTTACCAATGTGCCAAGGCCCTTGTTCCACAATTTTGGTTAGGTTAGCACCATCACTGAACTTGAAGAGAATGAATCCATCTTCTTTGAGCATCACCTTGTCTAATCCCTTTTCACTCCACTTAGCTTTGGCCCAGGCTTCCACAATAGGGTAAGCAGGTTTCTTAGACCAAAAATACCAAGCAACAATCTTTGTATTTTTGTCAATTTGGACTCCATGCCCCATAGCCAAAGTTTCGCAGGAGAGTGCTGGAAAATCAGTTTTAGAAAAGGATGACTCTCCTTGCTCCATGATAGTTGGAAGGATAGAAGAATACCTTCTGACGAGACAGAAGCTTCAGCTTGGCTGCAGGCAACCTCAAACCAGCAAGCAAAGAAGTCAAAAGCAGGAAAGGTGATTTCCAAAATGGAAAAAAGGAAGGACAAAATAGGAAATTTAGTGGAGAGAAGGCAAAGAAAAAATTGGTTGATTTTGTCAAGTTGCTCTCTTATTACTTTTTATCTTTTATAAAAATCAAAAACTATTTTCCCTTTCTTTTCTTTTTTTCTTTTCTTTTCTTCTTTCCTATATGTCTACCTATTTTTGCTAATAGTATTAGCACTTTAGTTTTAGTTTATTTTTTCCTTTTTTTAATTGCTTAATTTATTTTATTTACTTGTTTTCTTTTGTGCCTGTTTATGTATTTCTTTTTTCTTACTTGTTTTATTTCTTGTCTGTTTATTTATTTACTTGCTTTAATATCTATGTTAATATTGATTTTTTATTTCTTACTTTTACTTTTATTTTTGGTCATTTTTATTTATTTATGCAATCAATATTTTTTTCTTTCTTTTCAGAGAGTTCATAAAAAATAATCTCTCTAATAGTTGAAAGTAAAGTTGCGTATTACTGGTTATCTTTATATCCTACATTTTAGTGGGATCTCTAATATAATATTATTGTAGTTGAACCTGAAAAAGAACAAAAGATGTGCAAAAATGTATTATTTCCATGGTATTCTTATTTATGCTTTTCTTTTTCTAAATGACAATGTCGGTTATCCGGCTATTCAAATCTCTCGAGATCAAGGGATGAGTTTAGCTATGTTATGATATGCAATCCAACATTAGTTCATCTTATTTATGTACCAAAAGAAAAGTAAAATAGATGACTCCAATATTATCCTTATCCACTTCTACACAGATTTAGAGTCTCACCTCTCACAATCGTGTAGGAGGTTAAGTTGTAAATATGCCATACCAACCCTGAATTACACATAAAATGCATTTTTATCTCATAAAATATGGTGAAACATTCTAACTGTGTACCCATGATGGCAGTTTGTTCACATTGACAATTTGATGCCTCCGAACCCACTCCTTTAATGTGCATGCCTGTCCGGATTGCAGCTATATACTCTCCTGTAAATTCTGATCAGGTGACAAATCAAAGAACTTCGCGACTGCTATATATCAAGCAACTTAAAAATAGTTTTACATGTGCCCTTTTTCTTAAGAATCTTTCATCAACATTAGCTGAAATAATAAATATTAGACCTCTTGAGAAGGGCTGTTAATTGCATGAAGTTTCGGCCTCTGCTGTGATGAAACTGTATTCCTGTTTTCATATATATATTTTAAAAAAAACGTTTCTCGTCGGCATGTATTAACGATAGCAATTCTAACATGTTACTTATTGCAGGTGGTAACCAAATATTTTATCATGCTACTAATTCATTATTTGTAAACCGGCTAAGGATGTTTACAATAACTCTAATTCAATGAGACGTTAGATTTAAGGGATAACTAAGTTAAGAGAAACTCTAATGAAAGTATGAAACGGATAGGCAACGTTATAGAAAATAAATGTATGAATTAGGTACAGTCAGTTCATTGCGTGCACTAGCTACTAGAAATTGAAGATCAGGATTCAGAGACAACACCTTAAAACTGAGCCATATTATGGATAAGGTCACAAGTTATAGTCCTATCTTGCATGTGAAAATGAAGGGAATGCTTCAATTCAGCTTGAGTACTATCTTAATATTATATTCAGCTTTCTCCAGAACTAGCTATCTTGCAGCAGTCCCTGTGTCATCCCTCATTGGTGGTGGTTCACCATGTCAAGAGACAATGGTTTCAGCTGAAGCACCAGATGATTCACCTTGTGAATTTGTACCTGCCCCATCACCTGAACCTCCTGAACCAGATCTGGGACCTTCAGGAGAAGATCACTGTGCTTTTACTCCATCACCTGAACTTCCTGAATGCTCTGAAGGATTTTTTGATGTCACTGAATTTGGGGCAATAGGTGATGCGGTGACAGATAACAGCATGGTATATTCGTTATCCTTGATGCTTTTCTTTTTTCTTTTTTCTCCCTATTAATGGAATGGATCAAACTCAATGCGCCGAGATTAAGTGAGGGGATACATGTAATTTAATCCAGATGTCATTAATATTTTCCTCAAGATTTTTTTTATATATGCAAGTAGCAAATATATTGAAAACCAGACTGGAAGTTCATAAAGTTCATACTTGGAATCTTATTTCTTAGTTATCCACAATAACAGGTTTATGGGCACGGTCATGTGAGAACTAAGAAGTAAACAAGAAGCTTTTCTTTTATAATTTAGATGGACAAATATAAAGCATCAATATTTTTGGTTTGCCTTCTTTTCAATTAAACAGGTTTTCATAGAAACATGGAATGCTGCATGCAGTTATGAAGGAGATTCCATATTCTATGTGCCTGAGGGCACTTTCTTGGTTGGCTCAATCACACTTAGTGGACCTTGCTATAACAACCAGTCACCAAAGGTAAACATCAAAGGACAATTAGTGGCCCCAACTAGCTTGGATGCCTTCCCAGATTCTAACTGGATTCAGTTTAAACATCTGAGAGGAATAGTAATCTATGGAGAAGCTGGATTGACAGAATTAGATGCTCGGGGAGGAGTAGAAGCCTGGAAAGATCCCAGCTGCCATAAATCTGCGACATGCGAAAAGATGGTGACAGTAAGTTCTCGCCTTTCTGTGAATCCGTTGAATTCAGAAATCCCAGTTCTCAAATTAACTGCTTTTCAACTATCAAACATAATCTGCTAAATTTGATCAATACAGTCCCTCAAGCTCGATAATGTTTCATATGGGATAATCAGCAATGTAACCTTGTTGAACGGAAAGGGCTTTCATGTTGGAATCCATGAAAGCGAGAACATTAATATACAGAATATCACAGTTACGGCTCCCTGGAATAGCCCAAACACTGATGGAATTCACATTACTCTGTCCACAAACGTCAGCATCACTTCTTCAACCATTGGTGTTGGTGATGATTGTGTATCGATGGGACCCGGTAGTGTCAACATATCTGTTTTTGACATCAAATGTGGTCCAGGACACGGAATTAGGTAGTTCTCTATTCGGCTTTTGGAAACTCTATTTCAGAATCCAAATTGCGTAACTTGTTAAAAATACTCCAGAACTTTTAAATGTTTAGAGGCTCACCTTGTTCTTAATGTCTCAGTTTATATTAACTTTCAGTATTCTGTGTGTTGTTTCCACTAAAAACAAGTAACTTCTGCAAAATTCAAGTGTAGGAAGTCTCGGCAAGAGTGAAAATGAGGAGAGCGTGGTAGGGATTAACGTTAGAAACTGCACTATCAATGGCACTACAAATGGAGTTCGAGTGAAGACATGGCCAGGATCTCCAGTTGGTAGTGCTTCAAACATCACATTTCAGAACATTGTCATGACCAACGTGTCTAACCCCATTATCATCGATCAAAAATACTGTCCTTCCAATTCATGTGACTTTTCTAAAGTAATCAAATCGTCCACACTACAGCTATTATTTACTCATGCTAAGCAAGTGTTTTGATACAAGACTAACTGTTCTGTTTTTCTTTTCCTAGCCATCATTGGTAAAACTAAGCAACATCATCATGCAAAATATCAGTGGAACCTATAACAGCGACTTCGCCGTAACTTTGCTGTGCAGCTCAAAGGCCCCTTGCGAGAATATATGGCTTCTGGGTGTAAAACTAAATTACACAAAGACGAGTGTTCCTAGGCAAGGTCACTTCATCGTAGAAGGTGTCATTGATGGCTTAGAAATGATTGGTTCCACCTTCTAATTTCCACGGAAACTCGATAAAAGCATTTTTTTGGTCCAGCTATTGTCTGAGATAGGCAGGATTAGTTGTAGACATTGATCCATGATCGGGCCTGGCAATCGCTTGGGACAAGCCACGACATTTTGGAACGATTTCGGGTTACTTGTTCTCTTTCTTCACATTTCTTCCCTAGAGTTGGCATAATAAGAAACCAAATAATCAGATGGTGAAACACCAGAAATTCAGGACAATTTGGTCGTTCTCTCCATTTTTACTGCAGTTTTCCTGAAACATCAATTATTATTTTACAGTCACTTTTTGAGCCATAAGTTTCATTTTTTCAAGAAATTCCAAATGTTATTATTTTGAAAGATAAAGTAATTAATTAAATTCAATGGGAAGTGAAGTACAAGATAGGAGAATAATATCCTGAACCCTTAACAACGATACCCTAAAAAGCAAGGAAACAGATCAACTAACAACCCAGCCAACTGCTACCTACAAAAGCATTGTTTCTTTAAAAGTACAACAATCAAGGGGCGGGGGTTTGCTGAAGATCTAGCAAAGCACAGTCACATGCATTGTTTCAATAATGCCATGAACATATTAAGGAGGGGCAACAGTTGTTACCAGCTTCGTACACAAAGAGTTATTCATTTATTCATGAAACTAATTATGTCCATTTTCGCTTTGTTAATTGTTCTCTCAGTTGAAGAATTCTGTGTTCCTTTCATTTCAGATGACATGTATTGTGCATTTTAATGCAATGATTTGGCAAGTTTTGTTTTAAGATGGTTAGTTGTCACGACCCGAACCGGCACGTGACTAGCTTATGAAACCTAAAAGCCAAAACCTCCGTATCACACATATGCTTGACTATTAGTGATAAAATAAATATAAAATCTAAACAAATAAATAAAAACATGGGCACATATAAGAACAAACACAATAAAGTACAATAATGTTAGTGTGCATCAAAAGAAAAATTTTCAACATACTAAATCATATCATTATGGATGCTAGAGTATAAGTATAAGTGAAAATAAATGAAAAGCACACGTAAAAGTAGGTATGTTGTAGTCGACACTCTTCAGAGTCACTGCTGCGATGTTGATAATAGCTGATCTAAAAAATAAAATTGATGGGAGTTAGATTTCATTAAGTAAGTCCATATTATCCCATGACAACTAATGACATGCTTACACAATATACAACTTATTTTAGTATAAACACACATAAATCGTGGAGAAGAAATATCTATAGAACCCTAGTCTCTAGGGGTAAATCCTCCCGATACTACTATTCGAATGATTGCGGGGAGCTAAGCATCACCAATAGCCTAACCATACACATAACCTATATAGTTGTAAGGCTTTCTTAGTTCAAAGGGGCTACAGGGAGTTAAACATTACCAATAGACTAGCCTTCACTCAATACGTCTAAAGTCATAATCATATTAATAATATACATATCAAATAAGGACACGATTGGGAGCAAAGCATCAACCAGGATCTATCTTTATCATATATTAACATCATATCACAACAATCTCATAATCAATCGAGTGTGTACTTGGTCCGGATATATAACCATCAGGCAGTATGTCCAACATATTTTTCCTCCTTTACAATCACGATCAAACACATCTACATACAATCCAAATATCAATCGCACAATTTCACAAAACAAGCACTCAATCTTATGAAGACCATCATAATGCATTCAATATGCCATATATATTAAAACCTATATGCATATATTTAGATATCGAAGTAATATTATTCACATAGGCATCATATTAATGGTTACACAAACTACATATGTACATTTATATACTTGTAGGTAGTGGCTATATATATATATATCATAAGGGTTGGGGCATCTAACTTGACTTAACACGTCATCACTCATATCAATATAGAACCATATGTAATAGCCGGTATGGATTGAGTATCAATAAATAGATATAAACTTACTTAATTGATATACTTATCTGTCTAAACCTTGCGATGTGGGTCTTACTCTTGATATACCTGTAAAATACAAAAGAAAATATCCTAATCAGTGTTATTTACAAGTTTTTGGGGTAATTAACAACCTAAAACTTATTAGGTTTGCTAGGATGGTCTAATTATGCAATTTAACCCTTTATCATAATCTTGCCTAAACTTTCCATGATTTTAAATTCACAAATTGATGAGAATTTTGCTATGGTTCTCAAAGGAAAAATGATCAACTCAATTTACATATTTTTCAAAATGTTTATGAAAAAAGCCATCAGAACATTATATCCAACAACTAGTTTGAGAATTTTTCAATCTCAAAATTTAATGATTTTAATACCAAACAAAAGCTCTTTATGTGTAGAACAACTTTTATAACTACAAAAAACTCAAATTCTCAACCAATCTTAACAAATTGAAGAAAAATTATTTCAGAGCCCTAACTTCTATTCTCATCAATTTGCAGTGATATAGATAATGACTAGCGATGAGACCATAGGGCTTTTGGTCCTAACATTAGAGGGAGTCCAATGGTGGTGGTAGTGGTCTTCAACACTCACTGAATGAAGACGATGAATTGAAGATTTGATTTTTTTCTCTAATATTTCTTGATTCTTGTGATGATTATGACATTGTTATGAGGTAAAATGAGTATGGATGTGACAACTTAGACAGAGGAGTTAATTGATATATATGATTGGTTGATTAGATTCATCGATGGTGAAGAATAAAGGAAGACGATGGTTTCATAAGTAGTAACCTTAGGGGGTGAAAATGAAGAATAGGAAAGATGAGAGTGGAAGATTTACGCTAGTCCAAATAAAATAACTAGACTACTACTATAGCAGTGGTGAGTTTAGGTCAATCCCACAGAGAGTGTGTGTAAAGTTTATGAAATGAAATTAACCGAT
>JAOTAW010000202.1:16744198-16754509 GCA_025629945.1 Erythroxylum savannarum | reverse complement strand
TTTTATTATTTTAATAAAAATTATCATATAATTAATTGTTATAAATGCTTTCGAATACAAAATAGTTAATTATGTAACATATAAATACTTTCGAATACAAATAGTTAACTATGTAATAATTTATATAAAAGTTTGCTTAATGTATTTTTATATAGTAAATAATTTTCTTAATAATCCAACATAATAAGAATATATTTTGGAATAACTAACACCACTAAAATATCTGTAAATGTGACCTAAATTAATTTTCTTTTTGTTGCCATGTCCTTTACAACATTTCATTACACTTGTAATTGTAGATATATACAATTTCTAGCTTGGGTAGATATTAATTTTAACTTAAAAGGTAATCTAAGTTATTCATAAAAGAACTCATCTTAATTAATGATGACGATCACATAGAGAGTATAAATAATTTAGGTAAATAAGTTAGAATAGTTAATAACTTAGAATATAATTTACTATATTTTATCCTAAGTATGTTAATTTCTTGTATTTTTAGAAATGAGTGTTTCTCTGTTATAAAATTTGCTCTTTTTTCATTTTTAATATAGGATATTAAAATTTTCTCTTTATTTTTTCATCTGTCACAGATATAATACCATTGATATATCTTTGTGATATATTGTCGAGCTATTAGTATTCTGTTATGTTTGCATACTTCTTCTAGTTCCATATAGGGGCTTTTTTTCTTTTTCTAGTCCAATTACGATATAATTGGTTTATATTATGATGCCTAAAGAGCATTTTTCTAGAAGTGAGAAAAGGAAAAAAAAAAGCAAGTAGAATAGTTAATAGAATCTTGAAAAGGAGCAATTATTAAATTTATTAAAAGAGTAAGCTCCTCTAGTGAGAATCCTGAGGAATAAGGTGATGGTAATTTTAAACAATATAAAGAAAATTTAAGTGATAAGACTCATATTTGTGAGGATATTAGTAATTTGAGTGAGTACAATCATATACCAAATGCATTCTCTTTAGAAAATTTAAGGGCAGATGAATAACTAATCCCTATATTGGATATTTATGATCCTAAAAATTGGGATAATCTTGACAATAAAGTAAGGGATATTTTAGTTGAAAAAGGGCCTGTAAGAGAATTGAATTTTATGTTTCTTTTAGATAATACCTCTCGACATTATATGAACATAAGAGATTAGTTGCTGGACTTAGGAAATGATACCATGCCTTGGCTCTACCCTTTAGGATGAAAGGAAAGAGCCTTATCCTAACGACATCTTTTGACATCCCATAATATCGGAAAGTATCACATATTTCCAAAAAATTAACTAGCTGAGCGTTAGGATCCTCATTAGTCAATCTATAGAATTGCACAATTGTTTGCAACATGTTTAGAAAGGCAGGTTTAATCTCAAATGAGGCTGCTTGAACCGGTGGTTGAGTTATGTCTTAATTTGTAGCATTAAACCCCGGTCTCATGAAATCCATAAGGGTTTGTGATTGTTTTCCTTGATTTCCTCCTTGACTGAATTCTTGATGAAAATTTTCCACCATTGGTTCTTCAATTTCTTCTTTTTCGCATCTTACAGGTCGAATTACTCGTTTCAAATTGGTGATGTCAAGTGTTAAGGTTTCAGCAATCTGACTTGAACTTTGAGTAACTCTTATGTTCATGTAATCGCACGTACACAAGAAGGACGAAATTCCTTGGACTAAAGGAATCTAACTAATCCTAACTAACTCCCTGGTAACGACATCAAAAATTTGTTGAGAGCAAGTTTTAATTCTATAAAATCTTGAATGTTCCACAAGCGCACGAGTCTTAAGCATAGTAGTTGAGGTGTCGATCCTACAAGAAATTAGTGAACTAAATGAATTCTAACTTAGTCTAAGGTCCAGAAGTTGTAATTAAAATGAAATAAAAACTTAAACAGAAATTTAAGCCCTTGAATATTGATCGATTGAAATTGAAATTCTAAATTAACGCAAGGAAATTAAAATCAAGGACAACCAATTGACAAATAAAAAATCACACAAGAAAGATTAACTAATTATGAGAAAAGGGGATTTATCCTATCATCAAATGCTAATTTGATTGCTTTTGTGTTAATCGATATTAGTCCTACAATTCCGAAGGGTGGATTACTCTCACTCGATTATAATCATTAAACCTTAAATCATAAACCCTAATTAAATTGAATTACTAAAATTGCAATTTCACAATTAACAAAAATGGCCTACAATCCAATTAGATCTTAAGCATTCTAATAGACAATCGGATCCTCACCTAAGATCTCTCTTCATATAAATCACCAATTTGATTGTTTGTGTGATCTATTAGATTGCTAAATCTCATTACCTAACCAAATCATATTTCTATCAGTTCACTCTCTCGATTTGTTGCCGAAGCATGCAAATATAACAAACAATCACAATACTCAATACATTAGCATGAAAAGCTATCAAATTAACATTGATTCAAGAACAAACCCCAAAAAGAGTTTAGAACATTCTTAAACACACGTTCATCATCCTCAAATCCATCTCTTACATCAAATGAAAGAAATAACAAGATGAATTGAGAAAGTTAACTTGTAATGGACTGGGAGTGGTAGCAGCATCATCAATTCCTTCTTCTCTCCTCTTCCTTGGTTCTTTCCAAAAGTGGAAAATGGAGGCTCTCTTGACCAGACATTTTCTTATCCTTTTATAGTGTTTTTACCTTTTAGGGTAAAAACTAGGTTTTACTTAGGCCAAAAATTTCCAAAATGACACTCTAAAATTAAAAATGGAAGCAGATTTGCGCATCTATATCCATGATCATGAGACTTTATCATGATCATGACCATAGGTGGGCTACTTTTGTCACAATCGTGACCCTTAGTCTTCCTCCAAGCTTTCTCCAAAGTTTTCCAATCTTCCTTACGTGATCTCAAACACTAACAAACACATCAAAACACCTCAAATGTATAAAATTAAATCCCGATAACTTGCTCTAAACCACGTAACATTCAAAAATACAAACACATAATCACACTGACACAATTCTAAACCTAAATATGCACAAATCCTCTAACTTACAACTACAAACATACTCAATTACCCACTAAAACATAATGTAACTTTTAGCTATTAGGTTTGGTCCACCACCTTAGTTGTTGTTTTTTTTAATAAGAGACTAATGTACCCAGTTATTAAGGCCTGGGATAAATCTTGACGGTCATCTAAAGGCTTAGAAAAAGTCCTATTGTGTGAAGATGGCTCCTTTCTGTTTAAGTTTTCTGATGAAAGCCAGCTGTATGATAATTTCAAAAATGGTCTTTGGCATGTTAGAAATCAACCAATGTTTTTACAGAAATGGCATCCTAGAATAGAGATGGACTGTAGCAAGATCGATACTTTTCTATTATGGGTAAACTTCCACAACCTTCCTTTGGAATTATGGACCTTAAAGGGGTTAAGCTACGTCGCTATTTCTCTTGGTAAACCACTAATAGTTGTAGGTTGCATGATGTTTTCATAGGCATTTTAGTATGTTTTTATTTGTTAATTAATTGATTCATACATGTTTAGGTTTAGAATTGTGTTAGTTGGTTAGATATTTTTGTTTTGAGTATTATGTGGGTTAAAGCATATTATTGATCTTTAATCTTGTGTATTTGGGTGCCTTGATGTATTTGTTAGTATTTGAGAGTAGATACTGAAGAACAGAGGAGATTTGGAGGAAGCCTGGAAGAAGACCTGGGGTCACGATCGTGACAGAAACATTTGTGAGGTGCTAGGATCATAGCCTAGTCTTCTACGATCATGATAGAGAGCATTTTAATAAGCCATAATTGTGGCTTAGGAGGCCATAATTGTGACAGCAGACACGAATTGACTTCTAAACTTTAACTTTTTGAGAAAGTTTCGAATTTTGTGGGCCCAGATAAAACCTAGTTTTTACCCTAAATAGGAAAGAATACAAAGAGAGGGAAAGAACCCTAATTTTTATCTACCTCCATTTGCTACACTAGGAAAGATCTAAGGAAGAAGAAGAAAAGGAGAGAAGAGGAGAAAGGAAGAGGGAAGAAGAAGTGGTGTTGTTACCGTTGTCTTACCAATCCATCCTGACCTTCCAAGTGACACTTTCATTTCATCTTTTTTATTCTTTGTTTTGAATGTAGGAGATAGATTTGATAGTGTTTAATGATGATTATAGGGATTTGTTCTTGCATCAATGTTAATGTGTTTTCTTTTGATGTTAATACATTGGGTATTATGATTATTTGTTGTATTTGTATGCTTCAGTAACAAATCGAGGGAGTGAACCAATAGAAAAACGATTAAATTGGGTAGTGACAGTTAATCAATCTAATAGATCATACAAATAATCAAATCGATAATTTATATCAAGAGAGATCTCATGTGAGGACCCGACAATCTATTTGAGGGCTTAAGATCTAATTGGATGTGTGGGCATTTTGTTAAAAGTCTATGACCGATACTGTATTAACTCAAAAGTAATCATGTTAGCGTTTAATGATAGGATAAATCCCATTCTCATAATCAGCTAATCTTCCTTGTGTGATTTTTTATTGTTCATTGGTGGTGATCAATTTTGATTTCTTTTGCATTAATTTTACAATTCCATTTTCAATCAATCCATATTCGCTTAATTACTTTTTTGTTTAGTTTTTCTTTTCATTTTAATTATCCTTTAGGCCTTAGACAACTTAGAATTTAATTAGTTCACCAACTCTTTAAGGGATAGACATCTCATATACTGCAATCACGACCCGTGCACTTTTGGTATATTGAGGAATAAGAAATTGTAAAACTAGCCCACTCGATCAAGTTTTATCACAGTTGTCAGAGAGTTAGTAGGATTAGTTTAATTCTTTTATTCTAAAGCGTTTTCACTACTCTTGTGTTTGTTTAATAACATCAACACAAGAGTTACTAGGAGTTCGAGTTGGACAGCCAAAACTTTAGAACTTGACATTGCCCAGTTAGAGTAAGCAATCCAAAATGCTAGACGTGAAGAAGAAGAAGAGAATACCAAAGCAACTATGGCTGAGGAATTTCATTAAGAGTTTTAGCATGGAGGAAACAAATGGAACTAACCGCATACCCTCATGAATTTCATAAGACCAGGATTTAATGCGACCAATTAAGGTGTCACTAGACCATCTATTCAAGTAGCTTTGTTTGAAATCAAACCAACTTTATTAAATATGCTACAAACTAATGTTCAATTTTATGGGCTAACTAGTGAGACTCATATATTCAATTTCTTAGAAATATGAGATACTTTTCGATATGATAGGATGTCGAAAGATGTCGTTAAGATGAGGCTCTTCCCTTTCATACTAAGAGATAGAGCTAAGGCATGGTATCACTCATTAAGTCCTGCGAATGTTACAACGTGGGAACAATTAGAGTGAGCATTCTTAGATAAGTACTTCCTTCTCATGAAGACTACAAAAATAATTAAGGATATCACAAACTTTCGACAAAGTGATGGGGAGTCACTTTATAAAGCTTGGCAAAGGTATAAAAATTTTCAAATGAGGTGCCCTTAGCACAATCTACTTAAGGAGTTCCTTTTGCAAACCTTCTATAACGGAGTGAACCCACCTACCTGAGACACCATTGATATAGAATCAGGAGGATCTTTGATGAGGAAGACAGTGGATAAAACAGAAGAGTTATTGGAGGAAATGGCTAATAATAGTTGTCTTTAGACAATGGATAGGAGTAGACAACATACGACCCTTCGCAAGCAAAAGGGAGCTTTAGCTATTAACCCAATCACTAAAATGCAAAGCCAAGATTGATAATTTGACCTAAAAACTAAATATTACGAAAGTCTCTTCTTTAGCTCTTGTGAAAGCAATTCATCAAAGATGCAAGCTGTGTAGACAAGATAACCACGAAACCATTTATTGCTTTTTGATGAAAGACCATGAATCAGAACAAGTTAAATATATGGGAGCATAATTTGGGGGAACAACCCCTACTCAAACACATATAACCATAGGTGGAAGAATCACCTTAACCTCTTTTGGTCAAACAATACAGAAGGTCAATTCGGACCTCAAGGACCATCTGGGTTCCAACAGGAGAAATCAAACTTGATGGATTCTAAGCTAAATAAAATCTTAAATAAGCTTGGAAGCCTAGATGATGCTCAAAAAATTTAGAAGGAAGATTTGACCAAGGAATAAAGAATCATGCCTCTTCCATCCACAATTTAGAGGTTCAAATGAACCATCTGGCAAATGCTTTGTCTGCACGAAGTGTAGGTAGTCTCCCAAGCAATTCCGAAACAACATCAAGGGAGTAACTAAAAGCTATCACACTTCAAAGTGGGAAGGAACTTGAACAACCCACAAAGTCAAAAGCTGTAAACCCTCCTCCTGTTGAGAATGACCAAAAAAGTAGAAAGACATGGATAAAAGAGAATACCCTCCATATGTTGCTCCTTTGCCATATCCATCTAAGGTTCCATATCCTCAGTGACTGCAAAGGAATAAACTGGATGCACAATATATGAAATTCGTAGAGAAATTAAAGACATTGTAGATAAATCTTTCATTTATCGAGGCTTTGGAACACATGCCCAAATATGCTTAATTTTTTAAGGACATATTATTGAAGAAGCATGCTTGGGAAAATAACCAAACGGTAGCATTAACTGGCACCTGTAGTTCCATAGTCACCAACTAGATGCCATCCAAGCTAAAAGATCCAGGGAGTTTCTCAATACCCTATGTAGTTGTTGAATTTGAATTCACAAATTGCCTCTGAGATCTAGGAGCAAGTATTAATCTTATACCCTTGTCAACATTTAGAAAATTGGAACTTGGTGAGGTTAAGCCAATTTTAATGCTAATTTAGTTGGCTGATCAATCTATTAAAAGACCGTTTGGAGTGGTGAAAGATGTTCTGATGCAAGTGGACAAGTTCATTATTCCAGTGGACTTTATGGTTCTTGTCTTTGAAGAAGATAAGAACTATCCACTGATTCTTGGATGACCTTTCATGAACACAAGAAAAGCATTAATCGATGTTCATAAAGGAAAATTGACACTTCTGATTAGTGAAGATCAATTGGAATTTAAAACAAACAAGGCTTTAAAAAATCCTCAGGAAAGCAGCATGTGTATGAAAATTTATATCATAGATAAAAGTATGCAAGAACAAGTAGAGAATTGTGTTGTAAAAGTGAAATCAATATAAGTGGAAATAAACAATGAAACTGAGAAGACGAACAAGGCTGAGTCTAAAGGAACTGATGAGATGGAGGAGTCTATTCTAACTCATTAAGATATATTAGTTCAAAAATTGACACTTCAGATTGGTGAAGATCAAGTGTAATTTAAAACAAATAAGGCTTTAAAAAATCCTAAGGAAAGAAGCGTGTGTATGAAAATTGATATCATGGATAAAAGTATGTAAGAATAAGTAGAGAATTGCGTTACAGAAGTGAAATCAATAGAAGTGGAAATAGACCATAAAGTTAAAAAGACGAACAAGGCTGAATTTGAAGGAACTAATGAGATGGAGGATTCTGGTACTCCAACTCATCAAGACATACTAGTTCAAACCAAAGCACCCATATCACCCTCCACAAAAAAACAACCCACTTTAGAGCTTAAACGTTTGCCTACACATCTTAGATATACCTTCTTAGATGACGGTCAAAATTTACCTGTCATCATTTCTAATTAACTAGATGGGAAACAAGAGAGTAGGATGATAGCGATTGTCAGGAAGCGGATGAAGGCCATAGGATGGAAAATATCTGAAATTCGAGGTATAAGTCCAAATGTTTGGATGCATTGAATAAATCTCAAAGAAGGATGTACAGTGGTGAGGGAACATCAACGTAGATTGAACCCTTACCTGAAGGAAGTGGTCAAGAAACAAGTAGTAAAACTCTTAGATGCAGGGATAATTTATCCTATATCTGATAGTGAGAATATCAGCTTGGTACAGTGTATACCAAAGAAAGGTGAAATGAGTGTAATGGAGAATGAAAGTGAAGAATTAATTTCAACAAAAACATTCACGGGATGGAGACTGTGCATAGATTATCGTAAACTCAAGATGATGATTAAAAAGGACCATTTCCCTCCCCTGTTCATAGATCAAATGATAGAAAGGGTGTCTGGTCACTCATTTTACTGCTTCCTAGATGGTTACTTGGGGTACAATAAGATATTCATCTATTTTGGGGATCAAGAAAAGACCACGTTCACATGTTCTTATGGTGCCTTTGCGTAGACAGATGCCTTTCGGATTATGCAATGCCCCAGCTACATTTCAAAAAAAGTATGATGTATATGTTTGCAGATATGATCAAGAACATAATGGAAGTTTTCATAGATGATTTTTCAATTTTTGGAGACTCTTTTGAGATATTTCTGACCAATTTGGACATGGTACTCCAAAGATGTAAAGAATCACATTTAGTGCTAAATTGGAAGAAGTGTCACTTTATGGTATAGGAGGGGATGGTGCTCGGGCACAAAATTTCGCACCAAGGATTTGCAGTGGACAGAGCAAAAACGGAAGTCATAGAAAAACTTTCACCTCCAATGAATGTCAAGGGTGTGTGAGGATTCATAAGCCATGTTCTACCGTCGTTTTATTAGAGATTTCTCGCAAATTGAAAGACCTTGACAAACTTGTTAGTTAAGGATGTGCCTTTCTTTTTTGATACAAATTGTTTATCTGCATTTAATTAATTGAAGGAGGAGCTGACATCAACACCAATTTTAGTGCCACCTGATTGGACACTCTTATTTGAGGTCATGTGTGATGCGAGCAATCAAGTTATAGGCTGTATATTGAACCAAAGGAAAGACAAAAGGTTGCACGCAATTTACTATGCAAACAAGACCCTTATAGGACCTCAACTTAACTACACCACCATAGAAAAGGAACTACTCACAGTGGTGTATACATGTGATAAGTTTTGTTCATACCTGCTAGGGTCTAAAGTAATTGTATTCATCGATCACGCTGCTTTAAAATATCTTTTTGCCAGAAAGGACACAAATTGAGACTTATTCGATAAGTGCTACTCTTACAGGAGTTTGATATAGGAGTATAAGAAAAGAATGGAGTAGAGAAAGTGGTCGCAGACCATTTATCATGACTGGAAGGAGGGGAATGTGAGCAAAGTGATGATATTAATGAGAAATTCCTTGATGAAACCCTGATGTTACTCAACAACCTAGCAACACTATGGTTTATTGATATTGCAAATTATGTTACCAGTGGTAAGCTTCCTTCTAATATATCCTATCAATAGAGGATAAGATTCTTACACGAGTGCACCCGATATCTATAGGATGAACCAATCTTATATCGAACATGTGCTGATGGTTTAGTAAGACGATATGTTCTAGAGGAAGAAATGTTGGATATATTAATATAGAGTCACAAAGCTCAATACACTGGCCATTATGGAGCAAACAAAGCAATTGCCTGAGTACTTGAATGTCGATTTTATTCACTACATTTGTTTAACAAAGCTTAAGCTTTCGTGGCACAGTGCGATCGTTGTCAAAGAGTAAGCAACATCTCCAAGAGAGATGAGATGCCTTTATCCAACATTTTAGAAGTCAAAGTCTTCAATGTATGGGGCATCAACTTTATGGGTCCTTTCCCATCCTCCATAGGGAACACGTATATTCTAGTGGGGAGGATTACATATCTTGATAGGCTAAAGTTGTGGCATCTCCAACCAATGATGGGAAGGTCGTACAAAAATTTATCAAACATTTATTCAACCAGTTTGGAGTGCCAAAAACTATAATAAGTGATGGGGAATGCATATTTGTAACAGATCCTAAAAAAATATAGAGTCCATCATAGCATTGTTACTCCTTATCACCTGCAAATAAGTGGATAAGAAGAAGTCATTAAGTAGAAGCTTAATTGAATTTTGGAAAAGAAGGTGAATAGCTCTGGGAAGGACAAGGGGAAACTAAAACTAGATGATGCTTGATGGGCTTATAGGACTCCTTTTAAAACACCAATTGGAGCGAGAACCTTTAGACTTGTATATGGTAAAACTTATCATTTGCCAGTGGAGCTAGAGCATTGAGCATATTAGGCAATGAGAGCTTTAAATTTTGATTGGAAGCAAGCAGGTGAAAAACAACTTCTACAACTAAATGAACTTGAAGAGTTTCGCTATTAATCACAATCCATCAATACTTAAAAGAAATAAAAAATAGATCTTATGATAAAAACTTGCATTTATGATGCATTATGGTTTAAACAATATTACTTTATAAATTATATATATATATATATATATATATGTATGTATAAGTTTAAGGAATGAAAAAA
>JAOTAW010000202.1:16447317-16464994 GCA_025629945.1 Erythroxylum savannarum | reverse complement strand
CGAAGCCTATATAGACAAGTGCGCACTTGCTAACGGAGGGGATCACTACAAACCCACATAATCATGCATTTTCACATTTTCACACATACTTGCCTAACATGGCATTTTCCAGAATCACATAATTCACGCTATTTCCGAAATCACCAATTCTTATCATTTTCATTTAACAAACCATTAAACAAATTATGCCAACATAAATTCATACTCAAAGAACATCACATACAAGTGAAAAACATCACAAAGAATAATTCATATAAACATGCTAAGTCATTAGAAAGCATTTATTTACATTTATTATGAAAACTTTAATACGCCTATTATCTCAAGTATTAAGAAATCACCCACCTTGAATCCTTTAGCACTAGGATTGGTCAATATACCTTGGCTCTTCCTTTAATTGCCTCAATTCACCTTCATCAAACACAAAAATCCCAATTTACCAAGAAACTCAATGCTGAAATTTTAAAGAATGGGAAAAAAAAAACTTGACTTTCAACCTACTTAACCTCACCTATACTTTTCCTAAACTATAATCATCAAAACCCCTCTCAGATTAATCAATAATTTTCGAAAATCTCACCTTAAAGACACCAACACCAATCTGATTTTTTGCTAAGCCCCATAACCCTTCTTCTTTCTACTTTACTCTTAAAGAAAACCTCTTAAACTTTCCTTTCTCAAGCATACAACCCTAGCCTCCTTCCTCTCTTTTCCTTCATTCTACAACATAATGAAAATTGGACTTTCTAAGGAAGGAAAAACCTAAGTTCAAACCCATCTAACCTTACCCATACTTTAACTAAATCATTTGCATCAAAACCCAACTCAAATAACCAACAAAATCCGAATATGAAACCCACAACAAATCTGATTTTTTTTTTCTAAACTTTCATAACTCTTCTTCCTTCATAACTTACTCTTTCAACCACCATTTTGAAACAAGAAAAATAAACTCTAACAATAAAACCATGAATTAACAATGCTGGAAAATTTTACGAAAAGGGAAAACATGAAATTGATTCAACATCACCTTACCCATACCTTATCTAAGCTATACCAACTAAAACCCCCTTCAAAACTAAGCAAAATTTTCGAAATTCCTAAACCCTAGGGCCATACACGAATCTGATTTTTTTTCCAAGCCTCCACTACTCTTCTTCTTTCCTTTCTTTCCTACACATGTCACTCCTCACCACCATTTGTAACCAAGAAGGAGAAACCCTAACAAAAACACCAATAAATTTCGAATTCCTCCTACTTTAGGAAAGAAAGCATGAAATTAATTCTTTATAACATTACCCAAACCCTATCTAAACCATTTTCATCAAAACCCATCTAAATAATCAACAAAATTCGAAATCCTCTTACCTTATAGATGACCCACGAAATCCTTCTTGTTTCCAATGGAGGTAAACTCTTCTTTTCCACTTTACCCATGAAGAAATCTCTTAAACCTACCTTCCTAAAGCATAAAGAACCAAAACCCTACCTCTTTTTCTTCATCTTCTTCTTTTCTCCACTTGGCCGACCACCTTCATCTCTCTTCTCTTCTTGGTGGTTTCGTGAGTCTTCTAGAATTGGCTTAAGAAACAAACTTTGCTAACTTAAAACCTATGGCTAAAACGACAAGGCTTCATCTCCTTATATTTGAAATTTTCGTCCATCTCCTAATGCCATACGACAACTTCATTTACTTCTCTTCTATTTTGTTTCCTTACAACCTTTCTAACTTAACTACTAACCTAAACATTTCGTGGGCCTCCATATAAACTCCTTCCTTCTTCATTTAACTACTATGCTATGTTATTTAAAAAGGCTAAAAGCCCAAGCTACCTTTTCCTCCTTAAACCTTAACAATTTTATGGGCTCCCTAGCAATCCATTATGTCTTCTTCATTTAATTGCCATTTAAATGGGCCCTAGCCCAATTGCTTCATTCTTCTTCATTTTGTTTTCCTTTCATTCTCATTTATCTCATTTAATTGCTACTTAAATGGACTACAAGGCCCAATGCTTCCTTTCTTCTTCATGTAAAAGATATGTCAAAGGCTACAAGCCCACTTGATTTACCTAAGCCTTAAAACCATATACTAACTTTATAATTTGCTCTTTCAATTCAACTTATTTTTTGTAATTCTAACAGTTTAGCAAAAATAATTCCAATTTAGACTTCTAAATTCCATCAATTAAAGCAATTATCCTCAAACCTTTAAGAATCCCATGAAAATCAGATTTTACTTCCACTTTCATAATCCTTCCCAATAACATCCTCTAATTATTCCAACCACATGAAAATTATCAAACTAAAACCTCAAAATCAAATTAGACAACTTATTTACCAAAGGAAAGGAATCGGGGCCCAACATTATGCCTCTCCTATCAATTATTAATTTTATATTAACAACAAGCTCTGTCAACCCCATTTTTTCCTTAGATCATGTTTAATTAAGAGACACTCGTTAATTAAACCTAGCCATCGAATATCCTAGAACAAGCTCTCTAGATTTAATTAAATAGTCGCATTACGAATTAGAAAAACAGATTAATCAAGGCAACAACCACACAAGCTCGGGTCATTAACCTAAGTTATGTTATCCCTAATGATTACGAGCAATTAGTCACTGTAAATGAATCTCAAATATAACAATTACGAATTATATTGAAATTCTAACAATAGGTTCTTACATTAAAATAATCAAATAGAGCATTCAATCATTCTCACATAACACCCAAACATTAAACATAGGATAACACAATCAATCCCTAAAAGAAAGAACAACAAATAATGAGAGAAATGCTTAATCGGGTCATCAGCGTCGATGGCACCTCTAAATCGGTGTAAGAATGTCTAGGTCTTCAAGGTAGCTCCTCTATTGCCCTTGGTTCCTCTTGAAACCCTTCAGACGTTTCTACCAATGAAAACATCACATTTGTCGTAGCAACATGTTCTTTTTATACTAAAATGTAGGGTTTTGGGACAACTAAACATTTCTTATGGGTGGACTTGGTGTTTGCGGTCGTGAGTGGTGTCTCACGGCCATGAGCCACTTTACATGGGCATGACTTAAGTGTCACGCCTATGCAACATGTGTCATGAGTGTGAGAGATGTCTCATGCCCATGACACATTTGTCATGGCCGTGAGAGATGTCTCACGACCATGACAAATTCATGCATGGCCGTGAGCCATTTTACATCATATATTCTTCATGTTCTTGTCTTCTTCTTTCTCTAATCCTTCTCGTTCTTGCTCCAAGAAGACAAATGAGTGTGAATCTTCAGAAAATGGCTCAAATATAGTGCTTTCGACTCAATATAGCTCTTTCGCTTTCGAATTGTGCCTAAAATCAAATATGAACTAAAGCGAGTATCCTAAGTATTTTTATAACAATAATCACTAAGTGTTATGGAATAAATTCATAGTCAATTAAGCACATATCAAAATGCTTAAGAGTGAGACAGCCACAGAAACTAAACTATAACCAAATAAAAACCATAAGTGTTGATAAAAAAAACGTAAGATGTGTGAGTTGCATTTATATCAAATAAATATAGGTAAGGCTTATTATTGAAGTCTCAATAATAACAAAGCTAGCATAAAATCAAATAGGAATAAATAAAATTAATGTTGCCTTTGCTCACTAACTTAGAGAGAGCCTACTAAAAAATGAAAATTATGTACATTCTTATTCATCCTCTTTTTGTTCAACTAAATAGGTGGCCTCTTCAATTGGGACACGAAACTTTCCTTTCTTGAATAATGAATTATGATTCATACATCAACCTCAATCAACTTATTGGATGCCTATATCCTTAAACCCATTGATCATTAAATTATATGTAATCGCATTCGGGTAAATCAAAGATGCTTCTACCAGCCTTTCCCATATCTTCTTCTCCTCATCATATTCTCCTCTTCTAAAAAACTAATCAATCATCACATTATAACATGCTATGTCAAGTACCACACCTGTCACTGGAATTTCATCAAACACCTTTAATGCATCCACCATACATGTACTTGTCACCATCCCATTAATCAAAGTACTATAACTATAAACATCAAGACTCAAGATAGAACTTTCATAATCAAGTATCCATAAGATAATTTTGATTCCATATATATATGCTTAGATGCTTCTAGAAAGGGCTTCTTGGCTAGTTGTAGGCATGTGATATGTTTCAATAGTTGTCACTTTAAAGGCAAGCATGAAGGGCAATTGCTTTCGGCCATTAGCTTATATGCAAATAACAACATGTTTATGATCGTGTGGGTTGTTGTTAGAATTGAGAATCAAGCATCATTGAAATGTCTTGAATCTTTACACATAAACTTAATCAATATTTTATAAGTCTACAAGTTCAAAACCATTATCACAGTTTCAAAATAACTTAAAAATGATTACACTCTTTCCTTGATTACACTCACAAAAAAACATTAAGAAAATTGTTAAATGACCTAGCGCCTGCATCCTTACTGCTTTCGTCAATGTTGCTTCCACCTATGTCCCTCATCACCGCCTAGAATCATTTTAGTTTAAATGTGGTTCGTCTGTTTAGTTTTAAGGATTTGGAGGAATTGATTTGTGAGAAATAGACGGGTGGGTTGGAAAAATTAGTTAGAAGGGTCAGGTCGGGTCAATTAGAGCGAGTCAGGTTTTTGGGTAGATACAGGTGACCTAACATTGTTAGGTCAACATGTTTTAATTAGTTCAAGTGACTTAACATTGCCACGTCACAACTTCCAACAATTTTTTAAACAAAAGTTAATTGTATGGAGTTTTTTGATGAATGTAAAATAAGGAAATTTTTTGAAATTTCTAAATTATTAGGGGATTTTTCCATAATTTCCTTAAATACGGGAGGTGTGTTAATCTTTTACCCAAACATTTTATCTTGAGCCACAATAAGTATTTCAATTGTCACATAGGCTTTAAGCACTTGGTAAACTCCAAAGTTCCCATAAATAAAGTATCGTACATGGAAGTGCACTGTAATTATATTATGAACAATTTTCCATTTTCACAATGAAATGTATAAAGATTTTAAATATGGTATCCTTTTCCATTATTATTTTACCCTATTTTCAAATTAATTGAATTACCTCGAGATTGTCTATCATCTTTAATACAAATTGCATAATGTCACACCCAAAACATAACAAAACAATTCGATATTAAATATTCAAATGTTTGGATCCACTTTCGATTTTCTTTACAAGAAAAATCAATGTAGTACTAAAATGGGGCCAGCCCAACTTTTGGAGACGGGAACCATCCTCACAATGTCGACAACATCACGTGTGTGTGCCAAGTGCGATTGGCGAGTTCTATGGTTATTTAGAAGCTTATTGATGATGATGATGATATTGAACAGGTCTCAACACTCACTCAACAGTTGATACGAGACGTGTCTACATGATTGTAGAACACCAACACAAACAAATTCAAACAACTTACCAAAGTAGGCATCAAGCTTAGTTTCAAGCTTCTCCTTCCTCTGTTCAGCTCTGTGATCGACCATTATCCATCAAGTGCTTGGGTGCTTATCGCCCATCAATCTTTTGAATAACTTGGCAGCGTGTTTTCTCCTTTCTTGATCTCGTCGAAGGTCATACGCAATGCTTCCATCTGCATCAATTCGACAATGAAAGCAGTTGTGTAATCTTCGGCGTATGCTTCGATATCGAGCTGAGACTATACGTGGGCTTCGAGTGGAATTGGATTATAAAAGTAATTTATATTAAATTTAAAAAAGAACATATATTAATTTAAATTTAATTTAATTTTTTAAATCAACAGGTCATTTTTAGGCAGGATTAGATTCTTTATTCGATTAACTAATTCTTACCAGTTTTATTTAATCTCATCCACACAATTACGTATAATTTATATAAATACGTAACAAAATTAGGTGAAACAACATTAAAACAAAGGGACCAACCTTCCTGTTTTAAAACTAACTAGCCATTCCTGGGCACTGGGCATGTAGGGTTACAGGAAGGGCAGGTAAATGTAAAAAATACCTCCGAACTAATTCTTGAGTTAGAAACCCGTTGAGAACACAACAAAGAACAAACATATATAATTCTCAAAAAAACACAAAAACATATAAAAAGATAGGATGGGAAAAGTTGGTTGGACATTTCTCCAACTTCCATGAAACGCCACGTGGCAGACCACGAAAGTAAATCATTGTTTAATCCTTGCGTGAGCTTGACTGAGCTGGATGTAAAAGGCTAAAGAAGAACGCCTGAAGCATACACTACTTCTAGTAGTTAGTTAAGGATTTTGATGGGTACGTCCAGGAACAGTTTGGACTTTGGAGGTTTAACGGGTGTCTGTGACTGTTCTTTTCCTTTATTGGGTTTTGGACCTCGAAGGCATAGGAAAGTCACGGTTTTTGACGGTGAAAGTTGAAAGGCTTATATTCATCGGAAGGGACAAAAGGTTACAGGGAATATACGTTTGCAGCATGCTACTTTAGCAAGTTCACTGCTTTTCTTGCAGTGAAAAGCAAAGCTTATTAATCAAACCCCACTTATGCATGCAAGATAAGGTTTTTTGTGGAAAAAATAAAAGATTATAACAACATGAATCTTGATGAACAAGTAGTTCTTCTTTTCCTACCTAATTATTATTACTCGCTTAAATAAATGGAGTGTAAGCAACAAGATGATATAGAAATACAGTTGAATTTAATATATTTGAAATGCATTCAAGCATATAACTACTTCGTAATAACATAACCTGGAAACTCTGTTTTGTAAGCACAAAAAGAAAACAAGAAAGGAAATACAAGTACAATAAAAATGGAAGAGATGAAGAGATTGCGAGAAAATGCAAGCCAAAGATTCTATAGATGACACATACCAGTTGAGGATCAATAAAAAAAAAAAAAGTGATGCCATGGGAGAGTTACCATCAAAGGTCGGGACTTGGGACTGACTGAGAGACTTAAAAAGAAGAGCTTCAATTCAAAAATGAAAAGGTCTTCGGACTGGATGCCCATTTCAGTTCCATGTGATGGGGCTGTCACGAGGAATCCCCGTAAGAACTGGTTTTGGTTTTATATATATATTAATTTTGTTCTTTTTACATTTTTTGACCAATAAAGAATGATAAATACCAGAAAGCTTTCCGGTCCTCAAGAAGACAACACCTTAAAAGGTAAAACTTAAAAGAGTGAACTCAACTATATATTATATACATACAGTATGTGATTATGTGATAATGCATGCATATGATATGGCCACCCTTTTTCAAACTTGAAAGTGGAAACCAAAGCCAACCCACCATGTCAATTTCCCAGCATTCGTTTGAAACCCAGAATATTACCGCCATCTTCAAAACTCACTAAATTTAAACTAAAAATGGATTTTCCTTTATCATAATACATATACCAAATTGGATTTGGTTTGAGAATAAAGATGCAAGCTTGGATGGGATTGGTTACCTTTGATATGCACCAAGTTCTGATGGAGTCACTATCAGATGAATTATATGCAGCAATAACGGGTAATATTAAAGATCCTATTCAAAAGGCATGAATTAATGGACAAGAGCCATTTTTAATGGATTAGCAGAGAATCAGAATGACAATTGCCAAGAACATCAATTCCACTCAAGGGCTACCTTGACGATTGACTCTTGGAGTTGGAGGTAAACGCAGGTGAAAAAGGAATAACTCAGAAAAAACTGGCAAGCGAAAATATCCTACTGAATTAGAAGACAAGCCAAAAGTCCTAAAAACGAAACAGTGAAATTAGGAACACACTTCAACGTTGGTGTTAGGGATGTGCTGCCGTGAAGTGGATTGGGGATGCGGTGTTGACTTGGTTAACTTACATGTGTGAGCTGGATCCACTATTCAAGGACTGACCTACTTTTGAATAAAATAGTCGGAAATTTTTTATATATAAAAATAATAATTCAAGAAACAAAGAAATTGGAGTTTCAAGTTGCTACAAGCCAGGGCCTTCTTCTTAACTCTGAATTCGTTCCTCTGCAATATATTCATAAAAAATTTCCGCTCTAGTAATTCCAAAAGTTTCACCTTTCTTTCAATTCTTCCAATATCTTAACTGGGTTCTTTCAGTTTTGAACCGGGTATTAATTTTTTGATGCCAAGTTCAATTCCAGGAATGTGAATTTTGTGCTCTCTGTATCTTTGTTTTTTTGTTTCTTGATCCAAGTTTTTCAGCTATGAATCTGAACAACGTTAAGAGATCTAGGACAACGGCTAGTTCTAGTACTACTAGTGTTGCTTGGAAATCCGGGGAGGTGGTCTCCGATCAGTTTCCGGCCGGTCTACGGGTTCTGGTAGTCGATGATGATCCAACATGCCTCATGATCCTGGAGAAGATGCTCAGAACATGTCTTTATGAAGGTACGATAGAGGTTTCTATGAAGTGTAGTTACTCTTACAAGCACCGCGCCTCTAATTTTTCTATGCTGGTACCACTTTTGTTATTCAAATTTGCGATTTTGGTATCAATCTATTTTCTTCAGACGTATCTAGAAGTTAAACATGTAAAGGATTACTATTTTGTGTTCTTCGATGGTTTTTCTTCACGAATATGTTAGGTGTATGAAGAACAATTTTAACATTCCTTTGAGCTGCCTCATATTCAAGTTTTCTAGTTGTTTTTATCTAAATCAAACTGTGGTATATGTTCAAGTTGTGGCTTGGTTTGGTGTTGCTAAGTTTCGTAAAACACCTGATAATTTTGAAGTTAATCCTTATCTTTTTCGCTGAAGTAATCTGTATGCCATCCGATGGATTAAAGAAATATCCGTGTTTTGGAAGTTTGTGAATGAGAAAGAGATCAGAAAGCTCATATTAGTCTTCATTAAGTGGTTGATTCTTTTTTTTCTTTTTTTTTGTGGTGACATTTTTCAGTAACAAAGTGCAATCGAGCTGAAACTGCCTTGTCGTTGCTTCGAGAGAACAAAAATGGGTACGATATTGTTATTAGTGATGTCCATATGCCTGACGTGGATGGCTTCAAACTGCTAGAGTGTATTGGACTGGAGATGGATCTGCCAGTGATCAGTAAGTATTCAACTGTAATGGCTTAATATAATTTGGTTAGAGTTGTTGGGCATATAGTTTAGATCAATGTTGTGTCTAACACATAATCCATGTAATAAACAGTGATGTCTGCTGATGATGGAAAAAACGTTGTCATGAAGGGTGTTACTCATGGTGCATGCGATTACCTGATTAAACCAGTCCGGATTGAGGCACTGAAGAACATATGGCAGCACGTGATTCGGAAGAAAAAGAATGAGTATAGGGAATTGGAGCAATCAGGAAGCGCAGAAGAGGGAGATAGGCAACAGAAGCTATCTGAAGATGTGGATTATTCATCCTCAGCAAATGAAGGAAATTGGAGGACCTCAAAGAAGAGGAAAGAAGAAGAAGAAGAAATTGAGGACAGGGACGATACGTCCACATTAAAGAAACCACGGGTAGTTTGGTCAGTTGAGCTCCATCAACAGTTTGTCGGAGCTGTTAATCAACTAGGCATTGACAGTGCGTATCTTACAGCCTTTCTATTCAATTAGCTGGTTTTTTTCCTTCTCTTTTTATCTATATAATGAATTTTATAATTTTGGATAAGCTATAGACGAAATATGAGTTAGGAGACTTTTGAGAAAATAAATCGTGCAATAGGAATTTGTCCAATAATACGTGCAACCCTTAGTTGCGATTAAATTTCAATCAGTTATGGTTCGCCCTCCGTACTGTGCTCTTCCAACTTTATTTCGTATCCTACAGCTACATCTACTGTCAGATTAATTCCCAAGTCTCATCCATTTTTCCTAGTTGTCTTCTAGTAATTAGATTATTGTTTTCAATTTGATTTCAAATTTTGTTGCCTCTTACATTCCTACATTGGTCTGTAATAACAGAGGCTGTTCCAAAGAAAATTCTTGAATTGATGAATATTCCTGGGCTCACCAGAGAAAATGTTGCCAGTCATCTTCAGGTATGATACACTCAAGTATAACTTAAAATAGTTCACTAATGAAGATTAACCAGCATATATTTTTTTATTACTTAATTTGTGACTTGAGGTATGTTTTGATTACCTGCTTATCTTAAATTTCTCTCTAGCAAATACTGATATTTTCCTACCGTGTCAAATAGAAATATCGCCTGTATCTTAGAAGGTTAAGTGGGGTTGCACA
Organism: Erythroxylum savannarum; assembly: GCA_025629945.1. Lineage (NCBI taxonomy): Eukaryota > Viridiplantae > Streptophyta > Magnoliopsida > Malpighiales > Erythroxylaceae > Erythroxylum > Erythroxylum savannarum. The sequence goes on along the minus strand of JAOTAW010000202.1, from coordinate 16,454,800 downwards.
GCACCAGAACAATTTGGGCAACTGCAACTCCTTTATAACTCCACAAGATACAGCTTATGGAGCATTATCCTCACTAAATGGACTTGAGCTTCAAACACTTGCTGCCACTGGTCAACTTCCAGCCCAAAGTCTTGCAACACTGCAAGCAGCAGGAATTGGTCACTCACCAGCAAAACCTAGAATGCCCATGCCCATTGTGGATCAAAGGAACCTTTTTAGCTTTGGAAGTCCAAAAGTAAGATATGGGGATGGCCAACAGCAACATCTGAGCAACAATAGGCAGATGAATTTGCTCCATGGAATCCCAACAACCATGGAGCCCAAGCAGCTCGCAAGTTTACATCATTCACTCCAATCCCATGGGAGTATCAATGTGCAAGTCAGTTCCCAACAAGATCAGGCTGTTCAAAGTAACTCCTTGTTAATGCAGATGTCACAACCGCAGCCTAGAGGTCAAGTGCTAAATGAAAATGCCAGCCAGGTCTCCAGACCTCCATCATCTATGGGCCAACCTATTGCGTCAACCCCAGTTGCTGGTAGTAGTGGGGTCTTGGCCAGGAATGGGTTGACTGAAAATGGGAGAGGTGCGACATATAACCCAGTTTCCCAGTCTGCTTCACTGTTGAACATTCCCATGAGCAACTCTGCAGAACTCCCAGGCCACAGCTTTCCTCTCGGAAGTACTTCAGGGATACCCAATCTCTCTTCTAAAGTGCCATATCAAGAGGAGATTGTTAACCCAGAGATGAAAGTGTCAGGACGATACACGCCAAGTTATGACATTTTCAGTGCTTTGCATCAGCACAAATCCAATGATTGGGAATTGCAGAATGTAGGGTTGACCTTCAATGCCTCTCAACAACCCAGTTCTATTCAAAGCAACTTAGATGTTGGGCAGTCAATTTTAGCTCAAGGTTTCTCTTCTAGCCAAGGAAACAGACAGAACAATAATGTATCTGTTGTAAAACCAAAATTTTCAGCTACTGGACATCGTAATACACCTTGTGTTGGACAACAACTTGATACTTTTTTCACAGAGAATACAGCGGGACTTGTTAAGAGTGAAAGAATTGCTGATGCAAATCCGCAGATGACAGTGTCAATTGAACAGTTTGGTCAGGACGATCTCATGAATGCACTTCTCAAACAGGTTAGTTTGTTTCCATATAATGTCCAATGTTTCTATTTGCAACTAAATTTTGAGTAACCGAAGTGTGAAAATTATTTTTGCAGCAGCAGGGAGGATTTGGATCAGCTGGAAATGAATTTGACTTGGATGGCTACACCATGGATAATATTCCTGTTTAAGACATGAACTCTACCTAAATCTCTTCACTGTTTCAGTTTCAGGTGTACATAGTTGCTGTTACTTGGGATTGTGGAAGGTCTAAATTTGTGTTTAGCGCAACAGACAAGATTAAGTTGGTCACATTTCGTATGAGAATATCAGATTCTGCTGGTTTAAATGAAACAAGGAGGTCAAGTTGAGATGGACAGGAAGAGATTTATCAAGTGTTCTAAATGTAATAATGCTGCTGCTGCATGATATGCAAAGGCATATGTGCAAAAGTTTTGGAAAATCTAGCAGAAGCAACAGTTGACTTGAAGTACTTGGATACCTGCAGATTTTCTAACCTCAATAACAGATTTAAGTAAATGTTTTTGTTTTAATCTCTTATTTAAGGATTGACCTCCATGTACATATCCAATTTGATTGTTCTCAACATTTAAGTCCATGTATCTTGATGATGTGCTTCTTAGCTTGCAAATATGGAATTTGTGCTACACCCGTACTTGGGAGCTTCTAATGATGACATTGACATCAAAGGCAAGCAACAATTGTTATTATAGTGCCTTTAGAAAAGAGAATTTCATGAAATTTATGAAAGGATAGACCATCAGCTTTATACAATTGTTTAAAATGATTATAGATCTCTTTCTTGTAAGGTTGTTGGCAATAGTTTTATTGACCTTCCCTTCTAAATGGGTGTCTATCATATCCCGAATCAACCAGATTACAATTATTCAGCATTATAGACTTGGCGCCCCAACTGAATTCCGAGAATTGCTAGTGAGTCTCACCATTGTTCTTTGAGGTATTTCTTCTTATGTTCCGATGAAAGCCTGGGAAACCTCAGCAGAGATTTCGCTGGCACGGTATCTATCTGGCATAAAACAGACACAACGCCCCTTTTTAATATTGAATAGCTAGTTTCATCACATCAACAACCATTCAATATGTCTAATACTGCACCCAATACGGCGAACTTTGAACTACTAAGTTCTATCCTCTTTTAAAAGAGTTAATAGACCGCCAAGAACTGTTGCTCTCTGAAATTCAGGATAAGTTACAAGCCCTTTGACAAAACTGAAACAAAGCACGCCACTAAAAAACCAAATTTAGTCTTGAACAAGAAGTATATATAACTTTGAAGCAATCAAATCTCTGCCACAATCAGACTAAATTTATACAACAGATCTTATGCTTCAAACTCTGAAGTCTTGTTCAATGATGCCTATGTAAAACCTCAAATTGTACATCAGTTATATGGAAATGCTATCGAGGCATTTCGTATAGAGGCTCCATTCTCAAGTTGCTAAACATATCAGCACAACTACATTTCATGACATAAGACTGTATGTACCAATCTTGGTGTGCACATCTTCCAGTCATTCTGCCATGTCAGACTTCCTGATTGAGGATGTAACCACCACAACAATGAAAGAATGCAGGAACTAGTAACAGTTCAATCTATGGTCACACCAATGCAAATATCACAATTGCCAGGAGTGATGAAACTAGACTTGATCTCATTCTTGTACTGTCACTTGTTGGGTAAACCGATGGAAGTGAGCATTCTTCCCCGTTAAAGAATACTTTACTGGGAAAACCATCTCCACCAGCCACATTAAGTCCTGGTGTATTTTTCTTTTTAAATGAAATCACAGATTGCTGTTTTCCAGGTACCCTGGGATCCTTATCTGGTTTGGCTCCATCAGTTTCTGCAACAAGATAGTTCAATCCTGGAAGCCCCTGCATGAATATGGTGTTGCTGAGATCACTCAACAGAGTTCCATTGAATGAGTATGCTGCTTCAAAACCAGGAGCTGCTTTATCAAATTCCATAGCTGCAAACCAATCAGAAAATGCAGTATCTTCCCAATTGAAGAGTGTGATTCTTGCACTCCATCCACCTGTATAATCTGTATAAAGATGCCAATTAATGCTAACTCCACAGTTATCTCCACAAGGGAGTGGGTTTGGTAATTGTCGATGTTTCAGGTTAGACCATGCTACGGCCATCTTGGTACGATTCTCAAAAGGAACAAGAAGTGCCTCTGGTGGTAGGAGAATGGCTGGAGAAGTGGCACTACAGGTACGGGCTGTATTACCAGGGCACCCACATGCACAGGTGTTGCATGGGATAACAGAATCATTATAGTATGCAGAAAATGACACACAGCATTTAGGGCTTTCTCCCTTGTGCTGTGTGATATTGCACACAACCTGCCAGCTGGCAAATGCAGTGGAGTTCGATGGCAAACCACTAGGATCTCGAAATTGGCTAGGACTCACCCTAACTGGAGGGCCACATTGATAATCTGGATTGAGTGTGCCATTGATCTTCCAGTTTTGCGGTGGTGTAAGTGCAGACCGATTGAGAGATGGGGGCATTTTATAAACCTGCATCTGGAAAACTGAAGTAGACTTGCTTGGATCCATTGATGGTGGCAAGATTGTACCATTTCGGCAGCAAGAAGGGATCAGGCCCAAGTTTGTGTCATTGGCTTTTGTTGGGGGTAGGTCAATTATTGTTGGCCTTCTTTGGCAGTTCAGTACATTTGCAAAGTCCAATTGCTGGTAGTATGTACCTTGAGAACCAAATATACAGTCTGAAGAGTCAACAACATAGGGATAAGCTCCTTTCATAGTATATATGAATTCATCCTCCATCCAGTCCCAGCTCAATTGCCAGTTGTCAAGACGGCCAAGGGGATTATGGTTCGCAATGGTAACTTGTGCCCAATAGTTAGATTCATATGTTCTGATGATATCATACATAACCGTAAGATCCCCACTCTGGCGAGGCAGAAACTCACCCTCTACTGTTATGTTTGATTTAAAATTTGCATCTCTGGTGCAACAAACATACATGAGACTACCTGCGAAGATCCAGAAATATGCCACATCAACAACTAAGCAACATATGTGAACTTCAAAATGCAAGTCAAAAATGAAAATTCATATGGTCTTCTAATTTTGATGACTGGCCATGAGTAGAAGAAACTAACGACAATTTGGCAGATAGGACCAGCTATAAAATCGAACAATATCTGTCACTAATTCAGATTGAAAGGTAAAATAAACAGAAAGAAAGAAAGAAAGGAAAGGAAAGGAAAGGAAACCACACAAGTTAAGATATCAATTCCACAGAGTTATCTTTCATTTAGCTGCAATCTAGTATAAGTATAACCATCCACAGTTCGTAGTGAAGGCATAATCATTATGATCAGATCAGAAACATATTAAATAAAAACACAAATCCGAAAACTTGGACAAAATAATTGCACCCAAGGGGTGAAGAAGGAAATCTAACAAGAGATGCCAAATCCTTGCAAAAAAGGGTCAGAAGTTCAACATATGAACAAATACAGTCCACCATATCGTATCACCCAAATATGCGGGGTATGAGTTAGATCAATAATCATAAGCTCTGAAGCAAGTCTAGCATATATATATATATATATATATGTATATATATATCTCATCAATAGTCAAACACCTTGAACCCATAGGGTTGAACCAAATATTTCTCTCACCTCACAATCAGATCCTTAAATATGGTAAATCGAACCTTTAAAAGATGTGATGCCAAAATGTGAAACATAAAAGGCACCAATTAAACATAACCATCTTTTCCAAAGAATAATACAACTGGCTAAAATTACCTACAAAACAAATTGAAGCTTAGAACTAAACCCACATCGGTAACGGCACAAAGAATTGATCTTCACATCATATGATTCCTGAACATGGAAAAGTGAAAATCCCAGAGACAAGAAATGATGAAATGAACCTTCACATCATATGATTCCTGAACATGGAAAAGTGAAAATCCCAGAGACAAGAAATGATGAAATGAACTTACCATCGGTGGCCGGCTGAGGACAAACGAATCCATCATTAGCCAGCGAGATATTCTCGGGCAAAGGCACAGACTTTAACGGCACACCAAACTCAGTCCCGACTATCTTAACCTGAACACTAGTCTGAGTGGAATCACCAGCAGTCTCAATCGGAGTTTTGAGATCAGTCATGGGATACCCAGCAAAAACAGTCCCATTCCCAACCGTAGCAGGAAAAGTAGAGCCATCCGCGAGAATCGCATTAGAAGCAGACACCAAAAGCTCATCGTGCTTAAAGCCCACAAAAGCTTTCCACAAGTTAAGGTCATCGACCCCATTGTTTTGCAGACTGAGCGTAGACTCGAACCTGTAAGCTTGGCGCTTGGGATCGGTGGGCATGAGCTGTGAGCCACCATTGAATTGGTAGGACAAGAAAATACCATTGCAAAGAGTGGCCGCCGGGGCCGGAGCGTCGGAGGAGGAGGGCGACTGAGCGATGGAGAAGGGAAGCGAAACGAGTAGAAGGAAAGAGACGAGATTGAAGTAAGAAGCCATGAACTTTGAATGTGAGTTTGAAGTTCGTTTTGAGTTATTGTAAGAGAACGTAGAAAGTGGGGAAGCGCGTTTGAGGATGTTTATTTATTTAGGACAGCTTAATAAGAGCTGTGGCTGTGCCTGTGAACGTGTTTGGGTTCCTACTTCCTACTAATGCTGTTCTTTTGTTTTCTTCGTTCAAATTGTCACGCCGTCGCCATGTTTTATTTTTGATAAAAAAAGAAAAACAATATTATTACTCTTTTCTCTTAATTTCGGTAAGCGTGAGCCTCAGCCGTTGTGCCTTTCCATTTTGAATTCGTCGGGGAAAGTTCGTAGCAGGATGTTCTAACATACAAAACTGTCCACACTATCATCTTTCATCACCCACTAAAACTCCGCCGCGTTGCAATATGACATCTTTATTTCTTATTGGAAGCGGCGTGCGAAAGACTAAATAGTGGGACCCGCCGAGTTACGTGTCGATTTCTTATTCGTTAAGTGGGACCAACAAAGACTTTTATATGTCGTGTAATGGTAAATCAAATTAAAATATTGAATAGAAAAAGAAAAAAAATTGCTTTCTATTTTGAGTTAGTAAAAGGCAAGTTAACCATTTTTTGACTTTGGCTACGTTTAAAAATGACATCTCAAGAGGAATAGTTCAATGGATGAGAGTTTAGAATTTGAATGCAATAGTTCTTGCCTGTTGACACCTTCCAAAAATCAGACTCAATTTTAGGTTATTAGTATTAATAAAAAATCATCGGGAACAAAAAAGTAGTTAAATATTATCACTTTGTTAATAAAAATTACGATACCCCAAATTAAGTTTTCAGAAATAGAAATGGAACCCATTGACAAAGTGATTCTGGAAGATTGACATTTTGTTGGAGAACCGAGAAAAAGTAAACACTTTGTGTGTATGAATATGAACAATGAAAGTGCTTGGACCCGATCTGTTGATGCTACGCTTGCCAGTTACCATTCAGGAAGTAGACGGGGAGGAGTCAAATCAAAAAAGAGAATGTCATGTCATGTCCCGAATAATACGCTACTTAATATGTCCGTAACAACGGGGTGGGCTGGGCCTCGGTTTTCCTGATCGGAGCCTTCAAGTACCTAGGCCGTCGAATATTAATGCGTTCAATGATAGTGTTGAACACAGATGAAAATTTTATTAAATTATAATATTAACCATCATATCGTGTTTGGAAAAAAATTGTAAAAATACAATACTAAATAAAGTCTCCAACGCATATGTATTGTAGCTTGTACTCGTGTTTGAAATTATAGTGCTAAACATAGTCTCCATCACAGTCGTGTTGTAACCCATATTTGTGTTTCGATGAAAATTAGCAACGTACGTATTCTATAAAATGATATTACATTACTACTTTTCTTCCTTTAATTACTAACGTCTAACTTGTGATAATTTCTTTCTCACTAACATTTTTACTTCAATTTACATATTTTGTCTAATAGCACATCACTACGTATAATTACTTACTAATTTCAACTAAAATTGTAAATACGTTGTCCTATTTCTTCTACATTTTAAAAAATTATTATATAAATCGTACTCAATTATATAAAAAAATTAATTAATTAAATACATGATTACCATCAAACATATATGTCTTCTTCATTGAATATTGTTTCCAATTAAACTAATGACATTCTTTATATCATATTATATATATATATATATATATTTATACTCGATCTCATCGATAAATATAGAATTCTGTGGAAAGTCGTAATCGATGGAGGTAGAAGGCCTACGGGTTGTGAACTTCTTTTCTCGGAGGAGAAGCAATGA
>JAOTAW010000202.1:16385989-16396286 GCA_025629945.1 Erythroxylum savannarum | reverse complement strand
ATAGAATAATGACTAGGGACATTTTAGAGATAATATATGATGTAATATAAATCTCATAATTATGATCTCATCATAATTTTATTTGCAAAATATATTTATCACAAGAATTTTTTCATATATATTTAAATATGTATAAGATAAAAATATCTTTAAATTATTTTGTCACTAAATATAATTGACTATAAGAAATAAACTAACAATAATTGTAGTTTTTTATCAAGGAGAAATAAAATGTACATTTGACTCTTGGAAACTTGAATGAATGTGCTGTTACTTATTATTAGACCATCACGTAAATAAATTGGCATTCTAGTGAAAAAGAAAAAGAAAATCAATTGATGTGTATCAACATTCTCCAATTCTGCACTGACAAGGCATAGATAGGATTTTGATTGAAGGTTTAATTTTGTGCCTGTAGCTTTGCGCGGCACCAAGTTATTATAATATCTACACTAATAAGCTAAAACTGGTGTTTACTGAAGGGGAATGGGAATGATAATGAGAATGATAGGTGCTCAATATGGTTTTCCCTGGAAACAGGATTCTCCCTTGCAATGGCAGGCGGTGACGGTGACCGTGGTGGAGATGCAAACATGGTTGAGGCTTCCAGCATTTCCCGACGGGCGGTTTCCTGCTCTTGAGACATTCTTTGTGCACGTAAAGCAGTCAAGTATAAACCAGCAGCAAGGAAGACTGTAACAAGTGAAAACACTCCTGCAGCAGAGAATAACCCTTCTTTGATTGCTAGGCAACTTTGTTTTGGTCTAGACCAATTCTTCAAATGTCCTGATTCTACGCTCAGTCCAATTAGCAACAGGATCTCCCCAACAGCAAAACAGACCCTACAGGAATAACTTTGAAATGTTTCATTTTATACACTAGGCCAATGATTATGCATGTAAGAGAGGGAAAGAAAGAAAAAAAAACTGCCTAAGAATGAATATTAAGAAGCGTACCATGTGGAAACAAAGAAAACCCCTGCTTGCCATGTTATGGACCTGGCAAGAGCAGAATCAGGGTCCCATGAGACAACACCAGGTGGCAGAGCCTTACTGACAGCAAATAACATGTACAAGTGTTCCACCACCATAGCAACTGCTAGTCCTACAAATGCGATTGCAGCACACAGCAGTGGTGATTTTCCGCTGCCGCTATATACACACCCAGAATTCTCACCATTTCTCCTATTGTTCTCCACCCATGTCACCTACAAACCCAGAAGGTTTTGGAGCTTCTGATATGATTCGTACAAGAATTTTTGCAAACTAAAGTTTGTATCTTTATAAAGGGTTACCTGCGAACGAGTTGCCTCTGCAATGATACAAAGAATGAAACAGAAGAAACCACACAGAATGGTCAAGATCATAAGAAAAGCAGCTGCTTTGCTACCCAAATCTGTGCCCGAAGGACTTGGTGCCAGATCAGCATGCGTGACCGCTCTTGTTTTCGCCATGTTTGATTACAGTTCATGCAGGCTCATTAGCAAAAAGATGATGAAGAAACAAAAGGAGGCAGTGAAAGATTTCCGTTTAGAATCCATTCATAAAAAAGGACGGAGAATTGTAGAATTGCTTGGAGCAAAAGTTTCTTAAGGGCCAAGATTCGAGGGTTCTGGTTCTGGTCTTTATGTTCAAGTATTCATACAAAGAGTGTTAACGTTTGAGATTTTGCTTCAAGGCTGTCCAGCTAAAACTAGGATAGAGGCATCGTATGCTTGACACGTGTACCCTCCTTTTTTTTTAATCTTAAAAGCACTCTTTCAGCATCAAAGCGCATTTTGGAACGTAAATGTGAAGAGCTTCAAGGCAAACCTCTCTCTGTACTCCAATTACTGGAACTTTAATCTTTCTGCTCTACTTTTTCTAGATTTAAAACCAGGTCCAGTGCTTTTAAAAATTAACAACGCCGTAAAATTAGAACAACTTTGTAATTTGAAGATGGAGGGATCGGATTCGCATGCCCATTATGGCATAAAAGTGTGAGGGAGGACTATTCTTGATGACGCAATCATTGGATGAGCTTGCCCACCAAGTCAAACCAGTTACATTGCAAGGCATGGTGAAATTCAAGTTGTGGATGATAATTTCCATTCTCCAGAAGAGAACAAGCCTGTGTGATGTCCCAAATCCCAATATATTTAGTGGATGCTGTTTCTCGGGTCTGTAAGTCAGCAGTCCCTGACCATTATGTGGCAATTGGCAAACAGTGCTGTGATCCTAAGCTCTCCTAAGAAATCAACCTACCAATCATACCACAAGACCCCATGTAAAGGATCCCTAGACCCGAAGTGCAAGTAAGCCAAATTCCTTTACAAACTCAGAATTGTACACCGATGCTCCATTAATTATACATACAATGTACTGTTTAAATGCCTACTTACAGAATCATGTACGCATAGAATAAAGACATAATCCTGTTTTGGTTTACTAGACTTTGCAAACGCATTATTTTGGTTTCAACTGTCCATCAAGATTCCTTCTAATCACCTTCAACTTGTCACTTCATGCACTTCTCAAATGTTCACCTTTGTGATGTTGTACATACGGCAGAAATTAAACGTAAATCCTTTACCAACATTCTCATGCGTTTCTTTTCTAGTTGTCTATGCAAAAGAAGCATCTTTGAGAAGAAAAACGACCTTCTTTAAGAATAAACACAACGCATTGATATTGGTCGTCAACAAGCAATTTCATCACTTGCTTTACATACAAGACATAGGAAACTTATTCGATGAGCCAAGAATATGGCTTCCTATTGCCAATACAACTTGTTTCCAACATATTCCTTGCCTTTATGCCTAACTACAGACCATATGTTATGGTTGTATAAAAGTAAGGACTCTCCGACATATGCCTTTCTCAGAAATCTATACCCTTTTTCAGGTCCATAGTTCCTCTCCATTTGATCAATCCTGAACCTATGGCGTCTACAAAGGCCAGTGACGGGAATCTAAAGGTCTACACAAGCAACAGCAAACAGCAATCCCTTGCAGAAAAAATGACCAAGAAGAACGCCTCAGAGAACTCCAACTTTGAGAAAGCTCTGGCAAGAAGAGCCCTTTTTGGGTCACAGCGTCAGCAAGTCAAGGGCAGAAAAAAGGTGATCGACAATGGTGGCACATCTTTGCCAAGCAGGCTAAGCAAGGTTTCTTTGGCTGACGATTCTGAGGACTAATCTAAGAGGTTTTGAACAACTTTGGACGTAAAAGTCTGTACTTTTAAAGACGATAAAAAGGATAAAGTTCCTATGTTCATGTGCCGAAGGAAAGATGTTAAAATGGGAGATATACTGTGATCTTTAAAATGGGAGTTAGCCAACATTTTCTGCTACTATTTTACTTAGATCCGCTTATCCGTTAACATCTAAAGGAATCTCACCACATCTATGTATTTCCTCATTTCATCTATTCACTGAATCTACGTCACGCTGCACCCAGTTAAGGAGACCCTATTTCTGAACCTGTTAAATAAATAGTAAAATAATACCACTTCTGTAATTTGACAAAATAAACTTGGAGCACACTCTATAGGAACCGTTGGTGAAATTATGAGGGTTATGAAGATTAGTGGGAATACAATTGAGGAATTTAGTTCGTCTTGGAAAAATTGAGTACGTTAGATAGCTCAAGGTTGAAAGGTTGGTCTCACAAAAATGGCAAAGGGCTGACCAAACAAGCAACTTCTGTTTCATTGTTGTTGAGTCCTCGTTTATTTATCTACGAAGAAAAATATCTTCCATCCAAGCAACAATATTGAAGGCTTAGCATTCTAATACTCTCAAATAGCTCTTCATGATTGTATGCTCCACATACTCCATTTATTAATTTTCCAATTTTAGTTCCATTTGAAACTTGATAATTGGAACTGACCTTGTATTAAATTATGTTTGAGAAAGTATAGGGTATCTATGTTTAAGCAAAACAGCCAAGTTTTATACTCTTTGAACTAAAACATGGTTCTTAAAATGACATAAGAAGTTAGAGAAAATGCCCCCACTTCTCACTACACTAAACCGTTTGGTTCCCTTTATTTTCTACCCAGTTCCATTGTTTTGAATCGACTCAACTCTTTTCATTTCCATTTCTAGTAGGCCACTTGTCCTTTTAATTTTCCCATTTCCTTTTTTTTGTCTAACAGTTTTTTGTTAGAGAAAAATGTCCTCGCCTCTTGCTTCTTCCCTGATCTCCCTACCTTTGATTTTAACTCTGCCACTGCTTTTCCTACCCTATCACACCCCTATATTGCTAAAAAAAGGCAAAGAAACTCTTTAGAAGTGTCAAAGCTCGAATCCACCTTTGGAATTACCAAGTGGATCCGCTTGGACCAAAGTTGTTGTTGACCCTGTTAGCTTTAGCAAGCTACGCTACATACCTCCAACAGAAGAAGGGAAACCAGTGTCACTCCCTGAGGAAATTCTTCAGATAGGAGCCAAGAAATGGAAGGCCTCTCTGGTGGGTTACTTCATAGACAATAGACTTAGCAGTCTCCTTAGTGCAACACTAGGATACTAAAAACTGGAAGAAGATGGGATACGTCAGAACTTTGATAAGTGAGGATGATTTCTTTCTGTTCAAGTTCACCTCTAGGCAAGTTATCCAAAGGTTTATAGATTTGGGACCTTGGTATATCCTAGGGAAATCAATGCTAGTTAAGAGATGGACTCCATAAGTGTTTTTAGATAGGGATAAACTGAACTCCATTCCTCTTTAGGTGAATCTTCACAAGAATCCCTTAGAGTACTAGTCAACTAAAGGTCTGAGCTATTTAGCTAGCTCCCTTAGAAATCCAATCATTTAAGATGAAAATACAAATTTGGTAAACAAGATTGGTTTTGCACTTGCATATATTGAGATCTCCCTAGAAAGTGATCTATTGGACTCCATTAAGCTGGTGAGACTTTCGGAGGAAGGAGGCTTAGTGGAGGATGCCATTAGGGTCACATACCCTAGGAAGCCTTTAAGAAAAGGAATGGTGAGAATATGGAAACTAAAAGATAATGTTGGGAAACATGTTCAATATAAGGAAGGGGGGATAGGCCAGAAATTGTAATGAAATTGATCGTGGGTAACAATAAAAGGAACTATCATCTTCATCCACACAGGCTAATATGCAAACTAAAACTATAAGGGAGATTAATCTTAAGGGATAGCAACAAGAGCAATTATCTACACACACACAAGCCATAATGCAAGCTGGAAAAAATATGGAGACTAATAGTATGAGAGATCAAAAGATATTGGAGGCTATAGGTGAAGACAATGAATTACCAATAAATTTTAACGTGAAATGTCTTAGAGAAATTACAAGTGATATGAATGAGCTACCTATAAACCAAACTTGGCTAGCCCTCTCAACAGTAAAGGTATGGAGACTCCTGAACTAAAAGAGGTAAACCTAAGAAAATCCAAAACCATGCACTAATCCAAGAGAAAGAAGTCTGGTCTTTCTCCCTCATAATGAAGATACTAACTTTGAATGTAAAGGGAATCAATTTCCGAAATAAACAAATGGCTCTCAGTGAAATTATAAAACTGAAGAGGCCTAATTTTATTGAGATTATTAAAATCAAAATAAAGTAGGAGATATTCTAGAGGGGACTTTGGTTCCCAATCAAGCAATGGATTACAATAAGCAATCACCAGGTAAATTCAAATGGCATAATTATAGTTTCCCTAGATCCTGAAGTGTGGCAACTAAGGAATTGGCCTTCCTCTGAACAATTCTTACATTATTAGTTAATCCTAAGATACTCACATAAACTAATCTTCGTCACAATTATGTATGTGGCTAATTGGGAGTTTGAAAGGGATAGAATATGGAACTTGGGAGCAATGGTATCCTCCTTACATACACCTTGGATGTTATTATGTGATTACAATTGCATTCTTAAACCTGATGAGGCTTAAGAAAATGCAAGATTTATGTATTATAGATATCAGGAGCTTGGCCATTTAATTAGTGCTAGGACTAGTGGACTTAAGGTACACATGTCATCACTTTACATGGTCCAACAAACAATTGGGTACTTATTTTATCCAAAAGAAACTAGATAGTTGCATGATTAATTTAGATTGGCACAACTTATCTTTAGTAGTTCAGTACCTTTCATTAACTCTTAGTTTTCAGATCATTCACTTATAAAGGTTGATATAAGGGATGTAAAGACTAAAAGGAAATCTCCTTTTAAAATCTTCAATTCCCTACCTAAACACCTTGAATTTAGTTCACTAGTAATGAAAGGAATGAGTACAAGTGTCTCAGGCTAATAGACTTATCAATTAGTGTAGAAGCTAAAGGCTATAAGGAAGGAACTTGTTAATGTGCAAAAAGAATGAAGTTAATCCTATGAAGATGGATTTAAGAAAGGCCTTTGAAAGACTTAAAAATGTAAGAAGGATCTGGCCAATGATCCTTTAAAAAATTCCCTCAAGGGAGTGGAGAGAATGGTTGGAGAGTTATTTGATTGTTGTTGATAAATACAACTCTTAACTCAAGTAGAAATCTAAATTATAGTGGCTTAGAGAGGGGACAGTAACTCAAAATTCTTCTCCTATAATGTCAAAGGTTGAAGAAACATAAATAGAATTATCTCTCTTACAGACTTAGAGGGGAATCAAGTAAATGATCAACAACTTTTTAAGTAACTAGCTCATGATTATTCCAAGAAACTGTTAGGAACGAGCAAAAGAGTATAAGGCCTCTATCACGATATTCTCATTGGTCATTGCCTTAGGAGGATCCATACAAACACATCTCTATAATGATCTTATTAAAGAGGTAACACCAGAAGAAATTAAAGCTACCATATTCTCATTCCACCCTGACAAAGCACCTAGTTTTGATGGCTTCATTGCCAGATTCTTCCAAACCTCATAGAATACCATCATACCAAAGATCATTGATGTAGTGTTGTAATTTTTTCACATTGGGAAGATGCTCAATGAGTAAAATAACACTTACCTTTACCTAATTCCAAAGCTATTTAATCGCTTATCCTTGAATGAATAAAGGCCCATAACATGTTGCAATGTTTTATATAAGATGATTTCAAAGATTTTGGCCAGTAAGCTGAAGAAAAATCTTAAACAAATCATTAATACAGGATAGGGAGATTACATAAAGGGTAGATCTATTGATGACAACATTCTTATAGATTAAGAGATGTTTAGAGGATACAACTCCAACAAGTCCTATACAAGTTGTGCCTTACAAGTTGATTTTATTATTTAATTCTGTAAGTTGAGACTTTATCAGATCTTCACTAACAGCTCTAGGATATCCAAGTAAGGTTGTGATTGGATTATGGCCTGTGTAACCTTAGTGTCTTATGCTATTATAATGAATAGAAAGCCCATCAGAAACTTCAAAGCTGAAGGAATCAAGTAGAGTGATCCCTCCCTACCTGTTTTTAATGTCCATAGAAATGCTCTCAATATCACAACACTTCAAATCAGCGGGAATCCCTCCTTCAAATATCATTATAGATGTGGCAAACTCAATCTCTCACACCTTCTATTGCTAATGATCTTTTTATGTTATATAGATCTAATCAAACTTCTATTACAAATTTAATGGATTCACTAGATGCTTTTAACAAATCATTTAGCCTCATTTTAAATCTAAGAAAGAGTTCTTGCATGTCCTCTGCTGAATGCTCCCCAAACTTAATGGAATTTTTTGACTCTTTGTGATTGAGAATCACAAAACCTCCTTTTAAATACTTAGGAGGGTGTATTGCTATAAAAAAGACGAATATAAGTGAATGTAGTCCTTTAACCAACTCCATTACAAAGAGATTGCAGGCTTAGTGTAATAGAGCCTTATTATATGGAGGTAAAATTCAGCTAGTCGTATATATTTTTTACAGCTTATACACATACTAGATCTCACATCTTGCTATTCCCAAATGAGTTATGAAGAAGATTGATAAGCCTATTAGAAACTTCATATGAAATGGAATTAGTTCCTTAAAAAGAACCCCATGCATTAAATGGTCCTTAATAGGCCAACATAAACAACTAGGTGGACTAACTATCACTCTTGTAAAGAAAATAAGCAAAGTATTACTAACCATAAGGCTATAGAGGGTGTATGCAAATAAAGAAAACATATGGGTGCAATAGATTCATAGCTACTATCTAAAAAGGATAAGCATTTGGGTAGTTTCAGTAAGTAAATTACATTTTTGGACTTTCCAACAAATACTAGACTTGAGAGACTCAATTCAACCAACAACCCTCAACAAGATTGGAAATGGCAACTCAACATACCTCTGGTTTAGTAACTAGCATCCTTTAGGTCCATTGCACAAAGTTAGAGAAGTTAGTAGTCTTAGACCATTAATCCCCTACAATTCCAAAGTTGAAACTCTACTACTGAACAACACCTGGTCTTAGCCTTCTTTTTTAAGAGGAAGTAACTCTATCATTATTAATTGGCCTTCTTACCTTCATAATTAATTAAGAGATGAAGTCATTATCTAGAAAGCTGATTAGTCTAGCATATTCCATTGCCTATGCAAAATAATCTTTTTAAAGCCTGCAATCCTTTTCCTTGCCACAAAATGATATAGGATTTACATATTGTCCCCTCCCACTTATTCATTTTATGGCTAGTAGCTTAAGGAAAGCTAAAGGAAAAGGATAAGTTGAAGTTCTAGTTAAATGATAATAGTTTTGTATTATGTTAAAGGAAGGAAGACAATCTAAATAATCTATTATTTGGGTATCTATTCTCTAATAGAATTTGAAAGCTTATCTTTAACATTTTCAATATGATTGCTTCAATTACAGGATGTATGAATACACTCAACTAGGTCACTGAACTTAAGATGAAATACAAAGGAGATTTTAAGTTTTTCAAGATGGCTTTTAGCTCTAAGGTGTATTTCATTTGGAAAGAAAGAAAGAAAGAAAGAAAGAAATTTAAAACAGTTCAGTAACAATTCCTAAAATTTTGAGGACATTACTAGAAGAATATTACTTAAGATCAAAACCTATTCCATAGCTAATGAAACAAGTTGAACTTGTCCCCTAAAGTCAAAAACAACCTGTTTATTAACTAGGAGACAATATAAACAACAACAACAACAAACCAATAAGAATCTTACTAATACATGAGGTCTGGAGAGGTCTAGTAGTATGCAGCCTTACCAATAATTAATGGTTTATCCTCCTTAAGTTATATTAAATTGGTGGTTTGAATATAATACATATGAGGTAGATGTTGTTTTGAATGGAGCACTCTTTATGTTATGTTCTTGTGATTTATGTTGTGACAGCTAAATTGGGTTGTGAAACATAATTGTTGCATTTTTTATAGCTAGCGTTACCCAGTTTTGGATGAATGCTAATTTGCACAGTTGATATCTCATTAAGTGTTACTTTTTCTTCACTAGCTTGATGACTTTTATCCTACATTACCCAGAATTCATCTCACCTTACGTTTTTCCACATTACAACCCTAGAAAACTCCTTTGATTCATGATTATGCATATGAATTTTAATGGTGGAGAAATGAAATGATATGTAAAGTTGTGGATTATTGTGATCATATATGGCGTTTGAGTGTACCTGTGGAATTATCTTATTTAGAAACCTTTTGTCCAAGTCTACCTCTAGATTACTCAGCTTAAAAGGTGATGAATATTGATTAATCATAAGTAGAAGCTTTAAATGTTAAGTTATTATTATAAGTTTTGAAAGTCATTCATCTTTACTTATGATTATCAATTCTTAGGAAATATGGAAAATGAGTAAAAGTTTTAGTTTATGATTTTGATTTTGATGATTTGACCGAGGACGGTCAAAAGCTAAATATAGGGGAACTTGATAAGTGTTTAAATTTTGATTCATTTGATATGCTGCACTTAGTCATAATTGCCTTAGAAATACTTAGAATACACACTTTAGCTCGATTATAGGTACATTTTGGAAGTAAAGGAGCTAAAGTGACCCGAAAGCATGTTCATTGAAGCCATCTTCTTAATTTCCATACTCTATTGATTCATGGAGTATGAAGAAGAAGAAAATTAAAAGCAAGAAGAAGACAAGAAAATGTTGTCAACATGGCTCACGGCCATCCAGAAAATTTCACAGCCATACAACGTGAGTTAATAGTGTTTCAGCCATGCAACGAGAGTTAATATTATTTCGGCCATGCCAAATTGTTATAACTCACAACAAAGCTAAAATTTACATTGTCACTCCCATAAAATATCACTCTCCAACATGATTTTTATAGACAACTGTCCTTTTATCTCATGGTAACACTAGCTTTCCCATGGTAACATAACTGTC
>JAOTAW010000202.1:16335961-16347597 GCA_025629945.1 Erythroxylum savannarum | reverse complement strand
AAGACCTCAGAAGCAAATTCTACCATCTAAAGGGTCACAAATGGAACAGAAGGTATGACGTCATTTTGAGACGGAAGTGACCGTCATCAGACGATACAAGGTTGGGAAAATTACTATAACTTTCCATAAAGATATCGGATTATGGTTTTCCTTAGATGGTTGGAAAGAAGACTTCAAAATCCACAACTCTTATGAAGACCTCAAAGACCAATTCCTTCATCTGAGATGTAAAAAATAGAACAGAATGTATGACATCATTTTGAGATAGAAGTGATGTCATTAGACAATACAAGGTCGCAAAAATTGCCATAACTTTCCCTACAGATATTGGATTAAGGTGTTCTTTATATTGTTGGAAAGAAGACTTCAAGAGCTACAACTTCATGAAGACTTTGAAGACCAATTATTTCATCTGAGAGGTCAAAAATAGAACAGACGATATGACGTCATTTTTGAGACAAAGTGGCATCATCATATGATACAAGGTTGGGAAAATTACCATAACTTTCCCTACAGATATCGGATTAAAGTGTTATTTATATGGTTGGAAAGAAGAATTAAAGATCTACAATTTTCTGAAGGCTCAAAGTGAGATTTGGCTTCTAAAAGGTTCAAAAATGGGGCAGAATAAGGAAGCAAAAAGGTCAAACTAAGACTAAGCAAAAGTCAAACTAAGATGAGGCTAACGTCATACTGAGACGATGATGACATTATACTGAGACGAAAGCAAAACTGAGACGGAACAAAACTGAGACGATGTTGACATCATACTAAGATGATGATGATGTCATACTGAGACAGAAGCAAAACTGAGACGGAACAAAACTGAGACGATGCTTACGTCATACTAAGATGATGATGATGTCATACTGAGATGGAACAATAAAAAGGACATAACTTTCAGCTCAAATGTCCAAAATTTCCATACTATGTACTGTTGGAAAGATAAAAGAAAGATCTACATCTTTCCAGAAGGAAACTTTGCCAAAATCTATACATATCAATCCCAAATTTTCCCCTAACGTTCGAAGACGAGTTTTCCATTCATGCACCAACATATTGAACTTAATTCTTAACTTCATGACAACTTTTGAGATTCTTAGAGATAGAATTGAAATTCAATTTCTTCATACAAATGTATCAACAATCATCTCATTTGGACAACTAGAGAAAACGTTGTAGCTAAAAGACTGAGGCATACTCTGTGAACATTTTCCAGATCATCTACCAATTTTATTTTCAAATCTTTCCTTAACACAACTCATACTAAGATCATCTTTTCTACTTCATTTACTCCTCATTCTCAACTTCATTTCAGATCAATGTCCTCTATAAAGCAATCATAATCCATGAATAATCATGAACACGAATAACAGAATATACACGTATGTACATATTCTTCATCAACTTACTGCACAAATTCAACTTCATTTTTGCTTTCATTTCACTTATAACTTTCACCTTAGTTCTTTCTATTTCAAAAATCTCTTATCCACCAGAACACCATAGCAAACCATAAATCTATCCACTTTTATCATTTTCTACTTTACTCTTGTCTATCATTTCTTGGTTCAAGAACTTTCATTCATTTGTTCTTAACTCGTGACTAATCACCAAAATTTCTCATTCAATAGTTCTAATCTTTTAAGAAAAAATTTGGGGTCCAACACGAACCAGTTAACTAGTGGAGTAAAGTGTTACAGATTCATACATCTCCCACTTCTCCACCGAAGTCTCAACCTTCCACTTCTACTGGGAAGCACAAAGCGCCTTTGGCAGGGTTCATAGCAACTCTTGCACCTATACCTTCTGCAAAAGATTCCTCTGATAATACAGAAGCCTCTATCCCAACATCTAAAGTCTCTGCAACAATTTTTGAGTCATCATCTGAACAAATCTCTGAATTGTCTTCTGATTCCTTAGCTCATTTAGTTGATCTTTCAGACTTAGCATAAGTTCTGATGACTATGCCTAAACCTACTAAAGTTGAACTAGAGATAAGTGAAGCATAATCCACAGGTACTAAACCTTTCAGACCTGAACCAACACCACAAGTAGCACCAGCTCAACCAGCTGCACAAACTAAGCCTACTTTAGGACCTTGGTTTACTTTTGATGATCTTCCCCCAAAGAAATGGAGAGATTGCTTGCATGAATTCGAGGCATGAATAGATCTTCAAATGACTCGATCGAATAATCCTTTACAGGATATTTTGTCTGAGTTTACTTCTCGTTTTACTGGTACTTTGCAAGAATGGTGGCAAAGTATTAATGATTACCAAAGACTTCAGTATATCCAAGTCACTATAGCCGGAGCTCTTCTTGGAATAATTCATAAGGAATTCATTGGTGACTTTCATCTTATAAATAAACAGATCCGTCACGAGTATTTTTCAATAAAATGTTGTTCACTTGACAAGTGTGATTTACAAAAGCATTATCAACATATGACGGAAAGATGTTATCTTTTGAATGCATGGAATGATGTTAATCTTCGAAATACTTTTATCTCATCCCTTCCAAATCAATTGAAACCAAAGCTACAAAGGACCATTGTTTCTTTACAAAGAGATATGGCTAATATATCTCTTGGAGAAATCTACCAGCTTACTTTAGCTTCTCTTAATAAGCTATGTGATCAACATGCCCTATCTAATAATATTGTTAATGGTGGTCCACTTCTCAAACAGGCTTGCAAGAACAAAAGACTTGTGATTGTCACAACAAGAAGAAAGCTTATCTTCGATAAGTCTATCATAAAAGAAAGTTTCGCAAACAAATGGAAGGCTATAAGCAAGGAAAAATTATGTGAGAAAGAATGGCAAGAAGTGAATATTTATTTGGTTCTTCAAGAAATCCTCTCATTATCAAAAGTTGATCGTTGTTTTCTCTGTAGACAATCAGGACACTTTGCACATACCTGTCCTCACAAAACTAAAAAAGATGTTAAGTTATTGAAGTAGATGCAATCAATCTTGCCTATTCATTCTTCTAATAACTTTGAACATCTGATTGAAGAATAATCTCAAGAAGATGAGGACACAAAGTTTGTTGTTTCTGTTACTACTACTGATGATAAATCCTCTGACTCCTCTGTTTCTCTAGGAGATGATTCATTATACATGCTACAACAAACCTGTACGAAGATAGATCGTGCTCTAATTTAACGACCATATGTCTAGATCCAACTCTTTCAACAAGACAAATATGATATACCTATCAAAGCCATTGGGTTTATGGATACTGGATCCAGCCGTACAGTTATGAAGCCGCCTAACATTTTATCCTTTAAAGCATGAACCTCACATGATGAATATTTTACAACTGTAGATGGCAATTCATTTAAGATCGGGCTTATTACAAAGAGAAAGGTCGGGATTCGATTCTTTCCATAGTGTACAGTTTGGACTGAAGTTCTTGGAAGCAATCTACCTAGCCCAAATATTCTAATTGGTATGGATGTCTACAGCAAAGCCTTACCTTTACAGATTCTACCCATAGGCTTCAAGTATCGATCATTTTTTAGTCCATACACCGAAATAAAAAATGTGTTGGAACTTTCTCAAGTTCCTACACCATATAAATCACTGTAAGATAAATTGTTGGAATATTGTCCTGAATCACATGCACAGTTTTCTCACCCATATCGTCTTTGGAAAAATGTTGACTTTTTCATAAGTCTACCTTTCAAAAAGAATGAGGATATAAATCCTACAAAAGCCACACATCCAGGAATGAATCTTGATGACCTCAAGCTTTCATAAGATGAGTGTACTATCCTTCTTAAACAAGGACTTATTGAGCCCACAAAGTCAGATTAGGCTTGCCAGGTGTTCTATGTGAACAAACGTTAAGAGCAAAGGCTTGGAAAAAAGAGATTGGTAATTAACTACAAGTCGCTGAATGCATTCCTGTAAGATGACTAGTTTCCTCTTCCAAAGATCAGTACTCAGGTACTATTTCTAAAAGAAGTTATTATCTTGTCAAAGTTTGATCTTAAGGCGGGATTTTGGCAATTGGGTATTCACCCAAATGAGCGGTACAAAACTACATTCTGCATTCCTAATGCACAATACCAATGGACTGTTATGTCATTTAGGCTTATAGTCGCTCCATCACAGTTTCAAAGATCTATGACCAAGATTTATGAGCCTATCCTTAATAGTGCAATTATTTATATCGATGACGTCTTCTATTTTCAAAGACCCATAAGGAACATCAGGCCTTACTTCAACAATTCTTGGATCTTACTCAACAATATGGCATTTATGCTTTTAGTCTCGAAAAGCATCATTGGTACAAAGGAGAGTGAATTTCTGGGTATACATTTTAAAGATGGATTCTACCAGCCTGGTTCACATATTGCACAAGAGTTATTACATTTTCCTGATGAACATCTAACTGTGAAACAATTACAACAATTCCTCAGGATTGTTAATTACATCTATGAGTTCATACCACATGTGGAAGCTTAAACTTCATCCTTATCCAATTTACTCAGATAGAATCCACCATCCTTATCCAATTTACTCAGACAGAATGCACCATGGCCTCCAGACTTTTTCTTACCTTTTTTTCCTTATAAATATCTCCTTCCTCTTCAGCAAGGTATTTTCATAACCCCTTTATTTTTTAAGTTTTTCATTAGTCATTCTCTCATGGCCAATCAACCTTTCTTTGCCTCTACAAAGAAATACTTTCCTCCCATTACTAGTACACCTACTAATGTTTCTAAAGTAGCCTCACTTGCTCGTATGAGTTTGTTTTATTATTTGCATCATTTTCTTATTGAACATAACTCTCTTGGAAGTCCCATTATGTTCAACCTCAAAGCACTTTACCTTAATATGACTTTTCTCTATGATCCTCTTTCTGAAAACACATTATGGTATCTTTGGGCACTCTCTGCCCTTTATGCTTATACTATCACTATATCTCCTCTTCCGCTCTATCAACATCTATGTGACATAAACAATGGAAGCTCTTTGTTATGGACATTTCTTGAGTGGTTTCAACCGCTAGATCAATGGAAGCAACAATGTTCTATGGTTATCTCACAACATCATCTATGGAAAGCTTCTACTAAACGATAATCTACTCATTGATTCTTCATCCTCCATTGTCCATATTGTGAAACATATACTAGTGCCCTTTACATTGAAAATCGTGTCTATTTTTATCAAACTTCATTATATTGGCCATGATATCAAAACAATGTTCTATAATCTCTTCGAGATTTTCTCAAAGAGATAAATCACTTTCCTGATGCACTAATCATTTCCTCTTCTATTGGACCTTATCTAGGTGAATTTGTTCCTGGTGAATCAGAAGCACCAGATGTTGATATACTAGGTTCCAATAGACCTCAATATGATATAGAAGAATCTGTCTCAAACTTTGTAGGACCTTCTCAGCCTTTAACTCAATCTTTCAGGATTCTCAAGACTCTAATGATGATAATTATAGTCCTAATGAAAGTGAGTTGAATCAATTCCTGTACCAACTTCACTCATGTGAGCTTAGTCCCAGTAAATAATACATTGGATGCCACTACTATGGGACTTGTTTTTTTAGGAGTTTACTTTTAAGTCTTTTGATGAAAGAGAATCTTTATGGCCCACAACCCACCATGCAAGATTCCTTCTTATCATCATACTGTTTGCTTTTTAGAAAGTTGTTTACTTTTTCAAAGTAGCTTTATTAAAGGTGTGATGATTGTACTTAAAGTTGCTTTCTTTTTTAAAGATGTAATGAGTGTGTCTTTTGAGTGTTTTACTTTCATACCCTTGCTTCGCCTATAAAAGCAAGGTCTCTCTTCCATTTTAAGCAGGCTTGAAAACGATTAGGTTGGATTTCAATGAATATTAGTTTGAGTGTTTTCCATTCTCTCTAAGCTCTCCCTCTCTTGAAAGCTTAAGTCTTGAGTGATGTTACTATCTGTCATTATACAGAGACAAGTATGCTCTACACTCACCTCTCTGAGGATCTTATGTATCAGAAAGTCTAAACAGTCTAGGACTGCTTGTAAAACAATTCCGCTGTGAGATTAGAGTTTAATGGGGAAAGAGTGAAGGCACTATTGCGAGTATTGTTTCAAAAGGGGAAGAGAGTTATGAGAGTGTAAGCTTTTTAAAAGGAAAGCTGAGAGTTATGTGCCCGTAGAGAGAAAGGCTTGTCTCAGCCATCATACCTGAAACTTACCGATAGTCATTCCCATGTTGTTCCACAATAGGCTACCAGACACTATAGTAACCTACAGTCCAACTTTGGTTAGTCGATGATCTTCTTAAAGGTGTTGTTTTAGCTTTGTCTTACTTCCCTGTGTGCCCTTCGGGGTCCCCGGTTGGTATTAGAGGATTATCAATACGATAAAGTGAGATTATTTCATTAGCAAAGCTTATATAGCAATTTTTCCATTTTACTCTGTCAACGGCTGAGATTGTTGGAGTGTGTATTATCGATACATATTATATATGGCACTAGTTTCATTTATTTCTCTCTTTTGAGTCAGATATGCATGCATTGAATGACTAGAGAAAATTTGACAGACATATGCAATAAAAAGACTTACAAACAAACCTCTAAAAAAATTAGCCACACAGCGACAACTTCTTGACTTGATGCTCATTTGGCCCACCATTATGTCCATAAAGAACCCATTTCTAAAATCCTTAGGTACCTTAACAACCATAAAAAGCATAGATTTTGCAGTGGTGTCAATTATGCTATCCTCAAAGATGGATAGTGCTGCAATCATGTAGACTTGGAAATACACAATCCAAAGGTCGTATCAAGTCGTGATTGCTTCACTTAAATTGATATCTTTTCTCACAAACTTCTTAAGATTAGCTTACATTAATTAACAGTGAGTCTAGTTTCAGATTCACTAGTCGTAAGAGAAAATTGGCATTTCTTATCTCATATGTATAGGAATGTGCAAATGGATCCTCTGTAGAAGGCAGCGTTTGAGCACAAACAACATTCATAGCTTCCTTATCTATTTTTCTACAAGCATTGCCATCATTTGCATCAGTCAAATCGAATGTAACCTTAGTTTCCACCTCTTCTACATCATGACTTGCATCCTTGGGGTTGGATTGTCGAAGTTCCCAAAATTAATTTTGATTCTCTAACTTCTTGTAGTAGTCATGGAACCAGGTTGAATCTCAAGAGAACTAAATACTAGTTTTGTAATTTCAAATAATAAAATAAAGTGGGAAGTTTTATCGGGAAAGATCTTATCTAAGTGTAACTTTGATCATTAGTCTAAAGAGAATATTTTTCACAGTTCAAACAGTTAGTTTAAAATATATTAAGATAGCCATAATAAGTCTCATTTTTTTCTAAATTAATTGGTTCAAATTGAGCATCTAAACCAAAACATACCATCCATTGACTGAATGTGATAACATTCCATATCAAATAAATGATAACAATAAGTTTAATGAAAAAAAACTAAACCCTAAATTAAATAATCGAGATAACTGCAACTATTCAATTTAGTTTTCTTATTTATCATAAGTTAAACATGCAAATTCATAAATAAGCTATTTGCTATTTGTAGCAATCCTTCATGACAATTATAGATCACTAAATTTATGGATATTGATAGAATAATCAACATTAAATTAATTTGTTAGATTAATCAATAATAATCATTCATCAAATATAAGAACTCAAAAGAAGAAATACTTGAATTAAAACATGAATAAAAGTTTAGAATAAAACCTCTAAAGATTATAACTAGAGTTTCAAATCCTCTTGAATTTGAATAATTGAGTTTAGCCACACATGACTTTTGCTCCAAAACCAAAAATAGAAGAACGATAAAGAATTGAGAGAAAAGTAAGAAGAAGAATGTTTGATTCTTTTGAGAGGTGAGGAATGTCCCTTATATAGTGGTTTACTAATATAAACCTAATCCTATCCTATCTTTCAAAGATGTTTATCTAAAACAAATCTCAAACTTCACTTTTCAAGTAAATCTTATATTAAGCTTTATCTTCTCATATCCATGTATCAATCTTTTCACTTTATCTAAAATTCGTTATTGTCACCAATAATGTCCCAATTTGATGCAATCTTCACTTTTTATCTCCTTAGAAAAACAAACATTAATTTTCCTATTTAAGTGCTAAAATATATCCAAAATAAAGGAAATAATTTCAATTAATATATCAAAATAACATATCTTTTCAATCCTTACGATATAATTTGAATGAGTCATCCTTTGGTCGAGTACCAACAATTCTCTATGAGCTTTCCAAAATTGAAATTTCATCTTTGTCTCTCAAATTTTTTTAAGAAGTTTGTACATATTTAATAAGCTCTATTATATGACAAACTTTCGGTAAGGTGTGTCTGGCATTGCTTATTTCTTGTTGCTGCTGAACAACTTCATCTCTTAAATGAGCTTATAAATTTAAAAGAATAAGCTTCCTTTTTTACAATTTGTAAGTACAACATTAAGTCCATTTTAATTGAAGAAGGAAATAAAAAAATGACAAATAGAGAAATTGGAGAGAGAGATGTTAGTTCAAGGGTTATGTTTAACGATTTTGATGATAACTTTATAATATTTCAAAATTCAAACTGGATCTATTTTCTTATATAGGTAACGATATAATTCTTAAAAGGAGATAAAATCTTAGGATAATTGCTTTTTTTCTTACAGGAACCTTCTTTATGAACTTGCCTATTCAGAAATGATTTCATAACATTTGGAAGGTTTTTTATGAATTTGAATAATCAGCTCCGAAAGCCTTGACATAACGTTCTTCTTAAAGTTTGAATATCGAACAAAAGATATCGTAGATTAAGAAACGACTAGTTGAAGAAAATATCTACTTAAGGAAGAGCCACTGCATTTACGAAATACATAAGACTTGTAAAATATCCTACCAACATCAATATTTTTGAAAGTCTTATCAAATTCTTTGTGCCTTAAAAAGTGAAATCACTTTATTGAGAGGGACTATTAAATCCTCTATATATTTCTTGTTGAGAGCTTGTAGAGTTTTGTTAAACATTATGAGTGTGAAAGGTTGAAGAACCTTGAAAAATATGTAATTGTAAGCTTAGAGAGGCTCTTGAAAATTTAATAGTTAGATTTTATAGTGAAATACTCAAGTTGAATATTAGGGACTGAACGTAGGGTTGGTTATGGATTTTACAATGAAACACTCAAGTTGAATACTAGGGACTAAATGTAGGCTTGGTTATAAGCCGAACCAGTATAAATTGATTATATCATTCTTTCTCTCTTCCTAATTTTTAAATTTTAGCATTATAAGTTTGTGTTTTCAAAAGGCTCTTTCGGTTTTACAATAGGCTCCTCCTTTTTTTATCGCAAGAGGTTCATTTCATTTTTTGAGTGTTAACAGGCTCCTATCGATTAATAGGCTCCTATCGATTAACAAGCTTCTTTCGTTTTTGATCACTAACAAGCTCTTATCAATTAACAAACTCCTTTCTTTTTGAGTGCTAGCAAGCTCCTTTCAATTAACATGATCCTTTTGCTTTCCACATTAACAAGATATTATTTGAAGTTGATAGGACCTTCCTATTTATAGACTTATTTTGTTTAGAAGGATATTATCTTTTTTTAAATTATCTTACAAATTTTCTTTTACACTTCATCCTCCTCTTGCATGTGTTTGCTTTATCAAGAGAGAGAGAGAGAGATGAAGAGACTTTATTGCCTTTATTTTTTAAAATCTCACTAGAATATACATTTACTAAGAAACCCGCAAAAAATGTTAGATATACTTTTTGTAGCGTAACGATTGACGAAGAAGTTAACTCCAAGTTAAAATTGAACATTTGTGAAACATTATGATTTTGTTTTAATGTGTCAAAACATTTTAGTTTTAAATGAATTAGGTCAAAAGTACATTTTAAAACTCAATGTTTATATCAGAATACAACTTGAATCTAAACATTTTGAAATATTCAGATTAAACCCTAACATTTTCAACATGCTTAGAACAAACCTTAAGTAGATAAAAAAATTTAACAGAATTAACTTTTCGTCAGTTAAATGCTATAGTAACAATGATGTGACATTGTTTATTATTTTTTACAATTAGATAGTAGGTTCCACTAAAATTTTTAAAAATCTATTTACATTTATTTTTATTAATCTATATTTAGGTTAATTAAAATGTTAAAATAATTAATTAGTGAATTTCCTAATTAATAGAAAAGTTTGAGAATTAGGGATTTGGAATTCAACAACCTATCTCCCCCTCCTTCTTGAACAACCAAATTAATGTGACGTTAAGGTTATAGAGAAATCTAGATTCAATTTCAAACACAAACACAATTACTAGTCTATTTATCAGTTCCACAAAGAAGCATCTAAGCTTTTTCTTCTTCTTCTTCTTCTTCATATACCACAAATCTCTCTCTCACACACACACAGGAATAGGTAGAGATTCGGTGAAATAGGTAGAGATTCAGTGATACACACGCCCACATAATCAATCACTGAATCTCTACCTATTATCTAATTTGTAATTGAGTTTATTTTTAATAGACCGACAATGGTAATATAAGCTCTGGCTTGATTGCATGGATGGTATATTAATGTAGCCTTAGTTTTTACCTGAATTTTTCTAAATACCTTCTTTCTCCCTTTGCAGCTTTTATCAAACTTCTGTATATCTCATTACTTACTCCTATTTTATTTACATTCCCTTATCGTTTTATTTTGGTCTCTTTGACATAACTTGTTTTTGTAGTTTCTTCCCATTAATACGTACAAACTAATGGCTTCTTCTTGCAATCCACAAAAGCCTTTTTTTATTTAAGTTAAAGGGACTGATGCTTACAGATTATATTCTCAATGATCTAAGTTCATGCTTATATAAAGACTTCAAATCATTCCCCAACCGACAGTGTTACTGCACCGTCTGGGTGCTCCTTTAACTTGATCTCAAATCCAACCGCACCTCTACTCTAAATCCATCAAGCAATAACATCTTAAAGGAAATAACTTATATAAAAAAGCATTAAGCATCATGATTACGTAGTAAAACTACTTCAATTTCCATGTTCTATCAAGTATTTTAATTACAAGAGAGGGAGCAGGTTGTTCAAGATGAGGGAAGCACGTTATTGAATTAGGGATTTGGACGAATCTCTAATCCTTGAGTCATAAACTGTTGGAAAACTGGGTCAGGATCCGATCCTGACCGCAGTAGAATAATCATAAAATTTTTTCGTGACTTTTGGTTTCTCAAAAACCAAGATCTATTTAATTCTATAAAATGATTAACATAAATTATAATAAAGCGATAACTTAATTCGTACCTTATTCTGAAGCAAGATCTCTATCTTATTATATCCCTCGAACTGTTTCCAAAATTGATCCGTCTCAACCACCATAGCCACACAAATGTCTAGCCTCTAACGGTATCCACAGAATGAGTTGGGATAACTCTGTAACTTTTACAGAGACGGTTAAGCAAGAAGTGAAGTGAATCACACGTTAATAAAGACTTAATAATCGATATACAAATGCACAAGAAGGGGGTTGAATTGTGTATTCTTTTTCAGTAATCCCCTTTTTAACAATTTCTTTAAAAGAAACTTGTTCTTTTCTCAAACTATTGAAAATCAATATTGTAAAATAT
>JAOTAW010000202.1:16226707-16244800 GCA_025629945.1 Erythroxylum savannarum | reverse complement strand
CATTCGTTTTGCCGTTTGGCCCATTTTCACTTTATGATCTGTTCTTTCGCTTTCATCCCTTTTGTTTTTCGATTAGTTTCGAGTGGTTGGGTTCCGAAAGCAAACGGGGCCCAATAGTTATGCAATAGACTTTCGAGATAATTTATATTCTTTAATGTTGTTATCATTTACTTTTTCATTATGTTATGAATTTATGATTGATGTTGATAATATTTATATATGATAGGTTCATTTATATACTGCAACCACATATAAATGAGAAATTGGCAACCATGTTGAGAGAATGTTTAATGGATTTTAACATCGACAACAAAATATCCACCATCACAGTCGACAATTGTAGCACAAATGATGCTATGATTGAAAAGTTAAAAAGTAAGATGCAGATTAGGAGCTTATTGGTTGGAGGTAGGTCATTTCATATGCATTGTTTTGCGTATATTCTTAACTTGATTGTAAAGGATGAGTTGGAGATAATTAAGGAAGCAATAGATTGTATTCGGAATAGTGTTCTATATTGGAGTGCAACTCCTAAAGAGGTTGAAAATTTTGAAGATGTTGCACAAATTCTATATATTCCGAGTTCAAAAAGGTAGTTTTAGATTGTCCGACCAGATAAAACTCAACCTTAAAGATGTTAGAGTCGGTGTTTATTAGACTAAAGGATAGGGATTCTTAGTATACCTGCATGCCAATAGAACATCAGTGGGAGTTGACTAAAGAACTTTGTTTGAAGTTGGAATTATTTTTTAATGCTACTGAATTGTTCTCGGGAACAAAACATCCAACTTCGCAAAGTGTCTTTAACATACTGCGGAACATAAAGCATGCTTTACAATTATGGATGTTTGAATCCAATGAGATTATTCGAACTATGGCAGAGTGAATAATGGATAAGTTGAATTCTTTTTGGTATAAGGTTGGAGATATTTTTGTAGTATTAGATGTGTTGGATCCGAAATACAAGATGGACAGGATTGAATTTATTTACGGTGCATTATACGATGATAGAGCTAAGACTACGTATATATCATTAAATAATTATGGTATCAATTGTTTAATGATTATCAACTCAAATTGTAGAAAACTCTGATTGTGGATCTTAGTAGTGCAGACGATTCGATTTTGGGTTCGGTTTCATCATCTAACCCAAGATTGGCACATTCTCTTTAAAAAAAATTGAAAGAGAAAAGGCTAGGATTTCTTATAATATGATGAAGTTAGATAGATATTTAATCGAAGATTGTGCGCCCGAAATTGAAGGTAAGCAGTTCGATATATTGTCATGGTGGAAGCAATATGGAAATGCTTTTCTGATCATGCAAGTGATTGCACCAAACCTATTAGCTAGTCCAGCATCCACCATTGCTTCAGAGTCTGCCTTTAGTACTAGTGGTTAGGTTATTCTCCTCACCGTGCTTGACTTCATCCTCGTATTGTGGAAGCCCTTATGTTTGCCCAAAGTTGGTTAAAAAATGAAGATATTAATGGTAAATTCTTTTCTTTTAATATACCAATTTTATCTATTTTATATTATCTTACCTAATATTGTGTTTTTAATTTTCTGTTAATACAGCCACAAATATTAATACGAAGGAGGTGATTAGTTATATTAATCGACCAATTGCACTTTATTTTAATCAAATATAGGAAGATGAAGATATATTTAATTGTTTATTAAGTATTACCATGTCCTAAATATTCTTTTAATTTTAATATTACATTACTAAATATAATGTTTGTACATACAAATGATTTGATCTAAAGTGTTAACGATCCTAGAAACAAGTACAACGATTAGCTACTGTCTCACTCTAATCTTCAGTTTCCAGTGTCCAAGCTTCATCTGTCTGTCATTACGTCATCATATTATCTTTTTTTAAATTGTATCATTTATTGTAAAATGATTTGGATAATCATTCGTGAATAGTAATGATTGCTATAGTCAATGAATTTGGTTTTACCATTTCTCTCTTTTAATAATTAATAAATTATTTCAGTAAAATTAACATTCTTAACTATAATTAACTTAACGAATTTTCCTACAAATTCCTATTACTTGAATTAAAACTCTTAACTAATTAATTATTTATATAATCATATGTTTAACCAACTTCAAATTAATTAATTCAATTTTAGCACTTTTAAATTTGTATTTTTGAAACATGTACATTATAATCAATTGTTATAATAAAATTACAAAATTGAAAGTAAATTCACTTGTTTATAGAGAATAATTCTAAAAATATTATCATAGCTACATATTATAATGATTATGGTAATCTCTTTAAATATAATAGCTATATCAATATATGTTTTTATAACTCAATTACTTTTACATTCTTTTTATATTGATACATTAGGATTAATAATAACATAAGAATTCAACCATATATGTATATGCTTATAAATTATTTAATAAGTATAATAATTTATAAAAACCTATCAAATTATCAAAAGCATTTATAAATGTATTATAGTTTTAATAAAATAATAGTTATTTTTAATATAATAGCTATATCATTGTACGTTTTTACAACTTAATTACTTTTATATTCTTTTTATATTAATTTGAAATTGATATATTAGGATTAACAATAATTTAACAATTCAAACATATATGTATATGTTTATAAAAACATATAGGTATATGTTTATAAATTATTTAATAAACATAATAATTTATAAAAAATGTATCAAATTATCAAAAGTATTTATAAAATGTATTATAGTTTTAATAAAATAATAGCTATTTTCAATATAATATACTACATGTATATGTTTTTATAACTCAATTATTTTTATATTATTTTGAATTTGATATATTAGGATTAATAAAGTGATTTATTTATTTTAAGATTTATATAAATACATATCTCATAAGAAAGTGATTGATTCATTTTAAGATTTATATGTGTAAATATAAAATATAAAAACTTAAATGCTTTAAGAGTAATCATGATATTAATTTATTTTAATATGTATAATAAAAATATAAATTTATAATGAATATTTAATAATAGATATAATATAAAAGGATAATATTGTTACAATAATTTAAACTTTGTACTCTTTTACATGTTTAATTTATTTTGAAAAAATATTACACAAAATAATTAATTCGCTGAATTAGGGTACCCATTCTCCAAAAAAGTTCAATAATTTGGTGCATGAATAAACTTTGAATTGACATTTGGATTAATAATAATTAGGACGATTTGAACAATTGGGCCTTGTGAGACAATACAATGAAGTAGAAGTAGAAGGCTAAGAGCCTTTTTCTTCTATCTAAATTAAAAATTAAAAATGTGAATGTCTTTTCAAATTTCAATATACTTCAAAAAAGAAAAAAAGGTGAAATCCCTCCCGCGCGAAAGCGTCTGGTAAGGGTGTGGTTTCCCTCTCAATTAGAAAACTCGAGAAGACGAACGGAGCATATGCTCGCAGAGCCTAGGAATTACGGTCGGAGCTTGAACACTCAAGAGATGCGTCGCGTGATTGCCAACGGGATGGACGCCGATAGCTCTAGCGAAGACGCACTTGTCAGAATAGAAGACGACGAAGAAGAAGATCGGTTTCTCGCATTCGTCGATTACGCTCGGACGGAGACGTCTCCGGAGGAAGAGTTCGTTGAACAAGGAGGACAAGAAGATTGCGAACCAAACGGGCCTGGCTGGTCTTGGATCGTGTTGCGGATCCTTAAGACTTGTATTGCTTATTCTAGCGGAGTCAGTGCGGCTATTCTGCTCTCCGAGCTATCTCAGGTAGTGTACTTTTAGTTCTTTGATTTGCTTATTTCTGTTGTTTGACGAGAAAGTACCGGAATGAGAGGAAAAAGGCAAGGTATATATGCTGTTAGGCTGCGGATTTGGCGAATTTCAATTTAACGTTTAAAATATAGGAACAATTAATTTCTACATACTTCGAGTTGTAATCTTGCTTGAGGATATTAAGGAAGTGAATTGAGAGTCAAGAATAGGATTTCTCCCGGCCCGCCCGGATCCAACGAGTGAATAGAAAGTTAAATCTATATTGAATCTCACCTTAATCGCCTCATCTATCTTTCGGAGGAGAAGTTTTGTTTCAAACTCCGGTTCGAACAAGAGAAGTATGTCATGCTAGCCCTCACAGTCCAGGCACAATGACGCAACTATCAGGGGCACGCTCTACCACTGAATTAATAGCCCGTCGTGTAGGCCCCAAAGTGAATTGAGAGTCAAGAATAGGATTTCTCGTTCATTTTTGTAAAACAAAGGAATAATTGAAGGACTTAGGTTTCCGTTTCACTTGTGTTAGATTCGATTCTCTTCCTTCACATAACTTCTGCTTTTTGTTCCATTTACTTTTCTTGAAGTAATTGTTGATATCGAATGCTATTTTAGTTTTTCTGAAATGTAATCATGCTTTCAATTGCTTGCGTTGAGAAGTTAATTGTTGAAGTATTTTCTTTGAAGGCTTGGAGTGAGCAAAACAGATCTGTAGGAACAAAGAAAAGGTCAGAAATTATCAATCAGTTAAAGAAGAAGCATAGAAGGCTTAAACTACCAAACACTGTATCAATCGACTCTGTGTATGAGAAGAACTTCTTAGCTTTGAATAGTGTGTTGGAAGCTGTCATTCTAGATGTTTTCGTTCTTCCAGGTAAAATGGCATCTGATGAGTTGTTTTTGTTGTTAATATTAATTGTTTTGTAGGATTATTTGAAGTGTAAGCATTGCGATTTGGAATATTGTTACGTTTCTTCTTCAGGTACAAATATCTACATGCTTACTTTGGGAGATTTTTGGAGCTCCAATACCATTGACCTTTACCTCCACCGGCGGTAAGTTATTTTCCTATGCATTTCTCCGTCTAGTTCTATAATTACACAAGTTTATGAATGCTACCTTTCTTGAAGTTGCTTTACTGAGTGAAGCATGAAGAATGTGAATTTTCAAGCAATTCATAACCACATATCCAAACAAACAAGAGTTTACTCTCTTATTAAGTCGTGCAGTTGCTTTTATCATTTTTCT
Source organism: Erythroxylum savannarum (assembly GCA_025629945.1). Lineage (NCBI taxonomy): Eukaryota > Viridiplantae > Streptophyta > Magnoliopsida > Malpighiales > Erythroxylaceae > Erythroxylum > Erythroxylum savannarum. The sequence continues at coordinate 16,239,785 of JAOTAW010000202.1, read as the reverse complement.
CTTATAAATCTGCAAGTGGTGTAATTAACTTCTGCTTGAGTATTAAAGTGAGAGGGTTAAGTTCTTTGCTATGATCTTTCTGTGGTAGATACTATGATTTGGTGGATCCTCGTCATGGAATTTTGAAGAAAGGGCGGGAAGTTTTCCTCACAGGTTGCTGTCTTCGAACAGCCCGAGAAGGATCTGGTTGTACCCGACTTTTGCCAACCGAATATCTTGTGACATTGTTAGATGATGTAATTTTTAAAATCTTATTCCCCTTCTCTCTTATTTAGCTTTTCTTTGAATGAATATTGCATTCCGATCAAGAATCAACTTTATATATAATCTGTCAGACTGCACTATGGTCTGTATAGATCATTTACCTGGGATTTCTAGGTGCTGACAGTTGCTCTTAATACTGCAGGATCAGGATGATGATGCAATGCTGATAGCAGCACAGTTTTGTTCAGATTCTTTCTCTTCCATTTCTCTTAGTGAGGCTGACAATGGAGTTTCTTATTCACTTTATGCAAGGTAGTATTGCCTTCATCCCTCATCCTTCACCTAAAATGTTGAATAGCAGTTCCCAAACTTCTAACTTACACCCTATAATATTAGGCATCAGCTTTGTATGCTTCTAAATTTAAGTGTAGCACTAAAACTTCAATATGATCATTTATTCACATGATAGTTGATTGCATTTGTTATACAATTCTTAAGGAGATTGATAAACATGTTTATTCAGGATGTTACTTATAGCCTCTATCAATCAGTAGTTGGTTCTATTAGACATGAAGTTCCTTCTCATTTTCTTTATAAGTTTGTAGGATTGAAGCTATTGAATCAATGGAAGTTCAGGGAACATCTGGTAGCATCAAGCAGAAGCAAATTACTCTTATTGACAACAATGGCACCAAGCTTAAATTCCTCTTGTGGGGAGAGCAGGTTCATCTGGCCAATCTGTTTAGGTAAACTCATAACTAGGCTGTATATGCTTGCATCTTCCAGTCTCACTGATGACTGTCTCTGGTGCTCTTTTCTGAAAGTGTTGGGAGTATGCTTGGACTTGATAGACCATATATCTCAAGTTCTATAGAGAGTGACAATGGGACAAGCAATGATCTTTGCCTTGAATATGGTAGCGCGACACAATTATATTTGGTTCCTTTCATTCAGCACGAGGAACAAGTAAGATGACCCATCTTTCTATAACTGACACTGCTGTCATTTTAGAATGCTCAATTGTCTTTTCTCTTGCTTTTGTAACTCAGGTATATGTACCTGTGACACAAAATGGACATCAAGGATCAAGGCTGACAAGTGCAGATCCTAGTCAAGGTATCAAGGTTTCACAGGTGACATTACCTTGTGACTCTCAGGGTTATATCAACTTCAGTGGTTATCCTTTTCGAGTGAGTACCTGTAATACTGTCTTGCTAAATAATACATTCTGAACAATCTTGTATCATTTAGCTCATAGGAGCAACTAGCATTTTTTTATTTGAAAGATGGACCAATAATTGTCTTTTACATTACTAAATAGTAAAATTGTGCTATGCAGTTTGAAAACTTGCAATCATGTAGAGCCTCTTTTTTTTTTAAAAAAAAAAGTGGAAGCTGATCTCCACACTTTTCTTGCATCATTTTAACATTCAGTTTCTTTCCAGAACTTTTCTTGCACCATACTTGTAACTGTTAAACCAAAAGTACAATCCTATATGTAACTTCCAATTCATAATTATTCTGCCTGTGTACTTTTGATGTTTGCTAAGTAATAACTTTTCTGACTTCAAGTTTTGCAGTCATTTGTAATTGATCTTCGTGACAAGATGACTGGTATCAGCCTGTATGGTATTGTTAGGGACCTGCTTTGTGAAAGAAGCACTGGAAGACTTGTTTTCTCTTTAAAAATTGAGGACAGAACAGGAACAGTTTGGGCGAAGCTCCACTTTTCTAGATCTTGGTAATAACTAGTACAGTTAATCTATTTATTGAGTTATGATGTATTTCTGTTGCAAGAATTCATGTCATATGTGCTTTGCTCTTTCTCAGGTCACTAGGGAGATTAGGTCTCGGTCATACAATCTATATTTCCGGCTTATCATGCCATATAGTGAAACACAGGAGGTTAGCAATTTTTTAATGGAATGATGAATATATCCAACTATTTCACATGTCTGTTCTGCAGATGTTTCTGCTGGATCTTCATTGCTAGCTGATATCACCATATTTTGAGCCAGTTACCTGATTTTTGCATATTTCACATGAAAGGCTTGAGCTACAGTGGTTTGAGAATGATGTTGGATCTTCCTTCGTGAATCTTAGTTGCTTGCCAGCATTGCTTAATTCATCTTGTCTCCATAAGTTATCGAGCATCTCTGATCTATCCAGGCAGTGCACTTCTACTCATGTATGGTGCTACAACTTCTGGCCTGAATTTATTGTTCTTCCATAAATCCTAATGTTGATTCAATCTGCTTCTTCTTCAGCATGCTGCAAGCTGTCATCCTTCCTATGTTGTTTATATTTCATGGATGATCATAGCTGATTTTTCAATTTGTTCAAATAACTAAAAAGCAAGATTAAAGTCTATATGCTATAGTTGATCTGGATGTGTTCCTCATGGTACTCCATCTAATTTTCCACTTGCAAGGTGTTATTCGCATAAATCTTTGCCATAGTATTAAAATTGAGCCATAGAATTACTTGATCTTGGTGGAATTTTATGTGATATGACTTGTTACAATCTGGCTTTGTATTTTCGGCCATAACCTTTTCTACATTTATAAGGACTTTCATTTTAAGTATTTGATGCTGAGCTTTAAACTGTTCACATTGATAACGCAATCTTAAGTGAAAAGAATACTGTACCTGTATATTCTTTTATCCAATTGGCATCTTTTTGTTACATTTGATGAACATCCACAGATATGTCGAGTTCGGCTAGACCAAGTCGATCAATGCCATATCGATACAAGATTTACCCATACACTTTGTGGTCATATTGTTGATAAAGTGCCCAGTGGTGCCGTTGAATGCAGCTTTTGTTGTTGTGACTGTTATGGCGAAGTTGTCCGCAGCTTCCACCTGAAAATGACTCTTGCAGATGAAAGTGGAAAGATTTTTGCATGGTGCACTGGCCAAACTGCCACAGAGTTGTTGCAAATATCTCCTGATGAATTCTATGAGCTCCCCGAGGTAACAAATACTAAACTTGATGTCGTCATCTTTTACAAGTAAACTTGGTTTACTTGAATGCCGGTTTACACAATTGTTTTTATTATCCATACAGTCTATTCCTTCTGCAGATTGTTCAGAAATTCATTTTCAATCCAACTGCTGGTCAAAGGAAAAAGCATTTATATAGTGCCCCCTTACAGTTTGATAAATATAGCCCCATTGGTTCGATTTTAGTTCGCATATGAGAATTGATAAGGCAAGCTTTATGGATTGCAGGAGGAACAATTTATGTATCCGTCTTCACTTGAGAATGAGAGCTTCGTAGTTGCATTGGTGGGCTCCAAGAGACCGGGTTGTGGACTCGAACATGGTCTGTCTCACGATCCCGATGCTGTCCCATGGGAGATAACTTGCGCGTTAAAGTGCGAATAGCTTTTTACCTTTAAAATTATGTTTCTTGTTGCCAAATTTGCATGGCCTGCCTAGTGCCGATATCAGCCCTAGGCTCCATCTGCCTTTACAGACGTACTTATTATTCATTATATAACGTCATTTTTTTTTGTTAAAAAAAAATCGTAGCTTATAATTCTTTTGAAGCGTGTAATCTGGCACCTTAGTATGTAAACATCCCCATGCATTATTTATATAGTCATGAAATTGAAATACATGCTCACAAATTCTGAGCATGAGCAAGGTAGCAACTATGTCAAGGTAATGTGCTATTTCGTTCTTTAAATTAAGTCCAAGCTTACATATACCACAAATTTTGAGGTTCGAGTTCAGTTCTTTCAAATTTCTTTGGAAACATTGAACCAAAGCAGAGTTCTTTTCACATTTGGTTCGAGAGAATTTGGGTATGTTTGGATTTGAATTGGCTTGAATAGAAGATAGCTATGTTTTTTATTGTAGAAAAGAGCATACGTTGAAATGGACTCTTCGGCTAGCTAAATAACGAGTATTTAGATGTTCATACGAGTACTTAGGAGGCTTAGAAAATATATAAATAAAACAAGTTGATCTAGAGAAGCGTTAATAAACTAAACTGTTATGCCCTTGTGAACTGTTTTAGCTTGTAGTCTAAAAAGTATTAATTCATGACTCCTTCAAAAAGCGTTTTGGTTTAGTTGTAAAATAAAGCACAAGAAAATTGCATCTATTGAATTGCGTTTGAGACGATGGATTTGGATTCCTGTTACCGTGTTTGTCTATTTTATTGTCCACAAACATTATCCCAGTTTTTGGTTTTATTTCAAATTAATGTTACGAAATCAGGGTCACAAACAAGAGCAGGCTAAGATTTTGTAAGACTGCACCCGATCATTGGGTTTGGCCTTATAAATTTAGGCCTGAATCCAGAAATTAATGGGCCCAAATGGGGTTCAAATTGTTAATCCTAAATGTAGTCAACTCAGTTCAATTTAAATTTGTAAAATTAACATGTCTGGACCGAGTTTAGGTCCAAGGTTTAGTTGACTAGGCTTTCACTGGATATGAGAACTTTGGGCTTAATCCCAATTGTAGCCCATGAATCATTACCAAGCTACTTTGTTTGTTATTGGGAGTAATTATAACCTAAGTCTACAGTATCTATTTGTTGAAATTAATTCGTTAGGAATGGTCATACAACATGTAAGAGCTATAATTATAAGTGATAAAACTCAATTGTCATAGTAAAGACTTGTTTTATTTTTTTATTTTAAATATTCCCATATTTTGAAATTTAATATAGAAAAGGCCTTTTTATTTTCTCAAATCTTTTAAATTTATTAAGTCAATACTTTTACTTGATTGTAAGTATATGTTAACCAACTAATTATTACTATCTATAATATGGAAGTTTATCAAATAATAGGATAATTTAACATCAGTTTTTCTATTAAATTTTAACATTTGTATTAGAATTTAATTTAGATTCAAACAATTAAAAAGTGTTAAAAATATTAGTAGTATGAATACATTTAACTTAAATTCTAAATTGATGAAAATTTAACTTATTTTAAATTTGTCAATTTTAATGTAATTATATTTATGGCCCTTCTTTATAGTTGGACATCTCAACTAATAAAAGAGGCCCACAATCACTGTTCATAAAAGGCCCACAATCATTGTTCTTTACCCGATAATTTTGTTTGAGATCTAGGATTATTATTTGTCTCTAACCGGATTATGCTAATCTAGAACATAATCATAGAGAAAATGACTTAAAAGCTCCTAAAAGGGTTGTATTGTAATTTCCTCTCTTTTTGGCTCACTATAGATATTAGAAACAAGTTTTTACTCTTCAGCAATTTCCAGTTTTCCACCAACCAATGCAATAAAATGCCTCTCATATTTGGAGTAACATCATTTTCAATCAGTCAAATGCTTTCTTTTGGATCCTCTACTTTGCGAAGATAATCATAAATTTGGGGATCATCGAACTTGGTATCGAAGACCTTGCTTTCCTCCTTGACAACGTCGTCATTCTCAATGACAATTACCTACTATTTGACTTTTCAGTCAGAGTAATATCTGACGGGTGGTGTCAAAAGCTTGAAACAACAGTATCTCAAACCTCGACTCAGTACGCACGTTGTACCTTGTAAATTTGAAACTCCACCCAATTTTCCAAAAAATTCAGAGTTCATTGAGTGAACCAGTTACTCTGTCTAGCGTTAGGCAAACAAATCTGGAGATGACAATGTTCGATTTAGCAACATAAATTTTGTAAGAGACTTGGGAATTTAGAGACATAAGAATTGCAATTCCTAAATCCCAAACATAATTATCGAGTAAGGAGGGACAGTAGTTGTGGATTCATGTTTCTAGTTGAAATATTCGACTAATAAAAAAAACTCATATTGTTATTACTTATTAGATTATTTACATACAAAAATGAAAAAATTGCAGAAAATCAAACAATTATACAATATTTACTTTACATAACAAGTACGTTTAAAGAACAATAACAGTTCTTGGAAAATATTAAGTATGAATGGGAGGGAATACTGAATTAATAGGATCATATCCTTGTTCAGCTCCAGACAATCAAACGCCATGCTTATTCAAGCTGCTTTTGTGATTACCATTTACTCTCTTTGGAAAGAACGCAAGGTAAGTATCTTCTAGCAGAAAAAACTATCAACGTGACTCGAGTTAGTATCATCGCTAAAAGACTGGAACACCAACGTGGCATCTGTATTTAGTTATATCAACTAAGGATATGTTCGTGTTTCTTCTTTTTGTTTGAGTTATTGTCACAGTTAGATTATTGTCAAACTATCGGATTGTAATGGTGTGATAGTTTCTACATGGATAATAAAAATTCATTCAATTTCCGAAAAAGAAAAAGAAAGAACCAAAGTAATCATGTTGGAGTTAAAGAGTCATGGCTTGTCCTTTTATGATATATTTTAATATTCTATTTAATTTAAAAACTAAATTAAACATTTGTGTAATGATAATAAAATCCCAATTAAATTCATTCCTTTTGTCTTCAATATTTCATTTCTTTAAAATAATATTAAAAGCTATCTTGCATCAATCAGCTGAAGTTTAATGTAATTAAAACTCAAAGAAGAGGACTATCTAATTTAAAATTCTCTTCGAAATAAGTTTTTAGAATAGTCTTCACCGAACGAAAGGAATGAAACGGAATTCTTATCAATCTATACAAAGAAGCACAGTTTTGATATTTTCTGAAACTACTCTACTTAGAAACTGATTTCAAAACTTTGATCATGGATCCTTTGACGGCTTAAGAACTGATCCTGTTCGTGACATGTAAGTTGTCTTAAGTAGTACCAAAAGAATGCTTAAGAGTTCATTTAAGGCTCTTTTCCAATCAATCTGAAGTCCTGAACTCCCGTTGAACCTTCTTGTGCCCAACGATTTCTTAAACCAAAGCTCCAGAATACAAATTTAGATTCACTTAAAAATTTTTGACCAGATTAGGCAATTAAATGAACATACTAACAAACAATCACTGCCAAATACTGCTCATTTAAGTGTCTCGAGGGAGAATCCAGTCTAAATTGTTTGAGCTAAGTGAATCTAAATTGAATTCTGGAGCATAATAACGAACAATCACTGTCCAACACTGTCCAACCGATCTTAAAAGGAAACACATTGAAACCAAAATGTAGTTGATCCACATATTCCTACGTTGCTGAAGAAAAATATTGAGGGTTGACAGTGGAATATCTGTAAATGCAAGTGTTACATAATATCAGGGACTTGAAGAAAGCAAATGCGTAAAGGTGAATTAGACACACAGAGACAATATCCTAAATGGACGTCAAAATTGCAAAGGTTATTAGTAAAACAAAGTGCAAACCGTTAATTGTAATCCTCAGTCATTCCTTCTGCTGCTGCTGCTGCTAGAGTTTTCCTCTGACAGCATCTTCAAAACATTGACCAGGGCTCGTAAGCGATCCCATATGCTCAAACCATAAAGTGCTTCTACAAGTGACTCTTGAAAATCGAAGCCACTCTCCGCAACAGGGTACTATAAGGAAAAATATATATATAATGTCAGTTGTTTGTTATGGAGGTTATCGTGGAAAACATTGACACGTCCCTACTCTTCAAAGATAACCTGAATTTGCTTTGGTATCACTGTCTTGATATATGGCCACCACCTATCCTCAACAACTGATTTTATGAGACAGCAAGCTCGTAATCCTTCCACGCCAGCAAATCGTCCAAACCCACTGTCCTTTACACCACCAAATGGCAAGGACTGTAAAATCAAGATGTGCTATTAGATGATGCTTGGTCTTTCAACAGATTGGTAACATAATTTCTCTATTAACAGCGCTTAAATTTAGCATTTCATCAGAAAGTTACATGAATCACGAGTGATCTAACCAGAGTGTTCATTTAGTTATAATGATTCACCTTGGGGACTCAAATGTCAACATCAACAATTGCAAATTACAGCAAAATGCGAATGGTTTTAAAATTAGCATTTTAAATTGAACAATAACCTGGCACATATAAGATGTTGCAAAGTCATTAATTGCAGCAACTCCACAGTGTATCTGTGAACATATCTCTCTGGCACGATGCTGATTACGAGAGAAAACTCCGCAGCCAAGTCCATATCTTGAGTCATTTGCTAGCCGGACGACCTCTTCATCAGTGCTGAATTTCATTATTGGCATAATGGGTCCAAACGTCTGCACATCTCAAATTTTTAAGGATTCAGTAAGCGGCATCTGAGCAACAAGTACAAATAGGAGCACATCATTTTCGGTAGAACAACGTCCTCTACAGTCTAGATGGTGAAGGCAAAAAAATGAAAACTGAAAACAAGAAGGCAGATTATGGACTGAACCATGGTTTCTTGATAATCAGAAAAAGAAATATTTTCACAAAAATTATGACATCAAACATTTTCAAATGTTCTATTGAGATAATTTTGACATATTCTTGTTACCTCTTCTTGCATCAATTTCATTGTGTGGTTGACATTGACAATCACAGTCGGTGGGAAAAACTGATCTACTGCATCTTCACCCAAATGGCCAAAACTTCCACGAGCAACTATTTCTCCTCCTTTATCTAAAGCATCATTTACAAGGTTTTGAAGCTTCTCAGAATGATCTTGTAAGCAAATTGCTCCCATATCATATCTTCCAGCAAGTGGTGGCCCCTGCATAAATGGTGATGGAAAGACAGGCTCATTCTAACCATGTAAAAGAGCTTCTTCACATGAAATATTAGCAGATGAATTAAAGACAAATAAACACTAAAAGTATTCATAGCTGTTAAGAGACACCTAATGAAGATAACGATCAAGCGACAAATAGGGAAGAATGATAAGACAAAGTTGCATATAGCAGACTACAACTAATACAATTGCAACTGAACAGATGGATTTACTTACAGCTGAAACAGATTTTACAATCCTAGTAACTTCACTAACAAATGATGAATATACATCCTTATGAACATAAAACCTCTCAGCCCCAGCACAATTCTGACCACCTGATTGAAGAGCAGTCCTAACAGCAACTTGTGCAACCTGTATTTCGATAAAGAATTAAATAGGAGACAAATACGAGACAATGCTGTTATGAAATTCATGTTGTAAGGATCCATACATGATGCACATCAACATCTTCACAAACAATAAAAGCATCTTTTCCACCCAGCTCCAGTGTAACTGGTGTAAGTGTGCTGGAAGCATTTCTCATTATCTGCAACAAAGTAAATATTAAGCCCTTACAACAACAACAACATCCCAATAGAAGTCCCGCTAATATGTAGGGTCTGGAGAAATATTAAGCCCTTAGAATTCACTAAATCCTAATAAGAAATGTGCACTTCCCTTCGAGGTAGTAACGTAAAGAAAGGAAGATCATAAAAAGAATGGGAAGGAAAATGTGTTCCAATATTGAAGGTCAACTATTGACGAGACACTCCTGGGGGAGGAGGCTTTTTCTCTGTGCCACTAGCACCAAGGGAACTAAAAGGATAGGTTTTACAACTTTGAACATCAAAAGAGGAAGAGAGAAAGTTATATACTTCTGTTAGTAAGGCATTCTCTTTAACATAGAGCGAAACAATTACCCCAAAAATGAAATTTGCTAAGTTCAACAAAAAAACTCGTACCATCTTACCCACACCAGGTGATCCGACAAATATGATTTTATCAACCGCAGACACCAGTGCTTCTCCTGTTTCAGCAAACCTAAGGAGAGGACCTTAGCAGTAGCTCAATAATATCAAATGAAAATATTAAATAAAACATTTTTGAATGGTCAATACCCAGTTATCACATCAACTAGATTCTCAGGAGCTCCTACAGCAGCAAGAGCAGCCTGAATAATCCTGAAATAGAAACATCCAGACCAACTTGCATTCTCAGACACCTGCACATGCCGGAATATGCTTTCTTTTAACTTAGTGCCAATGGGTCACAAAATCATAGACTTGTAATATGGATGAAAGGTCAAAATAAGTGAGCCAGATATTTATCTTTATATTCCATAAATTTGAAAATGCTAAATGTTATTCATAACAAGAAAAACATGCTGTAATTTCAACAGAAAAGAACATCTCTAATTAAACATCAGATACCTTAATTACAACACTGTTTCCCGAAAAGACTGCTGACAACATTGGATTGAAGATATTATGAAAAGGGTAGTTCCACGAAACAATGGCACCAATGACACCAAGGGGATGAAACTCCACCTTAGCTTGCTTGTGAAGCATTGACCACCCTGAAGATCTGAGAGCATGGCAAATTTTAGATAATGTAGGATCTAAATTAACTCATCTAGAATTAGCTTGGAGTAATTGAAACTTCTATACAAAATGAGAAAGCACTTCAGGCTACATGGTAAAACAAAGTCCAAGAACAAGACAAGCTAGTTATTTAGATAGTTTGCAAAAAGTAAATAACTACAAATTGTACCAAGAAATGCATTATGCAGGTGGAAAGGAAAACCATGACCAAAACAACTTGATTTATAAGGCATTCTATTTGCTTCTTGGCAAGTAATGGAGATTCATAAAATCTTGACCGAGAAAACAAGATAAAAGGAAGAATAAAAAAAAGGATAAGGATGGATGTATGCACCTGTATTCAGGCTTCAGCCACTTCTCACCCTCTGCAAGAAGCCAACGGATCTTCTCACATGTTGTCATTATTTCCCCAAAAGAGGCATCTACCATTGTCTTACCAGTATCACGTGAAGAAACTCTAAACAAATGACAAAAATCAGGGCAGATGCCAATTTCTTAACTAGCATATAAGATTCATCAACACAAAATGCATAGAACTCATGCAAACGGATGATGGACATCTCCTGTGCCCAATCCAACTCAATTTCTAACACAAAATGAAATGTTAATTTGCACCTAAGGTTCCCAAGACTTCAAACACAATTACACAATGAAATTTCAAGCATCACTTCCATTTATTTGTATCATTCATTCAATTACATCTGTAACACCCATGCACAACTAGAAAGACCCTCATCTTAGTGAAAATAGTATCAACATTGTTGCAGTAAAACAACTTCCAAATCACTTATCACAGAATAAATTCTTACTCGCATATGAGTTCTTGGTGTTCGATAATGTACTTCAGAAGTATTCTCAAGAATTGACGCCTTTGCTTGAAACTACTTTTTCCCCATATTTTCTGAGCCTTCTTTGCCTGTGTAATGCGCTCCTTGACCTGCCAAGTATTATAAAATAATTTCAAAAGTAAGAGTTAGCAATTTTACAAATACATGTTCCGTTGTTATATGTCTCTACATGCACATATCACCTCCTAACCTCATCTGGTGACAAGGCAGGGAAATATCCCAAGTATTTCATAGTTGCAGGTTCATAGCACTGAACTTTTTTGTCAGACTGTGGCGTCCTTCCTCTTGGAGGTATCTGCACATCAATCATTTAATAACCAGGATGCAACAGCTATGCGTGTATAAAAATTGGAAAGAGATGGGCTGAAGAAACAGCAAATATACACAAATTTCCACATCTGCTAACTAATGCAAGCTTCACTCCAGTACACAGTATTTATCAACCACACAACAGTGCATTACTCATGATAAGATAAATAGCTTGTAGTTTTGCTCTCAAAACTGCTAACCACATAGTAATCAGCATACAACACTATGCGCACCAAACAATTGAAAAGAAGCTCAGTGAAGAAGGTAAGAAATCTCACAAATTACAAGTTCCAAGATCTGCTAACTAATGCAAGAGTTGCGCTGATACACATCATGTATCAACTACACAACATTGCTTTTATTCGTGATAAGATTAACAGCTTGTAGTTTTGCTTTTCTCATAACTGCTAACCACACAGAAGAAGCTAATTACCACACCCAACTCAGCTTCAAATGCACATTCATGTTTTTTTTTCTTCTTAATTTCTGTAGAAATTAAAAAATAAAAGAAAAAGAAGAAGAAACACAGACATAAATATAGATTCGTATATGTATATCTGAAGCCGCAATATCTACTAATTCTAAAAGATAACTAAATGAAACATGGGGAAAAATTAGACAAACAGAAGCGAAGTCAACAAGTAGAGAAGCAACTTAGAAGAACTTACATAAATGAAGCTGTTCTCCTGCGTTTGATTTCCTTCAGAAACTGTCAATAAAAACTCAAAACAGTAAATTATAGATCCTCACTTATAGATATAATTCCTAATTCGCAAACATAACTCTGTATATATACTTTTTAGTTTTTATCGATAGCATTCAAGCACGAATGTACTTTAACTTACTATCGGAAGCGTCGACGTCAATGGAAGGCACATTCGGCGGGATAAGCATCAACAAGAAACGACAGATCGCATAAGCGAGTGCAAGAACGATCAGCGGCCACCAAAACGCCATTTCTTTCTCCGAGAGAAATGTGGTCCTAGGGTTCCGATGAAACGGAGCTCAAGAAAGGATCACATGAGAGGGCGAGAGAGCGTTGGGGTTGAAATCATTTTCTCTTGTCGAGAACATGGGAAACAAGTCTTAAAATAATACAGTGAAAGGCAATTAAACCTCAAGTGGCAATTCCCATAACAAACTGGTAATTTGAAGATGTTGAAGGGGGTTAGTTTTGGAAAGTGAATTTAGTGACTGAGCTTGCACTTGATGTTGGTGGTATGAAACTGACGTTGTCCCTTCCTTTTGATTAGTTGTGTCAACTCAGAATTCATTTATGATGATTTTGTTTAATTACTAGAGCTGAGCTTGTGCTTACACCTAATACTTAAATACACAACATAATCTCGTGAAGATATGGATCCCGTGATTTTTTTTTTTGGTAGATAAAGCGGGCAAAGTTCGAAAAGAAGTCTCTAACTAATGAACATAAGTGACACCAATAATATCATGAAAAAGTCACGAATTCACCGCATCTGGTGGGCTAGCTAAGGGATGAAAACCCGGACTAAAGTCATAAGCAT
>JAOTAW010000202.1:16210503-16221704 GCA_025629945.1 Erythroxylum savannarum | reverse complement strand
AATAATTTGTATAGCTGTTTGAAAAGTCAAACAATTAATAAATAGCTTATTGGTTATCTACTGAATGAGGCCAAAATCTAGAAAAAATGAGCAACTATATGCGAATAGAGAAGAAACCTTAAGAGTTGACCATGACCGTTTTCATTAATGGCTGTTTATGTTAAATCAATTATTAAAAAAGCTACTTACCTAACAAGTTTTATAACTACTTAAAAACTGACGAAGAGCTGATTGATTGTCTGCCAAACAAGGCCAAAATCTAGAAGGAATGAGCAACTACATGTGAAGATAGAAGAAACCTTAAGAAGAATGCTATGACCTAGTGAAATTTGGAACAGCCTCGATTTTAGCGATGATATCTTCTACACAATTTCAACTCAAAACTCAAACATGCCAACATCACTAGAGATCTCCACAAATTTATCTCTTTTAAGTTGCAACCCACGGCCTCTTTCGAGCTGGCCTATCTTGCTTAGTGTCTGTCAGTTGTATCAACGTGGAGGTTGGCTTGAGAATTGAGTCTTATCTGGTTCCTTTGTCGGTACAATGGGATCCTTGAAATGCTCTCTACGGATTTCCATCTTTGCTAATGTTTCCACTATCTTTTGGTCATCATATACCTCTTTAGTTGCATTTACACTGGGAACATTCTCAGTGTAGGAATTCATTGGAGCATTTTTCTTTTCCAAGTAGTCGTTTGGTTTGAGTTAAGTTCATTTTTGGCTTTGAACTTTTTCCTATTTAACTTTTAATTTATTTAATAGTGTCGTTTGGATCTATACTTTAAGTTAAAATAGAATGTGACATAAATATTCTCTCTTAAAAACAATAAATGAGTAAGGATATTTTTTGAAAAAATAAAAAATAAGTCCCTTTAACTTTGATTAAAGATCAAATTTGTTCTTAATAAATTTTTGTCAAATAACCTTACAATTTTTTAAATACGTCCTTTTGACAAATTTTCAACATATGAGAGTGCATGACTTAGGCATTATACATTAATAACATATATTAAAATCTTAACAAAAAAGCAATTTATTTTTTTAAATTCCTTCAAACCTATAAAATTAAACTCAATTACTTAACATCAGATCTTTATTTTTACTCCCAATATGATGTACACATTCGTGATAATTAATTTTACTTTTTACAAATATAACAAATTTAACTATTGAATACCAATTATTCGATATCAAATATTTATTTATATTCTTCTTATGACATATACATAAGTAAGAATTCATTTTAATAATAAAAAATACTTCCAAATATTATATGTTTAATGTAAGTTTAAATATCCAATGCAATATAATGAATTAGCTATTGAATATGACGTATATATTCATTAATATTGTTATACTTAGTTAATAACTCAAAATTTAGTAATTTATGGATTAATTTTAATATATGTATAAAGTAAAGCTAATCGGTACATCATAAAAAATATTTTTCAGTTTTTGATTTCATATGAAATTGTTAATTAAACTGTGTATCAACTTATTAATTTTACTTATGTTTAATCTACATGTAAGACACAAAATATATAATATATGATCAATCATCAGAGACTAAAATTATTTAATTATAATCATATATCATCATCGAAGGGCTTTAAACTGAGCAAAACTAAGACTGAATACTTAGAGTATAATTTTTCGGGTCATAGGATAGCTTCCAATATGAAAGTAAAGATTAGTTCAGAAATTATACCACAAAAAAGTGTTTTAAGTATGTAAGATCTACATCCAAAGCAATAAAGAGATCGATGAAGACGTAGTTTACCGTATTATAAGTTTTATGTGACAAGAAGATACCACTTAAATTCAAAGGTAAATTTTATTATATAACCATTAGGCTGGCTATGTTTTATGGAGTAAAGTGTTGACTCATCAAATTGATGTATAGTTATAAGCTAATGATGGTAGAGATGAGGATGCTCCGTAGGATGTGCAACCTTACTAAAAGAGATAAGGTCAGGAATATAATGATAGGAGAAAAATTAAAGGTTACTAATATTAAAGAAAAATTAAGAGAGACAATGCTTAGATGGTTCGATCATGTTAAGAGGAGACACTCTGACACTCCAATGAGAAGATGCAAGAAGATTATACTTAGATACTGTAAGAGAAAAAAGGAAGACCTAAGAAGAGCTGGAGGAGGTGATCAAGAATGATATGGCTCTGCTGAAACTTACCTAGGGCATGACCTTCAATAGAAAAGTTTAGTGCACTAGGATACAGATAAAAGATCCCATATAGAGAAGTCTTTTTCGATCTTATAAGTCTTTTAAACATTTTTCTTTGAGTATTATGTCTTGTATTTAGTCTAAACATTTAATGTGTAATACTTCCCTCATAGTTAGTTAGCCTAAACATTTCCTTACTTAGCCTAAATATTTTCTTGTAATGACTTGTTTGATTTATTTATTAACTTATGTTTCTTGTGATTTGTATATTTATTTCTTTATTTTTGGAATTTGAATAAAGATTGAATTAACTATAACAAAGCTATTTCAACTTTACAATGAGTTCACAATGAAATGAATCATAAAGCCAAACTACAAAAAAAAAACAACTTACATAAGCAAATGAAATTTAATAGCAATGGTTATAGATTCCATCTAGTCTTTATGCCTATGGATAATGCCTGCTGATCAAATTTAGCTATGAAAATGGTTCTGATCCAATTGATGGTTTCGTCAGCTAGGTTATGCTTATCAACTTCCTCTTGCTTATATATCTTCTTCTTACGTTCCTTCCATATAGAATAAATAGTAGTTGTGAAGGCTGTTTTATATATTAGGGCGTCTTGCAACTTTTGATTTGTTGTATATATAATCCAATTAAGATTTGATGTCCAATCATAATTGAGGTAAGTATCCGAAAGCAGATGTAAAATTATGCTCCAAACCACTTTCGAGTATCTGCATTGAAAGAATAAATAATCTCGATCTTCTTTAGTCTCTTTACAAAGCACGCATATAGGGTCATAAGTTCTAAACCATCTTTTTTTAGTACAAATCCTATTCTTTATAACCAACCATGTGGAATTGGATGCTTTTTGATTGAGAGAACATTTCCATAGAAGATTGAACCAAGGAACATTGTCGCCTCCTTCATACAAAGCCTTGTAGCAAGACTTATTAGTAAATGTACCAGAGGTATCTAGTAACTAAGTGACTGCATCTTGCCTGTGTCTATAAGTGATTTGGGGTAGATAACCCACTAATAAATTGAATCCTTTGAAGTTTCCTGCCCATTGCTCTTGATTCATTAAAGAAGATGCTCTGGAGTTTAGTGGAAGTCTATTCGTTAGTTGAGATAATTCAGACCTTTGAATTAAAGGATTGAATTCTGACTAATTATCAAACCACACCCAAATGTTCTCCGCATTGCCTAAAACATTCTTAATCAAAGGAAACACCAACTGTCTCAGTTTTAACATTTGCTAGAAAAACCAAGAGTATTCCTCAGGGAGACAATTACCAAAAGCTTTCAATTCTAAGATATGTTTTATATAGCCATTTTTCCCAAACTGTATTTTTATCATCAAAGAGTCTCCAAATCCTTTTACATAGAAGCACTTTTTGCATTAGCGATATAGGGATGATACGGGATATCCAATGAACATATAGATTTCCATGAAAAGAAATTATTAGTGTAACCCTAGTTGCAACTTACAGAAATCGATTCTGCTACACATTTATTAGAGCTTTGATCCTTTTTATAAGTGGTTTGCAGTTAGATTATTTTGGCTTTGCATACAAAATGGGAACTCCCAAGTATTTAGGAGAAAGCACATAGATTTGAAGTTTTGTAATTCTGGAAAGTTCCACAAAGTTCCTCACATCTTTAGAGCAGTACAAACTAATTTTATTGTCATTCACTTTCAAACCTAATGATTTGGAGAATTACATAAGAAGATCCTTTAGCATCTTCATAATGGTTTGGACTCAAATTCAATGCTGAAAAGAGCAGTCTGTATATCTTTTCAGATGTCAGAAATCAGCAACATTGCTGAATTTATGCTTGCATTCACCGCCATTCAAAGACATTAGAGTCCCATTTACAACAATCAAACAACAATCAAGCACAAATTTTTATATTTCATTCAATTAGGATAAATGCATAGCAAAACATATTCCTCACTATTTTTGCTAGACTAACTCTCATCACTTCAGTACTAAACACTTTACATATTCATTGGTCTGCCCATGTCGTTTTGTCTAAGAGAGTCAACAAAGAAATTGAGAGAATCCTCAAAGCCTTCTTGTGGTTTGCAAAAACAAAAAATTACAAAAATGTTAAAGTGAAATGGAGTGAACTCACCATCTCAAAGAAGCAAAGAGTGCTAGGCATGATCTCAATTTCAAAAATGTAACATGTGCTTTTAAATAAGAGAATACGAAGAATATTTATTAACAAGAAAGCTTTATGGATTAAGTGGGTGTATGAATATTAGCTCAAAAATAAAAATTTGTGATACATAGCAAACTCTAAAAAATTCTCTTGGATTTTCAATCATTTACTCAAATTGAGAAGTATGATTTATCCCTACACCAGGCAAACATTGGGAAATGGAGTAAATACTTGGTTTTGGTTCAATAATTGGACAAACTTGAGCCCACTTATACAAAGAAATGACATTCTATAGCTTAAGAACAAAATTCCTATGAGTATTAAAGTCTCCACATTTATTCAAAATGGAGATTGGTATGGGAATTTTCGAGGATTCTCTCTATTTATTGACCACTTACATCAAATTTCTAAGGTATATAGAGAATATTGCATTATATGGTCTACTAATTTGAATGGGACATTCACAAATTGCTTTTGTGATATGTAAATTACAAGAAATGCAGAAGAAGTACCTTGGCATGCAGTTCTTTGGAAACATTCTCTAAATCCAAATGCTTCAATTATCACTTGGTTAGTGATTAAGAACAAACTTAGAACCAAGAACAAATGGTTCGAGGTATATGATTCTACTTTTGTCCTTTGTAAAGAATTTGCAAAAGATAGGAACCACTTATATTTCAGATGTAGGTACACCAAAGAAATATGGAGCAGAATTCTACAACTATTACTAGTAGCTTATTAAACATTTGAATGGAGTGAGACCTCGAACATGATCATTGAACTCACCAAGCAGGGAAAGTAGAATGGGTTGCTAATCAAAATAGCATTCACTACCACCATCTACATAATTTGGAAAGAAAGAGATTGTAGATTGTATAAGGGAATCGAAGAGGGAAAATACCATCGTATAGAGAAGATCATCAATAAGATCTAGACAACACTTATAGCAATCAATAAGCAAAATTCACTCACTCTTGAAATGAAGAACACATAGATGTTGTAATGCTATGTATCAAATGATGAAAATATCTTGTAATTTCAATTCTGTTGAAACTAGATATCCCATAAATAGACATGCCAAAATTACCTTTCATCTTATGGACCACTGGAAACTGCCTCACTTTCTTTTATAGGTAGATTGTTCCATTTGGTGAACTTTGGATTGGTTTGGCATCTTCAATTGGATACTTGAAGCAAATGGCAGTAAATAAGATAACTCCCGATGCTGCTTGAATTGTAAATTCATGTTAGTGCTAAGATGATGAAGGGTCATCAATTTATTTAGAACTAACTGGATCTCCTAGGTAATTAGCAATGTTTTGTTGACACAGATACTGCTAAGCTTTGGTTTGGTTTGTCTTTCTTCAGTTGACGCCAAGGATGAGACTCCAAACAAAGCTTCACCTACTTCACCGAATGCTTTAATTAATGGCATAGCTTACGATGGCACAAAGGCATTTTGTTGTATCTCCTGTTTCAAACATATTTTTAAGCTACTACGTTCGAAAGTTTGTGTTAATTAGATTGGTTGTGATTCCAAAACTTCAGATTGTTGGAAGGGTCTTGACGTCCATGCAGGTGCACCATGGCTTGGCTTAAGTTAAAGATCATCCATAACATTTCTTGGACACCCTTAATGGCAACCATTCACTTGGTTGTATTAAAGATTATTTGGATCATACATTATTCAGATCATACAACTCTTTTGTCAATTGTTAACGGAAGTACTAAGGATCCAAGTACCTAACCTACCCTTTACTAATGTACACACGTGGTCTAATTAGGAATTCCACCAGTTTTTGACAGCCTGAAACGGAAACTTTTGCTACCCATTTATCGTCATGAGAATGTTTGTACTTTGTAGTATCCACATCCCTAAACTATGGTGTCCTTGGCCCCACTGTGAAGATAATGAAGTCTTCTTGCAGCACCAATACATCTTTATCCAATCTTCGCTTCCAAAACAAGACAGGGTTGTTCTTTTTGAGATGTTCTCTTACAGTGTCATTAGCTATATAACATAATCCAAACCCACATCACCATTTTAAAATAAAAAAAGCATTGAGTTTGTTTGTCTATAAATGTGTGGAAATTTCCAAGGTGTTAAGCAGGTAGTACTCCCTCTTCTAATCTCCTTGAAACCTCGCTTCTTTTCAATATAGAGGCAAACAACAAGTATTATTAGTCCAGCAGTGAGCAGCCTTACCAGCATCCTAACAACCACCGTCCCTTTGTCAGGATCCTGATTTAAATAGCGCTTCGTGGATTAAGCCTTGAGCATTATGGGTGCCATCTAAAGTTGTTCAACTTAAAAATCTTCATATCAATTAGACACCATAGAATTCAGGTTGCATTGATAATGCGGAATTCAAAGAGCATTAATAAAAATTACAGATAAAAGAGTTGAAGGGTCACTTGGGAGGAGAATTTCGAAGGCTTCTGAGTATTTGATATAAGAAGATCAATTATCATTGGAAAGGGTTCGAAGTCTAGTCTCTAATGTAACAAATGGCACTTTAAATTGGAGTTGCCTAGAAGAAGTTATAGCCATTTAATATAGGATGTTCAACAGAATCAAGAATTTTGAATTTGAATTTACGAGCCATTTTTAGGGGAAAAAAGGAACATATAAAACTAATATTAATCGAGTTTTGGTTTTTAATGTAAGCAACTTTGAATTAATAAAATAACATCCTAGATTGAGTTGTCTATCTCTTGATATCAAGTATCTCGGGTAGATTCTCAAAGTATTTTTGAGTCATTTGTTAGATGTTACTGAGGGCTTGGTTCTCTTTTTTCTCCCTTCTACCATTAAATTGGTATCAGAGATCTGATTCTTTGCATAGTTGGACATCAATGTCGAGGTGCAAAATTTAACATGATTCCCATCTAGCATGATCGTTGTGATGTTGAAATGGATGATTGAGGAGGCAAGTGAAACAACTATAATAACAGCTTGAACGTCTCTAAACTACAAATTATGATGAGCAATGCCATAGTTTGGGAGCTGGTGTAGAAAAGGAGAGGCTAATTCTTTCCACAAGGATGAGTTTGATTCATCTGATGAAAGAACTTCTTGTCTTGGATGAGGAAATCGTTATCGTGGATATTATGGTGTTAAGGTCGACATTTCCAACTTTGAGGATCAATTGCATCTGAAAGAATTCATTAATTAGTTAACAACAATTGAATACTACAAGAGCATCCCAAAAGAAAAAAGGTTCAAATTAGTGGCAATCAAATTGAAGAAACATGCTTTAGTTTAGTGGGAAAACTTAAAGAAGCAAACGGATCATGCAAGAAAAAGGCAAGTTGCAAGTGGGAAAAATAGCTTAAAGTTTCTTCTCGCTGCTTATAAACAAGATTCTTTCTATTGCCTTTATAATTTCAATTAAGAGGAGTTAATTATGGAGAAACACACTATTGAATTTGAACGTCTTATAATGAAGTGTGATGCTGTGGAACCCGAGGAGCAAGCTATTACTAGATGTCCTAGCAGTCTTTAATCTAAATCAAGAATATTGTACAAATACAATCGTATTAGACTTTTAAAGATATTTACAGATTGGTGGAAAGCAAAAAGAAAGAAATGACTCACAAGATCATAGATAAAAGGGGATCTTTAATTGGGGAAGTGTCTTAAAGTCAAAGCGGATATCAATGGGGCCAGTTACCTATTTGAGTTTTTCTCTAAGAAAATAAAGAATCCCCTAACACTTCTAAAACCACCTTCAAACAGTGTTTTTGTGTCAAGAATTCATTCACATCGCTTCTAAGTGTGCAAATCAGAAGATCATTTCTCTCATAAAAAAGGTGAAGATAAACTGGTTGATTAAGAGGACGCTACTTATGGCAATCAAGGGGAGGCTCTCGTTGTTTAACATATCTTAAGGGCTAAACATTTTGAAGATGATAAATGGCTCTGACATAATATTTCAACACTCGTTATACATTACATGGGAAGGTGTGTATGGTCATCGTTTATAGTGGGAGTATGGGAATGTTATTTCCAATACTATGATTAAAAAGTTGCAGCTCAAGCTAAAGAATCATCTGGTACTGCACAACAACTCTTGTCTTAAGAAACCAATGGTATCTACATGAACAAACATTGCTTGGTTCAATTCTTGATTGGCCGATACTACAAAATGAGATTCTCTACAATGTGCTTCCTATAGACTGTGCCATTTACATCTTGAACATCTTTGGTTATATGACCGGAGAGTGATCGATGATGGTTTGAAGAATACAAATTCCTTCATTAAAGATGGTATTAAAATCACAATGGAACCTTGTAAAATGGAGAAGAATTGCAAGTCACTAAATGGATAAAGGAGTTCATTGCTCTCCAATTATCAATTCATTCATGTGATGGATCGATCTAATGATGCTTTTTTCACTTGTGCTCTTAAAGTAGAATAAAGATCATGAACACATCTTGTAAGAAATATGACAAAATGTTATGACCCATATTTTCTGTAGGCTCATATTAAACTTAGTTTAGGGGTTTTTTTTGTTAATTTAATAATATAATAAATCTTAATCGTTAATTTAATACTTGATGGACATACAAGATTTAATGTTAACAAGAGAAGTGTATATAAACTAGTTCTCTCTCTACCCTACTTAAGTATAGAAAAAACAAATATAGAAGAATGTATTTGACTATCCATCAAGCTATAGTACAGAAAGAGGGCTAAGAGAAAAAATAATTTGTGATCGTTGAAAGCTTTCTCTCTTCACCATGACGAATTCCGCTCAAAGTAAGTGATTTATTAGCTTTATCTATGTGGTTATTATTATGTTCAAGATCTGAATAGGTGTGAATGATTTTACCTATGATTCATGATTTACGTATAATCTATCTATTTGATGTTTGAATATCAATAATGAAAACTTACACATCTTACCTATTTTAGAGCCTTTGATTAAAGAATTATGAGATTTTGGTCCAATGAGATTCCTCTTGGACTTTAACTTATGAGAGAAATTTAACATAATATTGACTTGGTACCCACTCAGTCTATTTCAAATAAGGTAGCTTATTGAATGAGTTCAAAGGAGACAATGATAAGTTGATAAACTACTACCAAAAGGCTTAATTTGGAATAGTTTTTACCTTTGCACGATTCCCACTCTCCTAATGCCAAAGAAAGACAGTTTTAAATAGATTTGCATCAATTGTTGAGATATCAACAACATCACAGTCAATTATCAATTCCAATAAAAATTGATCGTTGTATTGGATATCATCAAATTCGATTTTGCCTTAAAGATAAATTAAAAACAATATTTAAGATGAGTAATGCTCTCTACAAATGGATAGTAATATCATTTAGACTTTCTAATGCTCTTAATGCTTCCATTGGTAAATTTGTGGTTGTCTATTTTGATGATATTTTGGTTTATAGCAAAAACTTAATGGAATACTTTAAGCTTCTCTAAGAAGTCCTTAAGGTGTTTTAGGAACAACATATGTATTTTAACGTCAAGAAACGCCACTTATTTATAATAGTAACTTTTTTCTTGGGTTATATCATTTCTTACGAGGAATTAGTGTTGACCTAAGAAAAGTGAAAGAAATTTTACATGTAATAGTAAGAGATTTTTTAACCTCTCTCTAACCCCACTCAAACTCTTTCCGGCTTTTCGTTTTTCCCTAAACACTTTGCAATGTTGATATCTAGCCCATTTCACTTTTAAGCCCATTACCACTAGTTTTCTTCATCTCACACATTTTGCTTTCTTTTTTATTTTTAATATAAATGAATTCCTCTACCTATAAGCCACCTTCACTAACTTTACCTCGCGATGCAAACCCCAATGTTCTCTTTGTCATCCCCTAATCTAACCTTGCAAGCTGACTTGCCTTTGCTCTGAAGAAAACATCTATATGCACACACCAACTAAGTTGCTTTTAGTCAATAACATCAACCTTTGGCAATTTAAAGCATAAAGAAAACAAAAGGGAGGTAGAGGACTAGAAAGGTAAAAATATTGGAATCTCGTTCAAACAGTCATATGACTTGACACTAAATTAGTTCATACAATATATGTTGGGGAGTTCCTTTACTTTGAAAATTGGAAACATAAAATATTTATAATAAGATTAATGTTAATTTTTTATTATTCTTGTTCAACATTTAATTATATTTAAAACAAAGACAGAACAACAAAGTCCATAACTTATGCAATATAATTTAGCAAATTAAAGCAAATCTTTAGAGAAAAAGAGATAAAACATAAGCATATTAGTATATGTCCATGTCAGTTAAGAACAAGTTTTTGATCCTAAATAGGTAAATGGCAACAATTCTCCCTTAACAAATAAACAATACATTGCCTCTTAAATTTAAATCATGTGAAGATTTTTACTGAAGGAGTTAATGCTTGAGAGCCATTATTCAATTGTTGAAAACCAATTGTGATTGAATCACAGATGTAACGGAAAACAAAATTTTTACGATTTGCGTTTAGATCCCAATAATTGCATAACTTGAATAAAAAACAAATCGTAAAGTAAAAATCATGCCTAATTCACGTTTTCTCTTGAAATCTAAATTTTTATTGTGTCAACCACGAGTTGTTCAATCATCTAACCTTTAACGGTATCCACATAGCAACTTCTCAACACCTTTGAGAGGAAGAAAATAAGAGTGCTAGCTCCTTAATATTTTCTTCCTATTAATACAAAAACCATTAGGATTTTGTAAAATTTTTATTAAAATTAAAATCCTTAATTATAATTAAAATAACATCCTAATTATAATCAATTTAATTTTAATAAAATCACATATCTCATGTTTGATCCCTAAGGTTTCTTAAACTTTATAATTAAGTCCA
>JAOTAW010000202.1:16065265-16075327 GCA_025629945.1 Erythroxylum savannarum | reverse complement strand
ACCTATTTTCTCTATGTTTAGTTAACCGAAACATGTATTCAAATTAACCCTTATTAATCAATAACCTGGATATGATCTCAGATTTAATTAATTAATAGCTTTATAGATCAAGAAAATCAACGAACTAGACAACGTACATATGATGTATATTTAGCCTAGACAACTTTTTTTCTTAGAATCATGTCCCTAATATAGTAGATAAAAATCTTAGTCACTACTTTTAATTAAAATAATTGAACGTCAACTTGTTTAATCTAGCAATTGATTGAATAAAAATATAAACTAGTTGCACACCTAGTTGTAAAATCAAACAATTAAATAATAACTCAGAAAAATAATTAATACTTTACTAATAAATCGATTCAAATAAAGAGCGAAAGTCTCACAATATTCAGAGTTCAATAACTAGGAATTTGTAAACCAAGAAATAAGAGTTTAGTTATCCAACATCACAAATTTTTCTAACTATTAGGGACTATCACGGGCGTTCTTGTTGCTTGATTGTTCTCTTCTTCTGCTGGGCGTTGCTCTTCTCCTTTTTTTGTTTCTTGAGTCGCCACTCCTCCTATTTTTGTCGCAAGCCCTCTATTCTCCTCTCTTTGTTATTGTAGCTTTGATGGGACAATTAAACCTTGGGTCCAATTTACTATTCACACCCCCTTAATAACTCCACGCTTCTGCTATGTCTGTGTTTCTTTCCTTTGGACTGTGTGTTTTGGTGCCTTGCATTTTCTTCATCTGTGTTACTGTTTCATGCCGGTCTTTAATTTCTTCTTATTCACGCTTCTTTAATTAAAAACTTGATGCTACCTCCTTATGCACTGCGTTTTATGCTGATTTGCTCACCTAGGTATCACTGTACGAGGCCATATCTAGTTAGGTTCAACGCCTGGTTCAACTCTTTTTTTATCCCATATTGTTTGCAGCTCTTTCTATCTAGTTCCAAAATACATCTTGACATAAAATAAGATTAATTTCCATTAAGTATAACTTCAAACCTAAAAAACAAAGAAAATTGACACACAAAAAGATAGAAAATAAAGGCACTAATAGTTTCAGTGATGAAACGTTTGTTGTTTTATTGAGTCTTCGTGGTTGCATTTTTTTTGATTTGGGGTTGTTGGTTTGATTGAAGATTTGAGCTGTCTAGATATTGTTTTTGTGTGAAAAATGTCCAATATAAGTGTATTGTTGTAGCTTTATTTTTGGTGACATTTTGATAATGAAACATTTGTTCAATTGATGTTATTTTAATGCTGCTGTGCGTTGGCTAATTGTGATTCTTCTCAATAGTTCAAGGCAGATATTGTTTTACCACTTTCCACACTTTTGGCTGATAAAACTACATATTTAAAGGAGTGTTTTTATCTCAAGTGTTTCTCTATGTTTATGTCTTTATTGGTTTAATCATTTAAGTTCAATTCTCATTTTTATTATTAAACATTGTTGTGAAAATTCTCTGTTGAGGTTAGCACGAGGTGGTCGTATTATTAGGAGTGATTTACTTTCGCGGCGTGTGAGGATGAGGGCCAGTGTCAAGGGTTGAGTGAGTCGGCTCAATAAAGTCTTGTATAAAACTATTATCATAAGGTGAAAGTGATTAAGCTGGGTGACAGCCCTACATACATAGGCAAGATGCGCCGAACTACGTTAACAAATTTCAAGTGTTGATTTGTTCGTTTTGCGTTTAATTTTTCTATTTTCGTTTGTACTAGAAATAACTGCGACTCAAGTATAATTTTTGCAAAACTGAATCCTTTCGAACTTTCAAAAATGATTAAAATTTTTATAATTGAATGGGTTGAATCGATTGAGTTTTTTAATCATTCATAAAATGAACTCTTAATATTATTATTTTACAAAATTATAAAAATACAAAATATATTTTATTTAATTAAAAATATGAGTGATATTCTTGTAATTTGATAATGTATTATTTTACAATTATTATTCAAATATTTATGTTCAAGTATTTTAAAATAAATATATCACCACCTACGTCACTAGGTACCGCTTGTCCAAACTCCAAAGTGAAAGGTTATCAGGGAACCGAGAGGGTATTAAAGGAATTTCAATTCCCTGGTCCAGTCCCGTGTAGTCCTTCAGCTTCTTGTCTCTTTTCCGTCGCGACTAAGCATAGAAATGGAAATTCGTACTGTTCTCTAAAGCTGTGTTATAGTTGTTGACAATGGTCTTGCGTTCGGTTTCACGGTTATTGAGTTATGGTGTTTTGATTTTGACTCTGAGTCTACTCGCAACTCTATCCGAGTCAGCGTCTCAAGCCTTCCGGAGAGACCCCGGCCACCCTCAGTGGCATCACGGAGCTTTTCAAGACGTCAGAGACAGCGTCCGATCCGATGTCCGCCGCATGCTCCACACTCGCGCCGAGGTACTCTATCGTAACTCTCCGATTACTTCATTCGTTTTTTGTGTTAATTTGATGTCTCTTGCACTTTCTAAGCTGCAAATAGTCCTTAGCTTTCACGCCATCAGTGCTTTCTGAATGAAATTTGTGTGGATCGCAGGTTCCGTTTCAAGTTCCGTTGGAAGTGAATGTGGTGCTTGTTGGATTTAACGGCGACGGCGGTTACAGGTACTCTTTGGATGCGCACAAATTGGAAGAGTTTATGAGAACAAGCTTCTCAGCTCACAGACCGGCGTGTCTGGAGACTGGCGAGCCGTTGGACATTGAACATCATGTCGTCTTCAATTCGTTCCCTGTAAGGATTTGCTCAATAATCATCTGTAATTGATCATTTTTTATGGCTAAGCAAGAGTAGTTTAGAGTAGTTATCTTTGTCATATAATGATTAATTAAAAAAGTGTAATTGTGTTGGTTTGTTGATTTATGGCTTGTGTGCTCTCGTTATTGCAACAGGCAGGGCAGCCGGAACTGATTGAACTTGAGAAGGCACTGAAGGAGGCTATGGTTCCCACCGGAACCACAAGGGAGGTGAGCAGCGTTTGGTGGTTTAGCCATTTAGGAGCTAGTTTTGCATTATGGAGTTATCTGTTGTATTATAGTTTTGTTTTGTTATTTGAATTTTGTGTACAATTTTGTAGAGTGAATTTGGGAAGGAAGTCCCGTTGTTTGAGGTGGAGGCAACAGTTGTGGAGCCGATATTTCATAAATTATATTCCTATGTGTTTGACATGGATGGTACAGGGTACTCTGCTGCCGAGAATGATAGGCCTGTACCTAATGCAATATTTGTTGTCAATTTTGATAAGGTGTGTTCACTTCCCCAAGTAATCACAACCTGCATTTGATCTTGTAGAAGTATCACTGGGTGTTGTTTCTTTCTTTCTTCTCTCTCTTTAACTTCTGTGTTTAACCAAAATGAAAATTGGTGGGCTTGGTTTTCTCTCCTTTTATACAGGTGAGGATGGATCCTCGAAATAAGGAAGTTGACCTTGACAGTTTAATGTATGGTAGAATCAGCCATTTGAATGAAGAAGATATGAAGAAGCAAGAGGGGGACTACATTTATCGATATAGATACAATGGAGGAGGAGCAACTCAAGTTTGGTTGAGCTCAGACAGGTACCAACTCAAGTTGTGCCTATTGTTTAAAATTCTCATGTATATGAAATTTTCAATTGATGTTCTTAACTGTGTTTTAAACTTGATTTGTTGAATGCATGTATGGTATTATGGACATTATAATTAATTGAAACACATGCTCTTTGTGGGTCTAACATTGTCTTCATACAATTCAGATTCGTTGTGATCGACCTCTCTGCAGGACCTTGCACATATGGAAAGATTGAAACTGAAGAGGGAAGTATCAGTCCTAGGACGTTGCCACGGTTGCGAACTATGATTTTTCCAGGAGGCATTGGCTCCTTTATTGATCATTCCACTCATGATATTTTTGTCGGACAACTTGCCTCTTTGATATCAACCACAGTTGAGCATCTAATAGCTCCAGATGTAAGGTAATAATTGATAATATAAACTCTTTCTTATGGATGATAGCTTCTCGCATGCTTTCACTTTTTTCTTTTATTATTATTTATAGTTTCTCACTAAATCACTATCAGTTCTCCATCCATGAAACTAGCCAGGAGCTTGGTTTTCTAGTATTTTGGTTGAGGAACCTTGCCCCTAGGATTTAACTTTTATATTTTGTACCTTTTGCAAAATCTGTTAAATTAACTCGTTGATGCAGGTTTGAGATTGTTGATTTGACTACAAGGATCCTTATACCAATCATTGTACTTCAAAACCACAATCGCTATAATATTCTGGAGAAGGGTCACAACTACAGCATAAACATAGAAGAAATTGAATCAGAGGCAAGTCTTCTTCAGGGAGTTCCTTCAGCACTCTCATGCCTTTTTTCTCCGAATTACTTATATGTCACCTCATTTCTTCTCTCGTCTAGAATATGAAGCTAATGAAACACTGGATGCAAAACTAAAGTAGTTAACTGGACCCAACATATCCTTGTCCTAAATTATTCTGCTGTCAAGAAATATTTTACTGAGCCCCATTTTACTAAAGCTTCAAAGTGATGAATATAGGCAGATAGATCATCATTTGTGCCATTTTCTTTAATCCACAAAATTCGTAAGTGCTTCTATTGCAAGAAAGTATTTGAAGGAAACCTTTATAGGTTTATGTAACTGGTAAAATAGTTGCTATCTTGACCTGAAAGTTTATTGTGTAAATAAATGATCAATGCTGTGAGGAGAGAACCGAAGGTCGTATGTAAGCAAATGACCTGATATTTGTGATATAGTCAAATGTATTAAAGTGGAATGCTGCATATGTTGAAAAGTTGGAGTTTTTTCTTTCCTTTTTCAGGTCAAGAAGATGGTTCATGACGGGCAAGAAGTTGTAATTGTTGGAGGGTCACATGCATTGCACCATCATGAGAAGTTGTCAATTGCTCTTTCAAAGGCAATGCGTGGCCATTCCCTGCAGGAAACTAAAAATGATGGGCGTTTCCATGTTCATACCAAGATATATTTGGATGGTGCTATACTGAAAGAGGTAAAAATTATTATTTTATGGATTCGTTTTTTGTTTAGTCTTTGAGCTGCTATTGATGATGTGATTATGAGTATTTGTTGGTGAAAATATGGTTGCGACTAGCTCTTTTGACTATGTGGAGGTACTTTCTTTTCCTTTGGCATATGCCTCTAAGCGAGCAATAAGCAATTTACTTCATGCTCCAAATGCATTGCGGGGATCACCTTGACTAATGTGTGCATGTGTGTTTCTTTTAGACTTTATCACTGCATTTCATGAACTCTAATTTCTATTTAGCCATGAAACTTTGGCAACCTGCTGGTTTTCTGTGATTTCCTTCCACTTATATAAGTTCCCTTATGAGGATAATTATTGGTTGGAATATTTGTGTGATTTTTCTGCCCCATAGCACTGAATCATTTTGCTTTAATTTGCTTATTATAGGAGATGGAGCGTTCTGCTGATGTGCTTGCTGCTGGTTTAGTTGAGCTTGCTGATCCATCTCTTTCAAATAAGTTTTTCCTCCGCCAGGTACCATTATAATTAATACCAAGGGATAATTAGGGGTCTTAAATGTGGACATTTTCTATAAGTATTATGTTTCTCAAAATATTCTTTGCAGAATATCGAAGATAGAATCTATATACTATTTCATGTCGAAGTGAATACATTTTTTCTGGTTGTGATTCTGCATTCTGTATTTGACAAAATTTAATTTCTTCTGTCCAGCACTGGATGGACGAGCCTGATGTTCCAAGTGATTCTATTCTTAAGCATAAACCTATATGGGCTAGCTATCAATCAATCCAAGGGAAGCAGAAGAAGAATAAGAAAAAGAAAACTCAAAGAAAAGAAGGGAATTTGTTCCGGACTTATGGGACAAGAGTTGTTCCAGTGTGAGCGCATACCTAACCTTATCATATTTACTGCACAAGCTTAACATGCTGTGGTTTTTGGTATTTCAACCACAATCTAAAGACTACTGTATGATTTTATTTGACAAGTTTTTGTTTTTTTAACCATCAGAATAGACTGGATTTAAAATCATATTCCAAAGACCTTTGCATTATTCATCATTTGTGGCAAGAAACATACAAAATTATGTGACTTGTGTGTATATTAAACCTCTACATGCGACACACAAAGACACTCGCATTTGCATACATACGTAGGTTACTTCTCTAGAGCTAGACAGGCAATCAGATTTGGAACTGCATGTGTAGCGCCGCAGATGCACCATTTTAGCTGTTGAATCATTAAATTTTATGATACCTGTTATTTTTTAGAAAGCCCATAGGATAGCTATGGCAAGTGATATGATTACTTTGTGATCTTGAAACATTGAGCTTTGATCACTGATCTTTGTTATAGCTTTGTGCTATCATTGGCTGATGTTGATCCACAACTTATGATGGAAGACGAAAGTCTTGTTTGGACAAGCAGTGATGTAGTCATTGTACTTGAACATCAAAGTGCAAAGATACCTCTGAGGTAAGTAGCATATTAGTTTTAACTTCTATGGTGGCAAAGGATGTCTCCCTGTTATATTCCAAACTACGTGTGGCTCATCTATCATGATCTATGATGCCATGACTGTTCTGAGACCCTGGTCCTCTTTTCTGTGTCCATATTGAAATTTCATCATCTTTTATTCTGTAATGTACCAACTATCACTTTGCAATATTCCTTGTTGGGACAGTTATGTTTCGGAAACAGAAAGAAGACATGCTCTTCCTTATGCAGCCCAGCGACATATCTTGGCGGGGCTTGCTTCCACAATAGGTGGATTGAGTGCACCATATGAGAAAGCATCTCACATACATGAAAGACCAATCATAAATTGGTTATGGGCAGGGGGGTGTCATCCATTTGGACCATTCTCTAACACCTCAAAAATCAGTAAATTGCTACAAGATGTTGCCTTGGTAAGCCAATTTTCTTTATCACAACTCTTCCTGCACGTCATAGGTAACTTGCTGGTTATCATATCCCAATCATAGAAAATGTTCAGTATTACCTTCTTGAACAATGTCAGACAGTTATCCTCTCTACTTATTGAAAGTATAGTGAAAGTATAGCTATTACGTGAATCGCATGCTGTCATTTGTTTATGTTATGGCAGAGGAACACAATATATGCAAGAGTTGATGCCGCACTTCATAGAATTCGTGATACATCAGAGGTAATTTGGTATTCTTCTATCATACATATGAAAATCATCACAAGTTGTGTAATGGTATATGCTTAATTTGTCTGTCTATGGTGTAGGCTGTACAAGCTTTTGCTGCTGATTATTTGAAAACTCCTCTTGGTGAACCTGTGAAAGGGAAGAAGAACAAGACCACTGCTGAACTATGGCTAGAGAAGTTCTACAAGAAAACTACCAACTTGCCTGAGCCTTTTCCACATGAATTGGTTGAACGGCTGGAGAAGTACCTAGACGTAAGTCACACATGTTTGAATATCACCGTGTAACTGTGCTACCATTTCAAAGGTGATAACGGGTGTCTTTCTGTTGGATTGAATGACAGAACCTTGAAGAACAGCTTGTCGATCTATCTTCTTTACTGTATGATCACCGACTACAGGATGCACATTTAAACAGCTCAGAAATACTTCAAAGCTCTATGTTCACACAACAGTAAGTGATATACTCGTCTGAAATTATCTGTGACTTAGCAATTTATTTGTCTAAACTTTGGAATCGTTAGATATTGAACATGCTTAATTTTGAAATATACAACTCCAGATATGTAGATCACGTTTTGGCTTCAGAGAGAGAGAAAATGAGATGCTGCAACATTGAGTACAAATATCCTGTGCACTCCTCACAAACATACATGTACGGCGGGATTCTTCTGGCTGGCTTTTTTGTATATTTTGTCGTAATTTTCTTCTCCAATCCTGTGCGATGATGAAGCTAACACTAGCACTCTTTTAACATTTTTGGGGAAACAGAGATACTGCTGTGTTATTAGGAGCCATAAAGTGCCCAAAAAGATCGGAAATTCTGATGATTTTCTTCTTAACTCTTAATATTTTCTCCTTCCAACGTTAATAAAAAGTAAGAAAAATCTGGTAACCAATAAAAAGGAAAAAAAAAAACAACTTTTGTTGACTCTTCACAAGTTTAGAGATTTCTGAAATAATGGAACAGTTGACACAAGTTTAGGTCTTGTCTTATTTTTTGCGGGTTAAAGAAGGAACTATATACTACATGGACACCGGACGCATTTAGAGATGGATCACTTGATTATGTTGTTCCTCGAAAGAGTTCCAAGCGACCCAAACATGATTTTTCTCTCTTAAAAACAAAATTGGAAACCTGGATTGGATTGTGATAGGAGTAGCATTGATGTCCTCCCCATTTGGGTCCTTTTTAATAGCATTCCTCTGGTATTTTGGACAATTGAAGGCCTAAGTGTTATAGCTAGTGCCTTAGGAAAACTAATTTGCATGGACTCTCAAATTGCTAATATGGAGAGGATTTGTTATGTAAAAATTTGTTTATAAGTTGACAAAAAGTCTGAATTGCTAGAAAAGGTTCCTATACTCAAGCTTGATGAATTTGGAGAAATGCAGCGAGTTGAGATTCCTATCTCTTACCCCTAGAAACCTACTCCTGTTAAGAAACAATGGAGAGTAACCGGAAAATATTTTAAAACTACATGGCATGATGAATTGCTTGAGCTGGATACTGCTGCTAAAATTGAGAAGCTAAACTTGGTTTCTAACCCAACCAACAAAGATCATGAAGTAACAGATCCATCTGTGCCTGGTAAACCTATCAGTAATACTGAAGTGGTCAATGCTCAAGAGATCTCAGCTGAACAATCAGATGTAATAGGTAGTTGCAGCTTGGAGCCGGCTAATAATCCTAAACAGATGAACTCCTCAATAATGGAACCATCTAATATGGATGTGCATATCAGTTCTAATATAGAATCTTACAATTTATCAGTTGTATCTGTAACAACCCCTGCAGTGGAGTCAACATCTTAACAACAGCAGGGTCGGACTACGAGTTAAGAGGATCAACGCAAAACTTCTACCTCTACTTTGAACTCCAATAGTAGTGAAAGAAGAAGATCGCAAGGAAGAAGAACAAACTCAATACTAAAGGGGACTCCCCTACCTTAATGTTGCTTATATGGAATGTTAGATGGCTTAATGAACCTCACAAAAGTTAAAGATGTTTTTGACAGAAGGCCTTATATGGTTGGTCTAATAGAGACTAAAATAAGAGCCTCACATTTTACTAAAGTTTCCAAACTTTTGGGTGCTAATTAGGATATTCTTACAAACTTGTCTTCTCACTACAATTGCATAATTCTTTGTTTTACCATACGAAAAGAGTCTCAGTTCATAAGCAAGGGGAGAGTCATCAACACTTGTCCATTATATATGCTTCCAATTTCAAAGAAACTTGCTATGGAATTGTTTGCAATAGTAGGAAAACAACATTTTAGACCCTTAGTTAGTGGTAGGACATTTCAACTTCATCAAGAATGTGCGGGGGGTTGAGGGATCCAGGCATCAGGTAGGGAAATGTAATCCTTTATTCAAAATGTATGATCGTGTCGTTCGAGCTTTCAAATTTATAAGCCCTCAAATACCGCAAGTGCATGAGTTGCTACTTTAGTATAAGAGGTGTTGATTCACGAGGAGGGGGATTAATCTAATCTTAAAAATCTAAGGCTAAAAAGATATGAAACTAAAAATAAACAATGCAACAGGAAATAAATACGAGAATTGAATTCAACCAATTAAATCAGATGTTAAACACAAAGGAATTAACAATTGAGCAATAAGCATGCACAATGGAAATCAACCAAAGAATTTACCAAGTTATGAGAAAAGGGATTTTACCTATCATTAATGTTAACCTAGCTGATTGTGTATTAATGGGGTGTCGATTCTAGACGATCCTAAGGTTGATTATTCTTTCTTGAGTTATAACTATTAAACCATAATTTATAAACCCTAATTGGATTATGAAATTTGTAATCTCTCAATTCATAAATTTCCAAAACCCTAATTAGATCTGAAGCACTCTAATAAACTATCGGAATATCACACAGGAT
>JAOTAW010000202.1:15994908-16008623 GCA_025629945.1 Erythroxylum savannarum | reverse complement strand
AGTAAGGTTCTACTAACTAATTATTTTTAAATATATGATTATCCTAAATTATTAATTAACTACTAACTAATTATGTTTAAATATATGATTATCCTAAATTAAAATTAAAATTATTAATCAATCTAGACTTCAAACATTATTTCTAATTATATAAATTTTCAAAACAAGTTCCTAGGCCCCAAACTACAATTTATTACAATATAAAGCTTCGAAACAACAATTTATAAATGTAACTCTTCTTAAACTACCTTTTTTTTATATGGGTCATTTAAGAACAGCTTCTTAGTTAGGGATAATATTGTATATTAGTGGTACTTTTCATATTCCAACTCTTATTGAAATTTTAGTAAGTGGTGATGAGACACAACCTTCTTCATAAATACAATTGTGATTTTTATTGTTATTTTAATATTTATATTATACTCATATTTATTTATTATTAATTCATTACATAAATATAGACATTGGTATATTTTTATTTAAATAAAATATTTTATTTTTACTTATTCTTATAAGTTTTACTTCTTATTTATTATATACCGGTTTTATAGCGATTGACTATCGGTTGAACTTCTAAACCTTAAACCTTTCATTCGACCGGTTCAATGTCCGGTCCAGTTTTTAAAACATTGCTAAAAGCACCGATTGACAACAAAATCTCTATTGAATCCTCTGCACTACCCAATCTAACACCCATCTTAACCTAATATGACCCTTTGGCCTGTAGCCTCAACCATTACCTCATCTTTTAAGAGCAAAAGGGCTAGGTTTCTTTTTTTTTTAAATTTAAATTAATTAGTTGACATCTCAAATTCTTATCACTCAGGTGCCATTTTGTTTGTCACGTTAGTTTTTTTTATTATAAATTACAAATTTAAACATTTTATTGATACTTTTAATAGTTCTAACTAATATTGAAAAATTAGAAAAAATTTTAAAATTTTAATTGTAGTTTACCTTTAAAATAAAGTAAAAAAATATTTTTAAATATTTAAAATTGTTGTCATATATTATTAAAAAAATATACTTCTGAAAAGAATATTATAAATATAGTCAATTATTAAAAAAATTCTCAAACTTTACTCAATTTTATAATACTAGTCCAAACTTGAAAAAGTGGCAATAAATGCTCTAATTTTCAATATCTTGCAAAAATAGCCTAGTGTTAATTTCTTTATTAATATGAATGATGTTACAAGTTACATCAGATTAGTATTTTCCATATAATATATTTATCAAGAATTTTATTATTTAATAAATCAAAATATAAAAAGTCCTAAAATAGTTATCCACTCCTTCATTTGTTTTACTTCTCTATTTTACTTCATCTGTTTTACAGTAAGAAACTAACCCTTCCTTTTGCTCCATAGCAAATTCAAAAAAAGAAAAAGAAAGTATGTTTTCTCTTTACATGTTATTCTCTTAGTTCATAAATAATAAGGGTTTTGTGTTTGTTAATGTTCAGAGAGAAGCGGGCTTTGCTTGATACTGTGAGTAATCCCCTGTACATAAAATAAAGACATCGTATTATACTGTAGTGAAAATAAGGAAACATTACATAATAATGTTATGGTGCTAAACTAACTATTGTTTATATAAACTTTCAATATAAATTTTCTTGCCTGTATTCACCTATCATACACAAGATTTTACCATAATTATAAAATTAACAACTATGTAGATACTATTTTAGTAAATCATAATAATAATTTGAATTATAACTAGGCGAAAATTGTAGTTATCATCTTGATTGAGCCCAAGTTTATTATATAAATTGGCGACACTTTCATGGCTTTTACTATACATTTTGACTCCTAATTCTTGATTTTGTGCTTAAATTAACCCTTGAGTATGTACTTTTATTTTATGCAATTTGTTAGTAAAATTGTTACAATTTGTTATTAATTGCATTATTAATTTTTTTGAGAACAATTGATACTGCAAATTGCTATTGTTGATTGTAGGAACCTCAAGGAGAAGGGAGTCAATGTGCTGAAATGAAGTCAATAAGAGGACAGGTGCTACAGGAAACATTTGTTGCACCAAAAGAGATTTGTCGCCGCAGCGAAACATAATGAATCCAAGCTAAACTTTCAGGAAAAGTTCGTCGCGGCGAAAGAATAAGGCGAAGGATCCAGCATAGAGGCAAAACCTTTTGGGGAAAATAAGTCGCGACAAACTTATCTGTCGCTGCGGCAAACCGTCAACCCGACCCATCGACCCTATATTTAAAAACCTACTAAATTAGGTTACAGAGGAGACACTACACTATAGAGAGGGAGAGCCAACAACATACATCATATACACACTCTCATCTCTCTCACTCAACTCGACCTTCATCCATCAATCCATTTCATTTTCTTCAATGCCTTCACCATTTGCTGCTACCATGGATGCTATCAGTGGGTTTACAGTTGTGAGTGCTTCCGAAGTGATGCTAGGCTAAGCACCATTTCCTCTTGAAGATGTAGCAATGGCTTGAGTTCAATGGGCTTCAAAAGGGAGTAGTTTATTTATGTTTAACTACATTATTATGAACTCCTGAGTTAGTATTTATGCTTTGTAGTTAGATTTTCTTAATTATAGTTTAATCAAGTGTTGAACAATGTATTATGTTATGGGATTTGTTGATGTAGAACTTCGAGCTTTAATATATGAAGTCTCATATATGTCTTTTTGGTGATTGTGTTAATTCTCTTTTAGTTGCCTAGTTGTGTTTGATATTGAGATGATGTTTGATCCCAATTGACCACTTGCATTAACTTACCCATTACACACACTAAGATGCATTCGTTTTAAGAAATGGAGTTCATTGATTAAAACCTTGGACTTAAATAGTTCTTTAAGGTTTATCATTTGAAAACTTAGTGATTTTTGCTCCCAAAAAAGTTTATTATGAACTATGATAGCCAAAGCTCATTTTTCAAGAATATTTTATCATATTCGATCATCGTTTTAGTTTTCAATTTCCCTTCCCAAAAATCCAAAAATATCTTCTTATATATTTTGCTTTCAATTAGCTCAATTTAGTTAGTTTGTCAAAGATCCAAAACCCCCCTCCTTACCAATTTAGTTACATTTCATGATAATTAGGCTAGCTTAGATCCATTGCACTAGGTTCCAATTAAGTGAGACGACCCGAGGTTGCACTCTATATTGCAATCATTGAAATTAAAATTTTGATTCAGTATCTAAGGGAATAACCCAACAACAAACCACAGATCACCCTCCAATGTAGAGGAAAAAAACCACGAGGCAAACAAATAAATAAATCCTCTAAACTTAATAAGGATTTACAGAAAAAGTTGATCTTTACACCCCACCCAATTTTCTCACAAAGTTTTAGGATTGAAACCAAAGTTGATATCACAATCAACAAACCCTCAAACTAATCCAAAAAACAATCGAATAAAGATGAGAATCTAACCCTCTTTGAACTATCTATAGTTTTTCTCACTTTTGGATGTTATGATAGCACTCACTGCCTCTTCTCTATCTCATGAACGGATCAAGTCTCTAATGACCTATTTATAGGTTCCTCTAGCATACAATTTAGAATCCTATTTAAACTAAACTAACTAGATCATATCTTATCATAATTAGATTACATCAAATTATCCAATAAGATAACATCCCTATCTAAATAGGGCTCTATCTGATAGAATTTATCTACACCACTACTACCAAGATAAGAGATTATATTTAACTAGGAATGATACATCCCTATCCATGAAGATTTCCACAATCTTCAGTTGATCCTCCCACATGGTCTTTATCTTTTAGAGTTGATGTCTATCTGATGTAATCTTATCTACCACATCATCCAATATCTCAAAATAAGGTTAGACACTTAACAACTTTGTTGCACTTCTACAACTTCTTTTTTTCAAAATTTATGCTTTCTTTTTAGAAGAAAGCACCTCATCTTTTTAAGCATTTGGGGTTAGAGGTGATTGCACTTCAAAAAAGGCTAGCTTCTCAAGATGCATCAAGATATATATCCTAATGATCTCTCACAGGCCATATCTAAAGAGTTCATTGATTTCAGGAAAGGCAACAACTTCCGCTGCTCTTGTTACTTCCTCCATCTTTTGGGTTGCATGCAACCTCAGTTTAACACTTCTTATATTTTCCTTTGTTCTTGTTATTATTAGTAGACGCTGTCTGGTAATTTTCCTATTTCTCCTCAGTTGAATTACCTTTTACTTGGACTGCATACTATTAATAATAATTGGTTTCACTCTAGATTGCTTTAACTTATGCTTTAGAGACAACACCCCTGTAAATTCCGATGTTAGTCTCTCCTGGATTTTTGCTAGAAATGATTTCTCTTCATTTTTCTTATTCAAAGGCTCAACATTATTTTGAATAACCCCAAGATTGTTAACAGTTTTGCCAAGGTCTCGTTTTGCTTGCTTCAATTCCATTACGATTAAGTCAGGAGATGATGTTGGATAGGAACTAAAAAATATCATTCTCTTCTCATTAGGGTTTTTGTTGTTCATTTCTTTGATTGAAGGACTTGGCATTTGATCAGATGGGATAGCCATGTATTTCAGAGGCTCAAATCCCCTATGATTTTGTTGGTTGTTCCAAGTTCTTCAAGAATATTCAGGGTTTAAATGGTTGAGGAAGAAAATTAGGGTTTCTTTTTTACAAAATTTTAATTAGAGTCATTTAGCCTTTAAAAAATATTAAATTAGCAATTAATTGATAGAATTAAAATTTATATTAATGTAAACTTTATTATAATTATAAAATCATAAAAATTCATTTTAAAATTTAAAATATTACGCTTTAATTTAATTTTAATTGAAAATTTAGTTTAAAATAAACTTTGATACTTGATTTACTTAAATTTTAATGAAAACATTAGGAAAAAAATAAACTTTTTGAATAATTTAAGAACATAAAGTTGAAGCCAACACTAATAATCAAAGGGATCACCCATTGTCACAAAGGCACATAGACATTATATGCATCATAAAAGAAAGGACCCAAATACATAAATTATTTTCTTAAATCTCACTCGCTCTTACATAATTAGGAAGTTTGCCAACCAAGGTTTTGGATACCGTTCAGTACCGGCCAGTACTGGCTGAAAAATGAAACGGTATCAACTTCTTTGGTACCCGCAGGTATCGGGTGTTTTCTCCTGGTAGTACCGGTCGATACTCAAAATACCGGCCATATACTGACTGGTACCGTAAATTTTAAAAAATATCGAGGACCATTTTTGCAAAAATAAAAATTAACCCTCTCTCTATCTCACCCACACTCTTGTCCTCTCCACTCCCGACTATGCTTCAGCTCGACCTACATGAGTCTCCGTCAGTGCATTAAAACTTTAGAAAGGATTTCAATTTTCAAGTCAAAATTCAAGTTTCAACTTAACTTTATGATGCATGATTTAAAAGTTAGAAAGGATTTAAAGTTTCAACTTAACTTACAAGTAACAAATCGAGAATGTAAATTGGAAAAAATACAAATAAATAATTAATTGATATAATCTTAAAATTATTGAAATGGTATTTGGATATTGGGTAAATAATTAATAAAGTATAATAATAATATAATTTATCATTGTCTTCCATCTACAAAATGCTGGATGTTTCAACTCATTGGGTTAGTTATTGTCCAAACATGCAATCACCATAGAAAGAATTTGTTGAAAAAATAGTGAAAATAGTAAATTATAGTGAATGTGGGAGGTTCTTTACATATCAGCCAGTGAATTATATTGAATGTGGGAGGTTCTTTACATATTTGAAAGTGACTTATATTGAATGTGGGAGGTTCTTTATATATCAGCAACTGGGTGCCTTGTGGGTATTATAGGTCTTACGTGGAGTCACTGGAACAAGATAATGCAATTCTCAAGACATACACTCTTTAAATCTTAACTCTCATACTCATAGGCTTTACTACTCTCCAATAGGAAAGTCTATTTATTTCTTAATTTTACTCTAGTTTCATGCATCTTTACTTATTTAGGCTTAATATAAAGATTTAAAAACATCATTTATGTTGCATTGCCTCATGAAGGACTTAGCGTTAACACTGTTAATTTTGTTGATGAAATTACTAAAGGATTAATTTCTTACAAAACTAACATCTTCATTTTTTGTCACAGATAAATGGAAGAAAGTTTAACTACTCCTGATCAAACTGCTTCAGGAAGATATAATGATCCACTTTGGGCTCTTGCTGCATTAGTTTAGGTGTGAAGAATCATACAATTTTCTTGTTTTGTAACACGCATTTGCAAGGTGGAGGAATCACCCGATTAAATAAGTAAGTCATGATGTGAAGTTGCAAATGAAAACATTGCTTGAAGAATATCAATGTAAGAAAGATAGAAGGGAAAGGTTGAATTTTGAAATTGGTAGTGGAAAGGAAAGGATGAATTTTGAAATTGGTAGTGGAAGTTTGTTTTTTGGTTTTCGAGGTGATTGTGGAAATGTTGAAGGTGGTAGTGATACTAGTAGTGTTCCATCTCAGGCCCAAGAAGAAGTACCTAAACTTGACGTAAGGAAGAGAAGAAGGCAGGTGACTAGTTTCTTTGCACCATGAACAACTGCTGAGCCTAACTCGTAGTGCAATGCAATCAAGAGATGCAACTCATAATGTCGATATGGTAGTAGCTAGATGGTGGTATGATACAGGTTCATCATTCATTGCTTCTCAGTCTTATTATTATCAACCTATGATGGATTCACTAGCCTCTTATAGTCCGGGATAAAAAGGTCCTTCAATTGATGACTTAAGAGGTAAACTTTTGAGTTGTTTTGTTTCTGAAATTAGAAGTTCTTTGGCAGAAAGAAGAGTGAATTGTGGTACTTATGGATGTTCAATCATGTGTGTTGGATAAATAGAAGACAAGAGCCTATTATTAATTTTTTGGTTTATTCTACGAATGACTCTATGTTTTTGAAATCTATTAATGCATCTGCCCTTATTAGAAATATTGAGACTTTGTTTGCAATATTTGATGAAGTTGTGAATGAAGTAAGGCCAGAAAACATTGTTCAGTTTATTACTAAAAATAATTTCGCTTATAAAGTGGTAGGAAAATGGTCGTAGAATACAGATAATTCTTTTTTGTGACTC
The DNA here is from genome assembly GCA_025629945.1 of Erythroxylum savannarum. Taxonomy (NCBI): domain Eukaryota; kingdom Viridiplantae; phylum Streptophyta; class Magnoliopsida; order Malpighiales; family Erythroxylaceae; genus Erythroxylum; species Erythroxylum savannarum. The sequence goes on along the minus strand of JAOTAW010000202.1, from coordinate 16,001,513 downwards.
TTTGTGTGCCACATTGCATTGACCTAATGCTGAAAAAATAAGGGATCCTATGTATTTTTCTGTTATTGATGTGACTATGCAGAAATCTAAAAAGGTGACAAAGTTCATTTATAATTGTGCATGGGTATTGAATTTGATGAGAAAGAAATTTACCAATGGTAGGAATTTGTGTCGTCTTGCTATGATAAGATTTACAACAAATTTTGTATCACTTCAGTCTTTTGTTTCGATGAAGAAAAAGTTGAGACAAATGTTTACAAGTAGTAACTGGATTGCATCTCAGCATGCTACATCTAATGCTGGAGTGGAGGTTTGTAATATTATATTGGAAGATAGAGAATTTTGTTCTCAATGTCAATTTGTTATCCGAGTTTATGAGCCTTTGGTAAGGGTGCTTCACTTGGCTGATAGTGAAGAAAAGCCAACAATGGGTTATATGTTTGATGCCATGGAGAAAGCAACGGAAGCAATCAAGGCCAATCTGAAACATAGACCTTCTTTATACACACCATATCTTTCAAACATTAATAGGAAATTTTTGAATCCTAGTGTCTATTTTAGACTGATCTTACCAAGCAAGCTGAAGTTAATAGAGGAATGCTTTTAACTATTACAACAATTGTTAGCATTGACGCTATGCAAGATCTCTTAAGCTCACAGATGGAAATTTATAAGTTATCTTATGGAGATTTTGGAATGTCGATTGCTATTTGACCAAGAGGAAAACTTTCTCCAGGTATTAGTTATTTCATTTTTCTTATTTCTTGAAAATTAATTATCATTTTATTTTGTTCATAACGCTACTTTTGTTATCTTATGACTTATAGTTTCTTAGTGGGATCAATTCGGAAATGGTGTTCCAGAATTGAAAAGGTTTGCAATTCGGATTTTAAGTCAATGTGTGAGTGCAACAAGTTGTGAATGAAATTGGAGCACATTTGAATTTATCCACTCTAAGAAAAGAAATAGATTGGAGCATAAAAGGTTAAATGACTTGGTTTTTGTTTGTTATAATTTAAAGCTTCGAAAAAGGTATGTTATTATCATTATAAATTTCGATATAATTTCTTATAATTTTCTAATAATTAAATTTTATTATTTACTAGGAGTCTTAATGGCATAAGTAGTTCAACTGATCTAATTTCCATTGATAATATTGATCTTTTGGTGGATTGAGTTTCTAAAGGACCGAATTTAGTAGATGTCAATGACTTGGGAAGATAATCTTGGATAGAAAAACATTGACATGTTATTTGGTGCGTTAAATTTGAATGATAATGATGGTGAAGCTTCTCTCAATGATGATGATTTTGTACCAAATGATAACTAGGGTCAGTGTAGTTCTAGCGGATATCCTTCTGTTGACGATTGAATTTCGTTCCATGTTGTTGTTTTTCCTCTTCTTTTAATTTTACTTATATTTGATGTTTATGTTAAATTCTATATAGGTAAAGTAATTGTAAATATTTTTGTTTCAGGTTGAACTTCTACTTGGTTGTTTCCTAGTCATGAACTCTTGTTGTAAATTGTAATAGTTAAAGATATTTATTGTTCCTTTTAGTGGATGTTTTGATGTAAGTATTATTTATTAAAATGATGAAATTATATTATTGTAATATTTTAAATACTTTGTATCATTCTTAATTTTATATTTGTATAATGATGATTATCTTTCTTCATATTAGTTGTGGTTATTATTTATATGTGAAATATTAAAAAATTATTATTATTTCATATTAATTGTAATTATTATTTATTATTATGATTTTTGGAAACAAGGTTGATGTAAACAGAAAATTAGTAAAGTATATAGTATAATTGTACAACATACCAATGGATTATTTTGCAAATTTTAAAAATTTTAGGAACTATTCATAAATTTAAAAAATTACCTAAAAAACCGGCAATGCACTATTTCTTAACCAAATGTTTCTAAAATGTGAAATCCAGTGTCCAATTGCGCGAAGCGACGTCGCAGAGGATATAAACAGACAAAATCTAGTTAAAAGATGTCCAAACCAAAGATTATAAAGGGACGTTCTCTAGAAGATTTTTGCAAATACGAAACTCCTCCCGCCAAAAGCTGGAGAAATGAAAGAGCATCAAACTTCACACGAAGAACACTCGCGATCTTCCGATCTTTCCAATTGCAGATCCTAGCACTCTCTGCTGAAGAAGCCTCAAAAGGTTCACTTCTTAAATCTCATCATCTCCGCTAATTCATTCTGTTTCGTGTTTGAAGTTCTATTTCCATATTTTCTTTTCGTTAGGTCCTTAAGAAAAGCTTGAACGGTGAATTTACCAAGGCTGCCCAAGATGTTTCACCGGATCCAATCAATGATTCGAGCGACTTATTGGAGATCAATCACAGCGTCCAAACGGCAGAAGTATGATTCCTCACAAGTTCCTTGACTGTTTTGGATTAAAGTAGATCAACTTTGCCTTTGCTTTTCGTTTATTTGTTGTCCAATTCAAAACTCGGGGCATTGTGTGGGCTTATGAATATAGAGTCTATTGGTGGTAGTCGAATGCTGAATTTGTGAATGCAACACATTGCTTCTCTTTCTCTGCTGTCAAAGCTTAGAATCGTCACGTATAATTTTTTTTTATTCTAAGTATAATTTTTTTTTATCATTCTCTCCGAAACTATTTAGCAAATACTGTTTGATTCTTTGTATTTGCTGTTCATAATTAACATTACTTGATTCTGTGGTGCTGAATGCTGTTTGTATATATTTTTTATTATCTGTTTCGGAATTTTCTTGCTCTCCTTGACCTATATAGTGGAAACAGATATTTTGATAATTTCGATTAGGATTAACTATTTGGCTGACTTATCTGTTCCTATTACAGAGCTTTGTGTTCGAGTTGAATCCAACTTTTTCTCCTTCATCGGAAACATTTCCTCTCACGCCAACTTCGAATATGGCCATCATGACTGGTGATACCGGCGATTATTCTCTAGAGCGTCATCTACCTGAGGTAGATGTTGTAATGATTTTACTAAAACAAGCTCGAACGGAGCTCCTCAAATCTCCTGATGCAGATCATCGTTACAAGAAACTTCTGGATGGTCTTCTCGAGGTAGTCGTCGACGAGTACTCGACATTGCCTCAAGAAAAAGAACTCTTTTCGGCAAAATGCCGTGTCGTCTGTCTAATTTTCTTGCTTTGGGTATTACTGGTGTGGATGGTCTTACGGTTTGCTATGGAATCGCAAAGCTCTTATGCTGGACCCTTACCAACATGAATTGCTTGCTACATGGAAGAAGTATGGTTAAAATTTTTGGCTTTGTGAGTTCTGTTTTACTCTCTGACAAATGTTCATATTGACGTGGTATTCTTAGTAACTTGGAAGTATATCAGACTTGGAATTGCACGGGCATAGAGTTGCTGCGATTAGATGCATAAATTTCACGTTCGATACAATTTCTTGTTGTTAGTGATATTCTTAATTGGAAAATTATTAGTTATGGATTTTTTTATAAACTTACTGTTAAGAAAATCTAATTTGCTCCGAATTAAAAATAATAAAGAAATTTAATATAGGATCTAGTTCAATGGATTAAAGTCCACTGAAAAAAATGCTTCCTAATTAATGTGGGCTAGTTAGGTATTAGGTTAATGATGGGGAGACTTAAGTAATAAGGTTACTATAAATAGTTGTTAAGGTCTTCTATTGTCTGCTTAAGTAAGTTCGTGGATGCTAAGTATGAGTAAGTTTTATATATAATAAACCTCTTAATACATCGCAAGTATACAGATCCTATCTTGTAGTATATAAGGTTATCGTGCCCACAAGAATTATGCACGGTCAACAATTTGAACCTAATTTTGTCTAAATTATTCAGAATATGATTTGAATAAAAATAAATGACAAAAATTGAAACAAATAATAAAACAAGCAAATAATTCAAATAACAAGTAAACTACCAATAAAAATTGAGATTGATTAAGATTGAATTCGTTCTCTATTTCGTTCCCTTAGTCGTGTTGAATCAATTTACGTGTTAGATCCTAGATTTCTTGAGGTATTGATTACCCTCTTTCAATATCTAACATTTAACTCTAATTGAATTCGAAATTTCCAGATTTGTAGTATCTCAATTCACAAAACTATCCTAACGTCTTCAGTTAGATATGAAGCTATCTAATAGATAATTAATTTCACAGCCAAGATCTCTCTTCAATCATTAATTTGATAATTTCAGGTCTATAAATTTGCCAACTCTCATTGTACAATTTAACACTGATTACTCTTTAACTCACTCTCTCGATTTGCTATCAAGTTTATATATGAACAATTATTACAAACATCTGAAGATGTATTGAAATCAATAATGAATAAAGTTATAAATTAAATCCAGAATAATTCTTAATATGAGTTTAGAACTCCATAGACTTGGTTAACATCTTACAATTCCAATTACACATCAATATCAATGAAAGAAACAATGGACAAAGAATAAAAACTCTATTTGCTCCTTGAACTAGAATGCTTGAATTTTCAAATGCTTTCTTGATCTCTCCACTTTGATCCACTTTGTTTCAATCACTACTGTATTTTTTTATGTCTTTCCTGTTCTTAAATAGTGCATTAACGTTCTAGGGTTTTGCTATTTAATTTGATTCCAAAAATAGCCTTGACCCTTAAAAGATACAAAAAAAAGTTGGCGCCTAAAAATCTTCTATCACGATCGTGCTCTATGATTTTTCTCTCTGTCACGATCATACTCCTTAAGGCATGATTGCGACAGAGGCAATAAAACCTATGAGCACGATCGTGCCTTGCTTCCAGTTTACTCCATCTTCTTTGTTCTTCAATTTACTAATTTTTAATACTCACAAGCACATTAGACACCTCATGAAACATAAAAATTAAGATCCAATTCTAGCTTTAAACCAAACTAACACTTAGAATACATGCAAACACTAACAATAACGTAATTCTAAGCATATACACATGATAATCATCTAGGAAATGCCTAAAAACACACTTAAACATCTAGCAAAACACAATATAATCTACACCTATTAGTAGATGCTCAATTTCTTTGACCCATTAAGAGGCCCATGTATTAAGAAAGATGTAGAAAGACGTTAACAGCATAAACATACATAACTTTCATAAAGGTTGATATAAGGAGCTTGTTCATACATCGAGGAGTTTGTTCAAGCAATTCAACATCTTGTTCTTTTTGCAGTAGATAGCAAAATAGGTATTTTTTGCATTTTCTCTGTTAATACAAGTTCATGGTTAATCTTGAATTTATAACTAAAGTTCATATTATAACTAACATATGATATTAAAGTGGTTCTATTTTTGCTTATATAAATTGTATATTTGTTGTTTGAATTGATGTTGAATAAGAATTAAGAGGAAAAAGAGTCAAAATGGACTTTGGGTGATTTTTCGATAAAGAATCACCAAAAATCACCATTTTTGGCGATTGGAGGAGCAATGATGAGGAAGCAGACACCTGCCTCTAAGCCATGCTAATTTTCAGAAACATGTGTTTCATGCGTGCTAAATAGTTGGCACATACAAGATTAGAGCGTTGGATGTGATTGCTCGTGACCGTGCATGTCTCACTTGAGGTAATGGAGGTGGCACGCATTAGTGTGCATCTATAGCGTGACGTACATGCTTTGGACACATCAAGCGTTGTATTTGAGTGCTAACGGTAGTTGTTGATGTTAGCATAGTAAAGGACAAAAAAACCTCAAAATTTCTAAGATTTACAAAATGGTTTCTCAAACTATTTTGAGTCAGTTTTTAGAGTATTGTGAATTTATAAAGTGAGTTCTTTTTAATTTTTTAGGATTTATTACATTGGTAATAATTAAGATTTAACTTCATTAAAATGAAATAAGGTTATTAAAGCCATCACTAAGTGAATTTTCATGCACTTGACTTGAAATAATTAAGATATGTTGTTTTGGCATCTCATATGGTGTATTTATTATTCAGCATCGCATGATTATCGTTCTAATTGAGATTTTCCTTATGATAAATTCTCAAATAAAGTTTGTTGATAATGTGATAATGAGTTCATGCAAAAGGATTTTACATCTATAAAAAAAAATATTGTCACATATTATACACCCATAGTGGCTTTTCAAGTTAGTATTTGAATTATTCTACTTGCATGTTTGGGGATGTCCCTAGTCTTGTGTTTGGCTCTTCTGCTCACAGGTACTGGTCTTATATGAGACTTTAAGATGTGCACAAAGGTATAAGATGGAGGAAAGTCATTACTTAAGTGAACTATTTGCCCATAGATGGTATAATCATAAAAGTTGATGGTATGTACCTTAATTGCTTTTATGTGGAGGTCTTATCTACATGTATTATGTGTTTAGCCCACATATGTTTCATAATATATGTGATAAGATGCTCAGTACAATCACTATTTTGTGGCTTTGAGTATCGTTGTTATCTTACATATGTCTTTATCACTACGTTATTAATTTTGCTATCACCTTCTCTATTAATAATAATAGTGTCACGATTGAAGTCCTTACTGGGTTTAATTTTAAGAAATGGAAGCAAGATGTAGAATTTATATTGGAGATGAAAAATATTAACATGGCCATAGTCAAGGA
>JAOTAW010000202.1:15844552-15857823 GCA_025629945.1 Erythroxylum savannarum | reverse complement strand
TTTTCATACAGCTCTAGTCGTTTGTCTTTTTTTTTTCTTTTCTTTTTCCCCTCAATCCTCGATAGTATAGAGAAGTGAAAGCTGACTTGTACGGAAGGAAAGTCTGATGCTATCAAACTAAGGATTTTTGGTTTGAATTATCTGCAAAATTTGCTTGATGGCTTGAGTTATTTTGAAGAAAAGTATTATGAGATAATCATATTAAGAGAGGGATTAAGGCTAGAACCTAAATAATTTATATTAGGATTTATTTTCAATATATCCTATTTTTATTTTTATTTTTAGCTTTTTAATTGGACATGGGAATTTTTCTAATAACCTTTGTTGATGTGCCTAAATTAGAAAGTGGATTAAAATTGGAAATAAATTCCTAATTAGCATATGTTTTGGATGTTGAGTGTTTATCTAATATTATCTCTTTTTGAAAAGGTTTTGTTAAGGCAATTTTAAAGGTGACGTGAATGCTGGGATTGTGTGGATTGCAACTTGGCTGACGTGGCAGAGGTTGTAGGTTTTCTTTAGTGGGGCTGCGCAAACTTTCGGTGTGTGTTGTTTAGTGAGAAAATCGTGTGTTCTTTTTGGCTGTGTAGCCGCTGCGTTGCTGATTGTTCTTGTCTCTTGAATGAGTTGTCTTCTGTGAAGGTTTCTGGCTGCTGCGTTGTTGGCTATTGATCTTTTGATTGAGCTGCCTCTTGTGAGGTGTTCTTTGTGCAGCAGTATACGACCATTTGTCTTACCTTCAGCAAGCAGTCCTATAGTGATATGAGTTGATGTCATTGCTGGATGATTTATGTGATTGATATTTACAGCATAAAGCAGACTTTGTTATAGATCAGTACACTTACTGTTGGTGCGATTATTTGGCTTCTTGGTGACAAATTTCAGAACTGGAATTGTCGTATTATTGTTTTTGTTTGCCTTTGTTTCTGAAGTAGAAATAGTTTGAAAAATTCTCTGACGAGGTTAACACGGGTCGGTCGTGTTATTGGACGTAAAAATCTTTCACGAGTAGTTAGGTTGTGGGTTAGTTACATATATTAAGTCATACAGGGCTGATCGATCTTTGTAATTTTTGTGAACTACAGTGGAAGAAATTAATCTGAGTGAGGACCCGCAGACGTAGGCAAGTTGGCCGAACTGTGTTACCAAACGTCGTGTTTTATTTTCTGATGTTTTGGTTTTGCAATTGTTAATTTTCTCGTGCGGAAAAGTTTATTTTGGATAATCTGCGAATTTATAGATAACTTAGTTATTTCAATTTATATTTACTAACTTTTCCTATAAGCTTATACATGTTGTCCTTTGCCCAGAAAAAAGGATCAATCCAACACGAGTAGTCAATTGGTCTTTTATGTGAGACCACTGAGATGCAATTTTAGGAAGCTTGAATTCCATGTTCATTACTCAAGCGAGTGATCTTCTTGTCCAAAGAGCCCATAGCTTTTCCTAAAACGCAGTTCTAGTCCACTTGTGAGTTAGCATTGCACTGTTAAGTAAGGAGTTCCCAAGGATCCGTTCAAAGCTGTACCAGTACCTCTCAACATCTACAACATAGAAATAAGGCTTTAATTCGCTATCCCTCCATTGCACATGCACGCAAGTTTCAGTTGGGTAAAATTTTGAGAAATCATCGTGAAGAAACACCATGGCATTAGATAACTGTAATCGTGCTGCTTATGCAAATAAACTTGGTGATGACATAATGTAACCTAACCAACCTCATTAGTACATGAGACTTCTTCCTCACTCATTTTTCACAGGCAACTTCTATAACTGCATGCACCAACTCAAGAGTGCTACTTATTTAACATTTCACTTCCATCTTTATAGAATAAAAAAAACTTTTCATTTCTGAACTCCGGAGAGTTAGCAGTACAAAACATGGCCATGTGCTTAGCTTTGTGTTTTCTGATGGTTCAACTTGTCTTCACAATCGTGAATGAAACTTGCACGGATGATGTAGGTTTCTTATTGCAGTTTGGACTTTAATAACACGGTTGTCCAGAGGCGAAAGTTATCATTTTTGGTATTATTGAAGCCGCATGCAATCTTCGAGGATCCAAGAATGGCAGCTTCTCCGCTTCGTCTTCATTTCCATGATTGTTTTGTCGATGCAAGCCATCTCCTTCTTACTATATTCCTTCTCTTGTTCTTGCATCTATGTCAGACCTCATGCTAAATGAAAGATGTAACGCTGCAGGGTAATGATCTTGCTGGGTGATGGTGAAAACTTTGTTGGTGAGAAAACAGCACCATCAAATCTGAACTCATTGACAGGATTCGAAGTGGACACCAAGAAGTCTGCCCTCTAATGTGTATCCAGAGACTGTTTCTTGTGCTTATATTCTGGCAATTTTAGCTACGCTCTGTTGTTTTAGTACGTAATCAATACTTCTCAATTTATATTTCTATACAACGTTACTTCTGCTTCCACCATATGGGATGGGTATTCATATTTGGTGGTCAGGTGGTCCAAGTTGACAAGTAGAAATGGAAAGGGGAGATAGTGTGATGCAAACACCACCCATGTTCCTACTCCCAGCTTTTACCGTCCCAATATTGTTTGGTTCCCAAATTTCAGAACCTTGGCCTCACACTAAATGGAGCAGAGATTCTGCACGAGTCTGAATTGTGTACTTAAGAGAGCTCGTAATTTTATGTTACAAGACGAGCACAAACATTGTATGCATTTCTTATGAGTACTAATGACAATTTGATTTGTTAACCAGGTCGCGTGGGACGGATAAATCCCATTGTTAATAGGGAAAACAGAGGCATAAGAAACCGATCCAGTCATACACGAGCTTCAACTCAAGTTTACAGCTTCCTGTCCCAGCGGGTGGATTGGCCACCATTCTTTAACCTAGTGCTCAAGCAGGATCACCTTCAAGTTCCTGGAGGTAATTATACCATAATTATGTTAACATCAAGGATGCACAAAGAATTATAACAAACAACAAAATCTGCCAAAGCAAAGTCCATCTAAGTCTCAACAATGGCAACCATGTCCAAAGCACTTTCCAGCTTTAACATCACGGTGCAAAGGACTACTATCATCAAAATGTATCACCAATCAGGCCATGAGCTCAAAGAGTGTTTAGGTCAATTTTTGCTCTGAAACTAATCCTATCTTGGCATTTCCCACCTATCAGTCACTGTCACCTAAACACATAGCTACAGCCTGCATTGGAGTCCAGCTTCATGGAGATTATTTTTTCATCTTAAACAAAAGGGTAAAAAGCCTTAAAGGAAAAATCAATATGATGAGCAAACCAAAAACTCAAATTTCTGATAGAATTGGCATTTGACCAAACTGACATCAAACATAATTTGAAAGCAGAGAGAAGTCGAAGAACCTGCAGGCTTATTCTTCCACATTGATTCCTGAGATGCCTGAAGCCCCAATAGCAGACAATGATTTAGCTATGATCCGTGTAGTTAAAGATAGTTAAAGATACAGTAAACGAACTAACAGCAGATACCTGGAAGCAGGTTGGATCATTGATTGAAATGGAAGGTGCAGGTAGTTGAGTGTAACCATGTTCCTGCACAGCCACATTGATCAAGACACAAATTAATAAAAGAAGACATATGAAACATACAAAGATGTTGAAGCAAAAAAGCATTATACGCCACCACCAGTGCTAGTAGATTCTAAAACCATCAACTCTAGACAGTTGACACAACCATGTGGTAGAACTAAAAGAGAAATCTCTCGTTTCAAATTAGAGCTGTTATCCCAAGCATCTTTCAACCTTACATCTAAAAGGGGCATAATAAAACTTGCACATAAGAAAGTTGGGAATAGAACAAAGTATAAAGAGAGACATAGTCACTGACCAATGAAGAAAACAAAGGCTGTTGAAGCTGCTGTTGATGGTGGAACTGTGTTTGGAGCTGTGCCTGAAGCGGCACTTGCAGAGTAGGTACAACTTGAGGATTTGACAGGGTCTGAGACTGTTGAACAGAGGGTTTTTGTAGCAGTTGCTGTTGTGATTGTTGCTGCTCCTGTGATGTCAAGTCCTCAGGTTTCTCCCACTGCCAAAAGAAGAATTTATCACAGAGTTGAAAGATAACGTGTCAACACCAGAGTATGGCAGAGATTAGCGTCCCACCCGACTTTCACGAGTGACACTGTTGTAATAGTACTTGAATCCCTCAGGGGAGAAATGTTCTGTCCAATTAGATTTTGGTGGAACTGCCTGGCCCATAACAGCTGTTGGCGGAGCTGAAGTAGGAGGCACATCTGCAGGCAATGTAGTAGTGGGATTACCAGCAATAGTCTGTGGTGCAACTCCAGGCCACTGAGAATGAGAAGGCAGGAAATGTAAAAGAACTTCCAAAAAGTAAACAGAACCTTTAAGTCTAGACAACAGAACAAATGTCAAAATGACAACATAGAATAACCTAACACGCTAGTGAAAGCCTACTAACAGCCAGACAAGTGGCATTGACAAATAAATGAGAAATAGAACACGCCATTACTGATTCAGACTGATATTAAGTTCAACTCATAATATAATTACAAGAATTGAGCAAACACTCTTTGCAGACTCAATTTTCCTAGTAGCCAACCATTTTTCTCAAGCAAGCAACACTACTTTTACACAACATGTCAAACAGCAGCTCCAGCTATTACCATGTATCCTATACTACCAATTACATAAGATTTTTGTTCTACATTTTAGAATAAACATGAAGCAATAACTACCCCAACTAAGGTTATTTGCTGACGAGCTCTTCTTCAAGGTTAAAAACATCCAAGTTTCATACTTTTCTATCAATTGATACCTGCAGTTTAGTAACCTGAGAACTCTGATGCAGTGGCAAATTTTGGGTAGGTGGTTGCATCATTTGAAGTTGTTGCTGCAACTGGGAGAATGCTTGCTGGGATGACTGAAAACTTGCTTGTAGAGTTTGTGTCTGCTGTGACAGCATCTGAGCCAGCTGAGAGGGTGACTGCTGATGAGATTGAAGCAAATGCTGCTGCATAGATGATGGTAATTGTTGAATATTTGGAACGGAAGGAAGAGAATGGGATGGCAAGTTGATATTCGCAGGTGCTTGTGCTGCTGCATTGGATGACATGCTCTGAGCGAGCTGAGGTTGAGTAGTAGACAAGGATCCACTGATACAAGCTGAATGCTGCGGCGCAAGTGCCTGGGTAAACAGTGTTTGAGCAACAGTTAGAGGAGTATGGTTCGTCAGTGTAGGAAGTTTGTGTCTGTGAATAAGATGTTACCTGAGAGTATAGTTGAGAAGGTGGCAAATGTTGAGGTGATTGAAAAGGCTTGTGTAATGGTGATATTTGCTGGCCCAAATGCAGCCCCTGCTGTAAAGATTAGTTAAAATTATTTGAATTCGTGAATAAAAGGAATTGAAATGAAATGATTTAATCATTAAAAGATGAGGGTGAAATGTCTTGTGGTTTGTAGTAAGAGTCAGAAAGCCTGCTTAATAGACCAATATAAAGTTCGAAGTAAAAGAGTTTGAAAATGATGCTACTAACAGACACCTTCACAACCACAACAAGAAAAAGAAGAAAATTAGACAAGAAAAAGAAGGAAAATAAAACGCATACAACCACAACAATATTGTTTTTTAATTGAAACTCAATCCTCCAGCTAAAAGTTGTCACTCTATAAATAGATAAGTTAAATACACAATTTTTTTTATAAAAAAAAACCTCCTTGTTATTAACACCATACATTAGTGACACGGATTTATAAAACACAAGAATAAGAGACGCAGGAAAACACAACCAAAAGTTGGCCTATTTGTTTTCACTTTTATTTTGGTTTTCTATTTTTGTTTTCAATTTTAGTAAAAAAAATCTGTTTGTTTGAGTTCTTAATGTATGTTTTTTATTTTAGTTTCTTCCAGTTTTTATAATTTATGAAAACTATAAATTTTGGTTTTTATTTTTATTTATATTTTTTATAATCTGATGTACTGTCAACTAAATGTACATTATTTAATTATTTAATATTAATTATTAATAAAAATAATTTATCAATAAATATTATAAAAGAGATTAAAATAAATTTATTTAATTCATTTATTTATAAAAATAATTTATCTTTAGATTTTATCTAATATGTAATTATTATCAATAATAAAAATATAACTATATTGACATTAACAGCCAAACAAGTTTTTAGTTTTATTTATAAAAAAAACATAAACAAAAATTAAAAACCACAACAGAAAAACAAAAATTAAAAACCACAACAGAAAAATAAAATTAAAAACAAGCAGTCCCTAATATGTTGAAATCCAATAATTTTACCTGATTTGAAGGCAGGGCTAGATCACCAGACCTAGGAGGCAATTGAGTCCCAAAACCATGAACACCATTGTTGTTCGTGGGACCCAAATTCTTTGGACTCATAGAATGCCATGCATTAGGACGAATCCTATCCCCCATTGGATCGCCAAAGTTAGGTGGTGGTCTAAGACTGAAAAAATCTGTTAATGTTAGAACAAAGAAGAGAATAACTCCTGCAAAGAATTGACTTTAATAGAAAGTGAAGGAAAAGATTACCTAGGTGCTGGTGCTTGAAACCGCGGGCCAAAGCCAGCTCCACCAAATGCAGGAGCACCCCTGAAAAAATATAAATGTTAAGATAAGTGAGGTTGATATTGCTACCTCACATGCATGGATGGAAACACAAGACCAACAGAAAGGAAAAGGTACACTAGCATTAAAAAAGAGACAATATCTGCTGAAACACCTTGAATCACCAGGCCTTGGCCTTTTAGGATCAGCAAATCGAACAGTTAATGGTTGATCACAACCCTAATACAAATCAAGGAAAAAAAGGTAATTATTACACGGCAATACCCACATAATATGTTCAGACATCATCCACAGCATATTCATCATTACAAATGCAGTATAGTGTGCTTACTCTCATAGTATAGATCCCATTAAGAGCATTTATAGCTGCCAATGCCATATCTCTATGAGAGAATTTAACAAATCCACACCCTTCAAACGAGAATTAGGATAACCAATAGCGATGACAAGATAAGAAATATCAAAAAGTTAGCTTCACATAAACATAGGAGAATCACAAATGAAATCATCCAAAGAGAACCAAAAAGAAACAGAAAGTCCTCTAGTTATAATGTAAAGGAAAGGCCAACCAATTCATAACACACATCATTTATCATCTCAACAAGTCAGATTAATTTATGGTTACTGAGGAAAGGACACACCTCGACTCTGCTTCATATCATCACGCATGAGGTAAACATCTTCTACCCGGCCATAGGGTAAGAAAATCTGAAGAGTAGATACTGGTTACAAGTTTTGCAATATCAATTTGGAGAAGAGAATTGAAAAGTATTAAGAGATCCTACATGCAAAGGATTAACATGTCCCAAATACATATATGACCACCAAAGTGCAACAACTAAATATCATATGAAGCTAAAATCTGCATCCGGGAAAAAGAAAAAGTACGGAAGAAGAGGTAAAAAGGGAGGGACGGAGTGTTGTTGAAGAAATGCCCAAAGGATGCTAATTCAGAAACAAGATTGGAATTACAACAAACAGATGGTTTAAATAACATACTTCCTCAACTTCCTTTTCCGTGGCCTGTTTGTTTAATGACCCCACAAACAATTTGAATTCAACTGCACCTGCAATTAAGGAATAAAATCATACAAAACACAGGATTCCATGATGAAAAGACTGGCTGGCCCAATAAGTTATCCACACAAAACATTCTGTAACAGCAAAAGTTTACAAAAAACAAAGAAATTCACCAGAAAAATGTAGTGTTAAGGAAACAACTAATCAAAATAAGAGCCACAATGAAAAAAGATTGAATTTGTCACACTTGAAGAGCAGTTCACTGTAGTGCAAGTTGGCGTAGGAAATAAACGAGGAAAAACCAAAAGACACAAAAAATGTAAACCATGATGCTACAAAGGTAAAACCCCAAAGGCTTGAAATTTAGTAAAGCATGGTTCATTACCAAGACGCTCCCGTTCCCCATCAGCATATCTAACTTGGATAGGACCCAATCCCTGAAATTATAAATATTAAATAAATGGAACTACTACAAATGACCTAGAAGAGATGATCAAGCAGAGCAACTTACCCCAGGCAGTGTATATTGATTGTGTAGAGCTTTGATGGCCCTGTCTGCTTCCTCTGAAGCAGCATATTTAATAAAACAACACCCTGCACGTACAAGGATTTCTGATCGGATAGGTTACTTCACCATTATAACAATGCTAAAGATATGCAAATACACCTGAATATTTCTTACGTACATCATGCACATACATACACCGCTCCCAACAAGAATGATATGATCACAATAATCAAGTTAACGATCAAAGTGAAATTGATGTACATGCATGTACCACTCCTACTAGTGAAGATACAACACAAATTAAGTTCCAAGTCTAAGCCACAAGTCTAGACTCAAAAATTCCAATTGGCCGTTGCTGTAAGTATATGAAATAAGAAATACACATACAATCCGCAGAGAAAATAACAGAAACGCTTTCATATTGTTCCATCATCATAACATTGTAGTGATCCAAATCAAAATAACAAGAAACACAATATTACCACCCCCACACCTTTCCCCAAAGAAGAGAAAGTGCTCAACAAAACACCCAAGGTGGAAATTCTGTTACTAGAACACTCCACTGTTCCAAACTCATTCTATTTCCCCATTCCTAGAAAGGGAAAGTAAAGAGAAACGACCATGACAAAGTCAACTTCTACCTTCAACTACAAGTAAATATCCTCAGAAACCAATACAAAAAAGTAATACACACAAAAGCAAAGCAGCATCTAAAGCAACTCTTCAATAGGATGAGTTGATCTGTTAATATCTTCGTACAAAGAGCAGTAGAGTAGAGCAAGTTAAGAAGGAAACACAAGCACCAATAAACTCACCTCTACATAATGCCAAAAACACACTCCATACCTCACTTTTATTACATAAATACCCATCTAATAGATTAGTTGCAATAGCAAAGAATTTCAAAAGTTTATCTTTTGTTCAGCAAACAGTTTGTCGCCACAGAAACAAGCTAATCAAACATATGAAGCAAATCTCTCCTACTGCATCAGGAAGCATATCCTGAGGACTGTGCATTAATATAAACTATTAACTTGCATTGCATCATTTTAGTGTTTGACCAAACCAAACATCGAGAGTAATGAGCATAGGTAAGCAAGCAAAACCTTTAATTACAAGTTCATGGATTTCCATGTACATTTCTGTCGTTCTCAAATGTCATAAAATCAACAATCCCAAATTTAAGCACCAAGTTTTCTGGTTCACAACAGTGCATGCCATAATGCACTTTAAATAACTAAAACGAACTGGCAAAAGCTAATAGTCAATAGTGGACAGAAATGAACAACTAATGTTTCCCCTAGCAGAAGAGACAAAAGGTCAAACGAGCTACTTCCACAGAAACCACAAGCTTTAGTGGCTTTGCCACAACGCTCATCCTGAACAATCTTAAAGTACTATATTAAACAAATTTGGTAAAAAGGATCAAATCGACCACGAAACTTCTTAACTGCATCTAGGCGCTTAACAGAATCAGTAAGCAATCCTTCCACACAAACTCAATATTTCAACCTTAAAAAGGAAGTTCCACATATCTCAAAAACAACCACATCAAACGGTAGCCAACAGCGTACTGAAACCATGGATCCTGGCTGATCTGCACTTTTTTTTTCCTTTACACCATAAAGGAGCCAAACAAAAATCCCGTGTGTAATTGCCTCGTGATGAAACAACATATTGCTTAACACAAACAAAACAAAAAAAACGCACCAGACAGACATAATTAGTCTGCAACCTAGAATAAAGAAACATAATACCATCCATCAAACTGTAGCTAAGACTACAAACATCCATGATAAGTGATTATCCAGACGGCTCATAAACAAAAACTACTTAGATTGAAACATACCACACACCACGATAATACACCATGAACATCCACATTCAACATAAGTGACCTCCACACAAGCGTATCCTTATCAGACAACAATAGATGAGAAGTTTCAATAACATTCAAGCATTAGAACTAGATCTACTAGCTTGGCCATACAGATCAGAAGCGATAAGAAACTCATAAGACGGAATACTCATGACATTGTCAATGGTTGCATAGTTCCTTAAGAGGCTCTTAAGGTACACACAAGAATAGTATAAGCATTCCAACCATATTCAACAACCACTTAAGTTCTAGATCCATCCAATTTGTTGATAAACACACTAGACGACAAATATGAAATTTGAAACCATTCACTGTCAAGTACTCCACTATTTTCAACAACATAAGAACAATCCACAAAATTCCTTTACATTGTACTTTCACCCATTATAAAAAAATTAATTCCAATAATTCTATTATTATGTCACTAACTTTACAACGTCCGAACTTCTAACATCCCAACACCAAAATAAGTGACAGCATGGTAGTGGACGATCCCATGACAATTTTTTTGTAGGGCAATGCCACCACTCCCGCGTCCACTATGATAAAAGAACTAATCTGCTCATTCCCAACTGCTATACATATACTGGTTTTCAGTAGGTTCACATGAGTTGCCTTCTTGTTTTGGAACGATGTACAAATAAAATGGGTTGCAAAAAACCAACAAGCCCAAAACTTGTTGTAAAAACAAGCTGAGACGGAAGATGAGCATACTTTGCCCCACTCAGCCTCTTAGAGGACCTGAAATAAGATACGATTTGATATAGGATCATCACAAAGAAACTAGCATATGCACATACCTTGTTGTTGTCCTGTTCTCTTGTCTCTGATCAGGGCAACTTCTATTACCTTTCCGTGGTCTTCAAACAAGGGACGAATCTAAAATTAAGTAACGAAAATTTGATAATATAATACTTGCTGGGAATGTAGCACAAAACACATAGCTAGAGCAATACTGCAAGAATAATATGAGGCTGCATGTTCATGCAATTTAAGAATGCAAAACAATATGCATTTTACTATAACCTCTAACACCAACAGGACCAGAACACGTAGATGAAAATATAAAGCAGTCAAGTTTGATATTGTGCAAAATAAACGTAGAAAAATACCAAAAAAGAAGAATATGCAGCAAGCAGAATGAGAGACAAAACAAAGTCAAACAAATATTACCATTCACACATTCCTTAATTATAGGATCGAGCATAAAGTGGTGTTATTTTGAAACTACAATTTACTGATGCATCGAACGATAAAGATCTATCCACGTGACGTGTGCATGAAAGTTATAACCTCAAGCAATAATTGTTTCTTCTTGCATATCACATGAATTACTTACATCAGCTTCAGTTGCTGTCCTTGGAACAGATCCCACAAAAAGTTTGGCAAAACTACCGGTGTCAAAACGATCTGAAGAAAATAAAACCATCAACATGCAGTGACCAAAACACAAGAGAATTAACTTTAGAACCAAAGCAAAATAGCATTAAAAAACAAATAATTCTTAACACTATACAAACAAAGTAAAGATTGCAATAGTATTCATATTCAAAAAAGATGAAACAAACAAAGTGAAGACTACAACTGTATTCATATTCAAATAAGACAAAGAAAAAAAAAATCTGTCTGTCATGACTGAATTCTCCTAACAATGATACTGCATGCCAATAAGGCAACTTGTAGAACTGATTATACAGAGTTCAATGATAATCAATAAGGCAACTCGGTATTGAAATCCGAAACGAGTAACAAAACACATGCAAATAGCAGGAACATAACTGTCGTTACTCTTTTAAGAAGAACTGACAAAATGAAGTAAAACCTGAAATCTTGGAAGGCAAAAGGGAATTGAGGCATTCAATGAAAATTACTTTCTTACTCTGCTTTTCTTATATCCTTTTAAAAGGATGAACTTCATAATGTTATGAACAAGTAGGTAAGGGGAAATACGAGAAGCATGGAAGACGAAAAATAAAATGATGTTAGTCGAATGTTAGTCATTTAAGTTGAATTTCACTACGCATCGTTTCAATGTAACGACCATGACAACCCTATACACATATTGCATGTTAAAGGAATAAAGGTACTGTATTATAGCCATTATAATGAACAAATCCAACAACTAATGAATTTGTGTATAGTCAAGATAATATAGTCAAGATAGAAATAGAAACGCAGAGGAGAACCAGAGGCATGACAAAAATGACACAGCTTCAACAGAAATTAAAAAGCAAAAAGTTAGTAGCTAGAAAGGGAGGAGTGAAGATAGACGATAGCAAAAATGACAGTAGCAAGAGAAGAAGCTAAAACGTACACAACATGGAAAAAAACATAAACAACAAGTTAAAAATGACAGTCCAAAACAGTAGAGGAATTAAAAACATTAGTAGCTGGACAGAGACATTCTAAGAATTTTGACATTAGTGGAGAATGCAGTTTCAATTCTAAGGATTCCTAGAAATGAAATTGACGCACAAAACATAGTTACGACATTTGACGAAATGCAATTTCTAATCTATAGGAGACTTAAGAGAAAATGAAAGAGATGTTCTAAGAATTTTGAAATTAGTGGAGAATGCAGTTTTAGTTCTAAGGATTCCTAAAAAAGATATACAGTTCTAAAAATGGTATCAAAACCAAATTCTAGGTTTAATTCTTAAAAAAATGATTTGGTTGAAATGTCAAAAAAGAGTTCAAGGAGCCAAAACAGAAAAGAAATATTACAGGATGATGGAGTTGTTTTTCCTATTTTTAATAAGGCGAGCTCTATTTCTAACTAAAAAAAATTTAGAGAAAATCTAATGTTGAAATAAAGGGCAAAATAAATTCTGCATACAACAATGAAGAGAAAACAACAAAGGTCCAATTGCATAATAAGAATTTATTCATCATCATCGTCGGTGGACTCTTCCAAAATAATATCACATTCATTCTCACTATCGCTTGTCTCTAAGTCATCCAAATTGTCATTCAAATATTGCTCAGAATTCAATAAAACATTATTTATTACATCAAATGCAATATATTTTGATCTAAAAACTCTAAAGAACATTCCTCAACTTCCATTGGAACTTCATCAGACTCCTCAATGTCATTTGAACCTTCTTCATTACCATGCAAAGGGATATCATACGCACGTCTAACCTTACATTCTTGCACAATCTGCCAATTTGGACCCAATAACAAATCTTCCATATAAAAGACTTGCTTCGCTTAGTTTGCCAAATAATTAGGTCATCCTTGAACCAGAACTTAGTTACGTTGATGCTTTTTACAATGCCCAT
>JAOTAW010000202.1:15707563-15720209 GCA_025629945.1 Erythroxylum savannarum | reverse complement strand
GTATATATATGTAATATGTATATATATGTAATATATATATATATATGTATATATATATATGGGTCTATCAAAAACAACCTTTCTAATAGTTAAAAATAAGACTGCATAATTTTGAACCTCTCAAAAGTTCACATTTAGTGGAACTTCTACTAAATTTTTGTTGTTATTGTAGCTAATTAATCATGTCATGAATTCTTGAGTCTCTTTGTAATCTATAAAAGCAAAGTTTTGTCCTAGTTTAGACTTTAAGATGAAACGAAGTCATCAAGAAAATGCTATTACCAATGATTAACACTAGTGGTTATGTGCAAATATGAATAGGTATAAAAATAATAAAGTATCTAGAAGGTTTGGTTGAGATGCTCCGTAAAAATTACAGAAGTTATATGCTCAAATTTTGAAGGTGACTGGTTGATGGCTATTGCATTGGATATAAAAAATAACAATACAGTTTCTTTATGGTTATAATCAAACAAAAAGAAAGAAATAGCATGAAGCATGAATGAACCCTTCAACTCCTATTACATAAAGAAACAATATAGTAAAGTGGATTTTAGTAACTTTCTGGCAATTGAAATATAATGTTTCCTTTCTTGATAACCTCCAAACCGTCCATCGTCTCTTTCTCTTCTTAATTCGCTTTAATCTGATGACAAATAAGTACATGAAACTACAAATACATGCTGAAATTTTTTATCAAAAACAGTGATAGAGTATGAGCAGCAAGGAAGAAAAACTAGCAAGTACAACTTTATGGTGGTGATGGGTTGACGGCAATTGGTGACTCGATCAATAATGAGAAGTGAGAGAAGAGTGGGGAAGAGTAATAAGGAATTTAGCTTGAGTTAGCCAAACAAAGGTGTTTGATAAATTATGTTATTTTCAATTTAGATTTTTGATATTTACTAATATTTATTAAGATGATCATTATAGTCTAAACTTATCTACTATAATTCATTACAGTAACCTATTATGGCATACTATATTTTCATATTTTTCTACCCATCAATATGTTACAAAATCTAGGGATGACAAATGGGTCCAAGCCTGTCCTATATTGACTAAGACTTGGACCAAAAAATCTCAATTTTTTTTAGCCTTAGGTCTAGTTTGGGTTTGAGCCACTGGCCTTGTTGGACCCCGAACTTTTCTTAAAAGTTAGAAATAATAAATGAAAAATTTTTAATTAGAAATGATGGACAAGAGTAAAGTAGTGAATGAGAAATGTGGATAGATTCATATTTTGCTTTGGTATTTTTGGTAGATAAGAGATTTTGAATTGGGTAGAATTAAGGTGAAAGTTATAAGTAAATTGAAAGCAAAAATGAAGTTAAATATGTGTAATAAGTTGATGAAGGATATGCATATATGTGTATGTTCTGTTATTAATGTTCATGATTAATCATGGATTATAATTTCTTTATGGATGATATTGATTTGAAAAGGAGTTGAGAATGAGGAATAAATGAAGTAGAAAAGGTGATCTTGGCATAAGTTATGTTAAGGAAAGACTTTGAAACAAAATTGGTGGTTGATCTGGATAGATTTAGACAAAGTTATCTTCTATAAAGTTGTAGATCTTTCTTTTATCTTTCCAACGGTATATAGTATGAGAATTTTGGACATCAGAGTTGAAAGTTATGGTCCTTATAAGGGGAGATGCTCAAGAGCATAGATGCATCATTTGTAAAGATGTATCGTCTATAAAGACATATCGTTTGTGATGACGTCACATTGTATATGATGACGTCCTATCGTTTGTAAAGACGTATCATCTGTGATGACATCATATCGTCTGTAAAGATGTATTGTCGGTAGACATGTATCGTCTGTGAAGATGTATCCTCTATAAAGATGTATTGTCTGTAGAGACGTATCGTCTGTGATGACGTCATCTCGTCTGTAGAGACGTATCGTCTGTGATGACATCATATCATCTTAAGAGTTGCAACATCTTAAGTTGACTTTGCTTCGTCTTAAGTTGATTCTGTTTCGTCTTAAGAGTTGCATCGTCTTAAGCTGACTTTACTTCATCTTAAGTTGACTCTGTTTCGTCTTAAGAGTTGCATCGTCTTAAGTTGACTTTGCTTCATCTAAAGTAAACTGTGTTTCGGCTACTCTTTGCTTCGTTTGCTTTTTGCTTTGTCTACTCTTTTCTTCGCCTGCTCTTTGCTTCTTCTGCTTTTCGCTTCGTCTTCCTTGTGCTTCGTCTGTTTTTCTTAATTCGTCTCACCCTTCTTCTTAGGTTAACCTTCTGCTTCATCTTATGTTGACCAGAACATTTTCTGGTTCAAATTTGGCACTCTAGATGACAAAATTTGTCTTCAAGGTCTTCTTAAAAGTTGTATATCTTGAAGTTCTCTTTCGAACCGTCTAAAGAACATCTAAATCCCACATCTATAGTAAAAGTTATACTAATTTTCCCAAGACAGGTTCAATATGATTGAGGGCCAAACCTTGTTTGATTCTTTCGTTATCTGAACTCCAAATGAAGTAATTATTGATTCTAAAAAGGATTAATTGAATCAAATTAAGGGTATCGATTGGAAGAGTGTGAGTTGGATGTTTTACTGAACATACTTCAATATTTTGATTGTATATCTGGATCTATAGAGCTCCAAATGTGATGAGTTCTAATTTGTGGTAAACTAGAGACATAGGGATACAAATTATTTGAAGGAAGTGAATTGTAAGTCAGTCCTTAAGACTTTCAAATTCTGGATGGAAATTGGGTATAGTGTACTGTTTCAGTCTAACAATAGTCTAAAATGTTTGGGATACAACTTTCGAATTTATGAACCAAATTGAATGATTTTGGTGTCTTTAGAAACTTAAGACATCGGGAAACATTTTCCAGAAGAAAGTGTTAAGGTTATAGAAATGTTCAAGGGCATTTTTGGTAAGACACTTAAGGTTAAAAGAACATAAGCTTATAAAGAAGGGTGAAATGGACATTTTGGACTCATTAAGAGCATAATTGGAAGAAGAAGTGTTGTCTTGCTTATAAATGCAGAAGAAAACTTGAATGGAGGGATAAAAGAAGAGAACAACAAAAATGAGAAAGAAAGAGAAAGAGAGTTTGGTGGTTTGAGAGAAAAGAGGAGAGTTGAGCTAGGGTTTAATTCTTCTTAGTCTTCAAGAAAGATTTTGAAGCTATTCAAGAAGAGAAAACGGAAGAGGAAGAAAGGAGCTTCCATTTGAGCCAAAGATCCTTTCATTTGGTAAATAATGAAGGGAACTAGGAGAATCCTACCCAAGAGCAAGGGGAAAGATAACATTGACTTGGATTTTGCAAGCAAATTAGGTGGGAAATATATTTATGGTTATTGTGTAAATGAGCATTTTGCCTATGTGTGTGCATATGCTAGAATTACTAAATTGTGAATTACTATGATGTGTTTTATGTCATGCTTGAAAGATGTATGAAATTTTGATATAGTTGAATTGTGTCTTTGATTATGTTATGCCTTGAAACATTTCATGACATTTTGTATAAATGAAAAGAAAGGAAAAAGCATGAAAGTATGAGCATTTGACAAAATGATATTTGAGCATGACTATGTGCTTCTGTTTAGGTGAGAGTGGAACCATTATGTTCGTCTCATGCATGTAAACAAGAGCCTTCTCTTGGCTGCCTACTTGTGGCATACGAGCTTCGAAAATGGACTCATTATGTTCATGGTGTAAACTTCGGTTTCTCCATTCTATTTCCATGGAACCCTCAAGCCATTTGTTTGTGCATTGCATATTCGATTTGTCAAGTATGATGCATAATTGAGTGTCATGTTTTGATGGATGAATCTTCATGAGATGTTCTATGTGATGACAATTTGAATTATGAATTTTGAGCTAAAATTGCTAGATTAAATGGGATATATGTATATACTTTGTTACATATATATATATATATGAGTGTGTGTGTGTGCGCCTGAATTGTATGGCTCGTTGTCAATGGCTATAAATATATAAGTCACTGAGCTTCGTAACTCACCCCATTACCTTCCACTCCGCAAGTGAAGAAAAAGTAGAACAACATTGATCCTTGCAAAGTTGGGAAAACACCAAGAATAGAGACTTTTGTAATTAAGTTAGTTTAGAATCATATCAAATATAAGCATGCAATTGTATCGTGTGTATTTTATATTTTGTAATAAGCCAAATGGGTGGTTTTTTAGTGTAAAGATATTATGAAAACAAACATTTTGTTCTATAATGGACCCAAGTGATTACCGAGACTCTGATTTGTTCAATAAGGTTTACATCTGTTATGATTGAAATTGTTTTCAATAAATCGGGCCGTTTTGATTATCAATTTTCCACATATACGTTTATTGTTTAAGAAAATTTGCAATGAGATTCGATCGTCTTATGACTCCGAATGTTGGGCTCCGAAAGTAGGTTCTAACAGGCCCCGAGTCCCAATAGACCTTACACTAAAATGACATTGTTTTAAGTTAAGTTTTTGATTTGTTTTATATAGTATGAAACGATGTTGTTTTAATTTAGGTTAAAAACTTAAAATTTTCCTCCACACTCTCCTATGTCTTCTTCCTTCCTTGGACCCTTACCTTCTTCTCTCTCTTTCTTTCTCTCTCTCTCTCTCTCTCAAACTAGACTTCAGTCCACTACTACCTCCCTTTGACATTCCCTCTAGCCTACGGCCGTCATTTTTTGCTTGTTCACTACCCACCTACCAAGGTAAAATTTATGAATCTTTTGATTGAAAATTGAATTTGTGAAATACTAAAATTTCTGGGATTGTTGTTGTTTGGAAGGTGTTTTCACGAACTTACATGGTCACATACTTCCACGACCACATACACAAACTTGTATGTCACTTAATCATACTTACACGAACATATACAAAGGTGTGTATATGATTGTGTAAGTTCTCGAAACTAACAGTCACTTACAAGGTTACATACATGGCCATAAGTTTTAATGCAAACCCTAGGGAAAATAATACACCCCTAATAATTACAAAAATTAGGTTTAAGTTGATCTAATAGGCCCTACAAGTATACTAGTCATCAACTTATTTTCCCTTATACAATTAGGTTTGAAAATATTACTCTAACCCATCACAATATAGCCTGAAGTAAATGGGTGAAGGTTTAGTTGACTAGGCTTTGGGTTAAATCATATCGAGCTTATGCTCGAGAGATAGCCTAAAAGCTTAACCTAAAAGTCTAAAAGACTCAACCCTTATTACCAAAACAACGTTGTTTTGGTATAATTGACCAAATTGACATTGTTTTGGTCTATAAGTTTAAAATTTTAAAGATCAAAGCAATCTTATTTTAGTTCATTATAACAAAATGATGTCATTTTAATGCTATTTAATCAAACTTAAATTGAGCCCAACTATGCAACTTTGTCCTGATCAGGCCTTAGGTTAAGCTCGGGCTAGTTGTAAGATCCCACATCAGTTGGGAAGGAGAACGAAGCACCCCTTATACGGGTGTTGATACCTTCCCCTTGCAGACACTTTTTCCATGCCCTAATGCACCGGATCTCATCAAAACTCCGAACTTAAGCGAGCTAGGGCTAGAGTAGTACCAGGATGGGTGACCTCCTGGGAAATCCTGTGGAAAAACAAAACCGTGACGGTGTAGACCACGAGTCACTTAAAGAGGCCCAAAGGGTGTGAACCACGAGCTACTTAAAACGACTCAATGGGTGTGGACCACGAGTCACTTAAAAAGGCCCAAAGCAGATAAATTCTGTAAGCGGGTGGTCTGGGTTGTTACAATTGGTATCAGAGTCAGTACCCGGGTCGTTGTGCCAGCGAGGACGCTGGGCCTCCTAGGGGGTGGATTGTAAGATCCCACATCAGTTGGGAAGGAGAACGAAGCATCCCTTATAAGGGTGTGGATACCTTCCCCTTGTAGATGCATTTTTCATGCCCTAATACACTGGATCCTATCAGAACTCCAAAGTTAAACGTGTTAGGGCCAGAGTAGTACCAGGATGAGTGACCTCCTGGGAAGTACTGTGGAAAAACAAAACCGTGAGGGTGTGGACCACGAGCCACTTAAAAAGGCCCAAAAGGTGTGGACTACGAGCCACTTAAAAAGGCCCAAAGCAGACAATATCTACAAGCGGATGGTCTGGACTGTTACACTTTATTCTTTTTCCAGACTGATAATCCTTTAAAAGTTCTTGCAAAAGAATAATGTTATCCCTAATGGGTCTACCTGCTAAGAATGCTCCTTGGGTTAGGGAAACTATCTCTTCTAAAGCTTTTTTCATTATATTAGCAAGTAGTTTGACAATTACCTTATAAATGGTATTGCAGTAAGAAATGAGCCTATAATCCACTAGTGAGAAGGGGTGGTCTTCTTAGGAACAAGGAATATGTAATTGTGGTTTATCTCTCTCCACATCTTACAGTAGTTCAAAGTTTCCTAAATAGCTTGTGTACACAGCTCATTAGTGATGTCCAAGTCGTTTGAAAGAAGCAAGCAGTGAATCCATTAGGGTCAGGTGCCTTTGAGGGATTCAAATTGAAAAGGGATTCTTTTATGTCATTATCCGAGAATGGAGCAGTGAGACATTCCTTAATATTCTAGCTTAATGTACATTCAAAGTATCTCTCCATGTTAATAGATTGGCTGGAGTGATTGGGAGTTCCCAATAGTTATTTGAAATAGACTCTGGTGAGGTTCAATAGGTCTATCTAATTTGCGTACGAGACTCCTTTTTCTTCCTTGAGTTCCACAATTTTGTTGTTGTTTCTCTTTGCTAACAGAGAAGTATAGAAAAACTTAGTGTTTAGATCCCCTTCTTTCAACCATTCAACTCTAAACTTCTGTTTGAGAATAGAATTATGCAAATATCAGGCCTATTGATATTTCTTGATTCTTAGAAGTTCTGTGTGTCTCATTTATGTATTATGAGGATGGTGATAATAATCATCTTGAGCTGCTTTAAGTTTTGTTTTACATTCTTTAACATCTCAGATGTTGCCACTGGTAAAGCTTTTGAGATCTCTTTCACTTTTCTCAACTTCTGCATCAATTGGAATGATTTGTAGCCTGTAATATTCTGACTCCAACAATTTCTAACCAATTTAAGGAAACCAACTTTCTTAGTGAGTCCATTATAGAACCTAAAAGGAGCATCCTTGTAATCAGATGTAGACATATTTTGAATGAGAATGTAACAATGGTCAGATAATAGAGTTTGCCTGAAATGAGCATATGACTATGGATATATAGATAACCAAATTGGATTGACCATAGCTCAATTTAATTTACTTCTAATCAAGTACTGACCCTACTGTTTGTTTGTCCAGGTGATGAGTCTCCTATTGAATTTGAGGTCTGTTAGCTGAACTTTCTGAAGAAAATTTGTAAGTTCCCTCTTTGCTACTAGAAAAACCCCTCTCCCACCTTCAGATTCAATAGTATTTTTGATACAATTAAAGTCTCCTGTCACCATCCATGGATCAGTGATGGTAGCTTTTAATTACTGCAACTTGCTCTATAGTAGATCTATTTGAAATTGAAAGTTTAAAGAATAAATAATACATAATGTAAATCTGGTATCAGTGTTAGTAAAATGAAAAAATAACTAAAGATGTTGGACACTTTCCCCTTGCACTAGCACTGAAACTTTCTTAGTATGATAAAAACACAAAATTCTGCCATTGTAATATGAAGATAGGTTAGTAAGTACTAGTACCCTCCTAATCATCCTTTCTGCAATTGGTCTCTGCTAAATCCAACTAATTTTTTTTGTTATCCTGATCATCATCATTGATGCTAGCCTTCTCTAATGAGTTGATAAGTATTAGATCTGTATAAATTTCGAACTTTTCAAAAGTGATTTGATGTTTAGGATTACTGCTAGTCTACCTTTTGTTGGAAGTGTGGATCTCCAGTTCAGTAAGTTCCTTCAGGTTAGACAAATTATGCTGATCTTTTTCTGGTGGTTTATTAGCCAGGGATAATCCATTCAATTCATCACACCAACCAATTTTGAAAAGTTTACCAGTAGGCTTCCAGTGTTTGGTTGGGCTAGGCTTATATGGATAGGTTATAGGAATTTCAATTCTTTTAAGTTCTCCATCTTCATCCAGCTTTAGAATATGGAGTTTATCTAGCAATTCAGTGTTCTTTCTCACTTTTATGCATTTTTTTTTTCAAAACAGATCCTCTTCAGGTTTCCTATTTGAGAGTCCATGCAAAATATTTTGACTAGTGAACTTGCTAAGTAGCTTAGGCCTTCAATTGTCTAAAATTCAAAAGGAATGTTGTAAAATTGTACCCAAATGGGAAAAACATTTATGCTTCCTCTATCAAAATCCAACCCTGGTTTCCATTTCCTTAAGAACATGGGTTGCTCCCCACATCGTATGGACCTAATTCAATAACTTCATTCAGATTATGTTCAGAAGAAAACTTGAACAAAAAATTTCCATCTTCCTTTAGCATGGTCTTCTCCAGGCCTTTCTTTCCCCACCTAGCAACTTCCCATGCACTCACTAGTGGAAATGTTGGATGTTTACTCTAGAAGAACCCTACTATTGATGATGACTAGGCCTTAGCTCCCGTTTGTTACAACTCTTTAAGAGAAGATAAAACTGCATTCTTCAGTACATTTGAAAAATATTTAAGCATACCTTTGTTGTCCTGGATATTCAACTTGTTCTTCCAAGCCCCTTGTAGTTGTGTAGGTTTCATGCTGGCATTTGCCTCCACTGTTCCTTTAGTCAGATTGGTAGCTACTTCTTTACCCTTAACTACAACAGATAGCTTGGGTTACTCATCAGAATTCAAGGGTGGGGGAGCCTCACCATTCTCCTCCATTATCTAGGCCTTCGAAGGCCTTTTCTATATGGAGAACTCAGGTGAAGAAGACGATGAACAATATTCAAAATAGAAAGGTGGGAGTTAAATTTCCAAATGAAGGAAGTTGCTGGAGGGTAAAAAAGTAAAACTCCAAGACAAAAGTAAGAGAAAATGAGTTTAGAGAGAAAATGAGTTTAGAGAGAAATTAAGTTTGAACTAGTCTATTTCAAAAAAATTTGTGCATTTAATATTTACATTTATAAAAAACCATTTTTATTAAGCAATTGTGTTAATTAAATGAATGTTGCATTTCTCATATAACAACTTTTGATTCACTCTCTTTAAAAATAAATTTAGTTTGAACTTATCATTTTAAGTTTTTATGTACATTTAATATATACATTTTTAAAAATCACATATTTATTTAAAAATTGTGTTAATTAAATTTATATGATATTTCTCACATAACATCTTTTGGTTCACTTTTTTTAAAATAAATTTAATTTGAACTTATTCATTTCAAAATTTTATGTATAATTAATGTATATATGTAAAAAATAAATTTTATTAAGCAATTTTGTTAATTAAATGAATATGATATTTCTCATATAACATCAAAATTTTATTATGCTTAAGATATACTTTTTAGAAAAAAAACTCATTTTTGTTAAGCAGTTGTGTTAATTAAATGAATATGACATTTCTCATATAATATCTTCTGATTAACTTTCTTTTAAAATAAATTTAATTTGAATTTATTCATTTTAAAACTTTATGAATAATTAATATATACATTTTTTAAAACTAATTTTTATTAATCAATTATGTTAATTAAATGACATGACATTTCCCATATAACTTTTTTTGGTTCACTTTCTTTCAAAATAAATTTAAGTTGAACTTATTCATTTAAAAATGTATTTACATTTTATATATACATTAAAAAATCTTTTAAACAACCCATTATAAAAAATTATCAAATTTTAATTAAAAAAGGTCATACGCAAGCTCGAGTCGGATAGGTTTGATATGGCTGAAGCTTGGGCTCTAAATCTAAGACTCAGTCGGATTCATATCGAGCCCTAGCCCGAACTTAGTCCTATCTACTGCCAACACTAGGAACACGCCGAACTCGTTTACTTAGGGGTTGTTTGGTTATACCTCGGAGCTTTTAGTTTTTGTTTTTCTTTCAAATAAAAACAAAAATATGTTTGCTTGTTAATATTAATGTAGTTATATTTTTATTATTGATGATAATTACATATTAGATAAAACTTAAAGATAAATTATTTTTTTATTAATTAAATTTATTTAATTTTTATATAATATTTATTAATTTGGAAACAACCTCTCTACTAGTTAGTAGTAAGGCTGTGTACTATTGGACCTCCCTAGACTCTGAGTATTTGCGAGATTCATACTGAGTGTTGTTGTTGATATAATATTTATTAGTAAATTATCAATAAAATTATTTTATTTTTAAATAAATAATTTAAAAATTAAAATTTTATGTTAAATATATTTTAATTATTTAATCAAATTTTATTTTAAATCTATATATTTTGAAGATATTTTAAATTTAATTGTATTTATTAATAATTATTTAATTAATTTTACTAATTTAATTATAAAATTAAAAAAATTGATAATTTTTATTAATAATTAATTTAAATTAATTGAATATACAATATTAAATTAATTATTCACAATTCTTATTAACAAGTAATATATCAAATAATTAAATAATTTATATTTAGTTGATACTAAACCAAATTAAAAACAAAAAATAAAACCACGACTTGTAGTTTTCATAAATTTTGAAAACAAGAAGAAATTAAAACTAAAAATAGAAACCAAAAACTCAAACAAACCGATTTTTCTATTAAATTTAAAATAAAAATAAAAAATAAAAAATAGAAACATAAATAAACAAGGCGTTAGTATATACATAACTCACCATTGTGAACAGAATAATGAATTGAAGAAATCGTGGATTTGTTAAATACCTATCTTTCTTACTTAAAAGCAAGACTATTACTTGCATCAAAGACATGGTTGAATAAATTCAGCTGAAATTCTCTAGCCCCTTCTTCTGGCCCTACCCTGTCTCCTTTTAATCCAAGCCATTTATTTATGTGAAATCCGTATAAATAGATGGCTTGAATAAAAAAAGAACAGAATAGGACTAGAATAAGGAGCCAAAGGATCCGAATAAATTTTTGGCCTCACCAAAACGCCACTTTATTCTCTCTTACTATTACAAGGTAGATAAAAACTAAAAAGCCTAATTGTGTACGACATTTTATTTGTTGCTATTGCGGCGCCCCAGCATAGACTCACAATCACCGGTACGTTAATGTCACAAACTATCTGGCAAGTTGAGATGTTAGCTTATATCATATGAGACCTTGTTACAAATGAAACACGCTTGTTCTAAGCTGATTCTTCTCCATTGGAATTTAACACGCATAGGTCTTCACTTCATTGGACTAACAAAGTTCCATTCGAACACAAACACAATCTCTCGAGAAAGCACCTGCTTCATATACGTGATGTATTAGAATTACTAAAAGGAGTATTTAGTCAATTTCAATCCCGCCTGGAACACGTGCTCTTATGCTTCCCCCATTACATTCCCTGGTAATATCCCACGAATAATTGTCCCAAACTCACCAATCATTACCAGCCTGTCAGAAACTTACAACACAAAGAACGAAGAGACACACCGGCGGCCAATGTGTACGAGGTGGTGCTCAGCGGGGACGGACTTCGGGCCAGTGGCGAAGCTATATATAAGGGAAGGTGGACAAATACCAACCCTCAAATTTTTTTTTAAAAAAATATATATGCATATAGAGGTTGTCCACCCTAAAAGAATGTCTTATCTATGATAGATTGGATAAATATTTACCATTATTAATATATATATATATATACATTGCCCCTGAAACAAATTTCTGACTTCGCCACTGCTTCGGGCTATCACTGCCGCAGTAGAGTTTGATTTCTCGTACTTGAGAACAGGGCGGGGGAATCTACAGAGCTTCAGATGGTTGGAGTTTTCGATTGATGAGGTTTTGTGGACCTTCGTTGTGGTGTTAGAGTCGGTGGCTTTAGCTGCTATGCTCTGTTACTTCTTTGTTTCTGTGGCTGTACTCTCTGATTCACATCGTAAAATCCCCTGTTTGATTCTTTTCTGTACATACGTACTCTTCACTGTTAGCTGTTCTTTACTTTGCAAGGACTGGCAATCGCGAGGAGTTGTTGAAAAGTTCCAGTGCTTATTAGTATGGTTCTTTTCTTTAAATCTCCCCATTTTTCTTATCTGGGTTCAACAATTGAAAATGGTTACATAGAGGCTGGGGACTAGGGAGAGCCAAACATAGTTAAATGGGGATTATATATATATATATATATAAAAGAGAGTACGATTTTGATCATTGTAAAGGTAGATTTTGCTATTAAGCTTGTCGAGTTGAATTATATAATTACAGCTATCGGACTTTTTTTTTCTTATCTTCATCGGCATTTCTTAATAAAATTAACTGAACAGTCATTGATTTGTGGCAGTGGTTGCCAATGATAGAGCTGGAGTATATCAAACCTTCACAATCTTTTACATTGTTTACTTGAATGTATGAATATGATCTGAAAAAATTGAAGCATTACTTTATTGTATCATTAATTCTGGATCTGGATTAATTTTTCTAGGAGGGGAAGTTCATATCGATATTGATATAAACTCTTGAGATCCACCTGAAACTACCAATCTTATTAATTATGGCCACATTCACTCCATCTATTCTACTGCACAAACCAGGCAATCAATCTTGTAAAGATGAAGAATTTAT
>JAOTAW010000202.1:15650231-15662937 GCA_025629945.1 Erythroxylum savannarum | reverse complement strand
TCCGATTTCGGACTCCCCTCTGTTCACGGCTGCACATGACCGCTATGCGGGAATGTGCAGTACGTCCTGTTAGGACCAAAACCAAACCATTCTGATATGTTATGTGTATTTGCTTCGTTTCTTGTGTGACGCATTGCATGATTTGAAAATGGTTTAGGCAATTTGAAAGAAATTGAGGATTTTGAGAAAAAAAAATGATTTCGGTTTCTGTCGTGAAACTATTTTAAAAAGGGATCTTGAATGATTTGGAAAGTTAGAAAAAAATAAGCTTTCGATGATTTTCCCTACTGTGAGAATTTTCGAAAAGAAAAAAAAACAAATGTTTTGAGAAATGTTCTTGCTTATTTTTCAGTTTATAAATGTATTATCCACGAGCCTTGTGCTCACCCCCCTTTCATCCCAACTCCAGGTTTTCAATCAGGAGATCGGATGGAAGACGAGTAAGATGCCAGCCCGATATTTTTGTATGCTTTGTTTTATGTGTAAAGTTGAAAATTAGTATTGAAATGTGGATGGCTGAGAAAGCCATTGAAGTTAGTAGTGTTTTCAGCTCGGAATGTAATATGTATATGAATTATGGATTTTCGTGTATGGAATTGAATATGGGAATTGAGTGGTTATGATTATGATTATGAAATGTGAATGTTTGTGTATGATGATGGGTTATGGTTATGTATGCGAATGTTTGAAGTGTGTAGACCTAAGCTTGCGTTTGTTGCTGCTGAGATCCCGGACGGAGGGTCCGGAGAATTTGATGATTGTTTGATTGATTGGGATATGTTTTAGAAGTGTATTTTGATACTTTGCAGGTTTGGGTTAGAGGAAAAGCAGCCGTTATGCTGCCGAAATTTTGTTAGATTATAAGTTCGAATAAAGAGTAAAAATAAGATTAAAGATGTTTAAGGATGGTTTATGGGTTTTCTACAATTGTGTAAGTATTGAAGGATGAATTTCCAAGAGTGGAAATTATTTGGTTCTTGTTAGAATAAGTATGAAAGAAGTGAAAAGGAATGAATTAGTTTTTTTAAAAAAAAATTGTACCGGATTTCGGATTGGTATTGTCGTATGGTTCCCAACGCGATAATTTTATAAGATACTCGATTTCGGTTGTCGGATCCATATTCGATTTATTCCGCGATTTCGTTTGACTTTCGTTTCGATTCGCTGCGAATTCGATAAGAAATTTTCTGCTTTCGCTTCCGTTTGTGTCGTTTCCGTTTCCATTTTCCGGTTGGGATCCGGTTCCCAGATCGGGTCCCAACATATCCTACAGTCCCCGATGGAATAGTCAACATCGGTGTGGTAGTCAACCAATGTTTCAGCTCCTCAAAGCTCTTCTGACACTCCTCATTCCATCCGAAAACTACATTCTTCTCAGAAATTTTGTCAAAGGGGGTGAGATCAGAGAAAAGCCCTCGACAAACCTCCAGTAATATCCAGCCAATTCTAGAAAGCTTTGGATTTCAGACACACTTCTCGGAGCTTCCTAATTCATCACTACCTTAATCTTCTTTTGATCTACCTGTATACCATGTCCAGTCACTATATGTCCCAAAAATACTACTTGATCCAGCAAAAATTCACACTTACTAAACTTGGCTTACAACTGCTTCTGTAACATCCCAGATCACCCGCTTACAGATATTGTCCGCTTTGGGCCTTGGCCGATTTTGCTTTCCCCGAGGCCTTCCCAAGAGGTCACCCATCCTAGAACTATGCTTACCCAAGCACATTTAACCTCAGAGTTCCGATGGGATCTGGTCCATTAGGCCACGGAAAATGCGTGTATAAGGGAGAGGTATTCGTACCCTTATAAGGCGTACTTCGTTCCCCTCTCCAACCGATGT
The DNA here is from genome assembly GCA_025629945.1 of Erythroxylum savannarum. NCBI lineage: Eukaryota > Viridiplantae > Streptophyta > Magnoliopsida > Malpighiales > Erythroxylaceae > Erythroxylum > Erythroxylum savannarum. The sequence continues at coordinate 15,661,090 of JAOTAW010000202.1, read as the reverse complement.
GGGATCTAACACTTTTCACCCCCATAGGGACCAGGCCTTTTTGGGGTCCAACCTAGCTGGCACAACGGTTCGGGTACCGGTTCTGATGCCCCCTGTAACATCCCAGATCACCCGCTTACAGATATTGTCCGCTTTGGGACTTGGCCTAGCCAAGCCCTCACGGTTTTGCTTTTCCTGAGGCCTTCCCAGGAGGTCACCCATCCAAGAACTACTCTCACCCAAGCACGTTTAACCTTGGAGTTCTGATGGGATCCAGTGCATTAGGCTATGGAAAATGCGTCTGTGAGGGAAGGCCTAGCCTCGTGCCGGTCCAATCGGCCCGAGAATTGGCTCTGATATCACTTGTGAGATCCCAGATCACCCGCTTAGAGATATTGTCCGCTTTGGGACTTGACCCAGCCAAGCCCTCACGATTTTTCTTTTCCCGAGGCCTTCTCAAGAGGTCACCCATCCCAGAACTACTCTAACCCAAGCACGTTTAACATGGGAGTTCTGATGGGATCCAGTGCATTAGGCCATGGAAAACACGTCTGTAAGGGAGAGGTATCCGTATCGTTATAAGGCAGACTTCGATCCCCTCTCCAACCGATGTGGGATCTCACACTCTATTTGATAATTTGCAAATAAGCCCTTATGTACTTCAACTTTTCCAATTAAACTTTCTAAGTGTCCAATAAGTCTATAAATCATGTCTAATCACCCCTAAGGCATTAGAACACATTTAATTCAACCACCATGGTCATATCCATCCAATGGACTCAATTTTACATACTTGAAAGCTTATTTATCATAAATCTCCAAGATTTCACATACCGATGAACTCTAAGTTTTGTAAGGGCATATAATATTATAAATCATTGGCATACTTACCAAAAGGATTGAAATTCATATTTGAACTCATACACAACCATGTATACATCAATATATAGTAGTATCTTTAAATACAAAACAATCATCAAAGGGCTCAGAAAATCCGGCATTACAAATCTGTATCAGAGCTGGTACCCAAACCGTTGTGCCAGCTGGGCTGGACCCCAAAGAGGGCTGGGCCCTAAAGGGGGGTAGAGAGTGTGAGATCCCACATCGGTTGGAGAGGGGAATGAAGTATGCCTTATAAGGATACGGATACCTCTCCCTCATAGACACGTTTTCCATGGCCTAATGGACCAGATCTCATCGAAACTCTGAGGTTAAATGTGCTTGGGTGAGCATAGTTCTAGGATAGGTGACCTCCTGGGAAGGCCTCGGGAAAAGCAAAACTGTGAGGGCTTGGCTGGGCCAAGGTACAAAGCGGACAATATCTGTAAGCGGGTGATCTGGGATGTTACGTCAGAAGCATGCTCCATGTAACTTGAAGCACTCTCCTCTGTGAAGCTTCCCACAATGCTCACATTGGGGGTTCATGTTCTTGCTCCTCCCCACGAAACTATTACCTCTCACACTTGAGGCTTTCCCTGAAACTGCCCTTGCCTGTTTGATCTTGGCAGGGCCACTACTTCCCACTTCCCTCTATATATGGTAACTCCTCGTACTCCTCTCAGGCATCAGAGCACTCATTCCCTTCTTAGTAGACTGTTCCTGGCTCTTCCTCTTCTTATTAACTTCATATTTGATGTTCTCCAGTTTCTCCGCTAGAGGACCGCATCTACCAATAACTAGTAGTCACAGAAGTTATGGATTAGCACCTTCTGCTTGATCCCCATATGAAGTCCCCCCTCAAATTTGTGGCACTTGTCTTATTCATTTGTCACAATGTTAGCCGCATATCGGGAGAGCTGGGTGAACTTTAACTCATACTCACTCACACTCATGTCCCTCTGTGTGAGATTCAGAAACTCCTTGGCCTTCTCTTGGACATAAACCCTGAAGAGATACTTCTTCCTGAACACTTCCATAAAATCTCTCCATGTCAGTATTGGAGGCATAGCCTGACTGTGGGGCACTGATTCCCACCAATGAAGTGCATCCCCTTACAGCAAGCTAACTGCATAATCCAGCTTCTCTTCATCAGAGCACTTCATCTAAATCAGGACTCTCTCGGTCCCCTTCAACCATGCTTCTGCCTCTTCAGGGTTGGTCGTCCTATTGAAGTCAACAGCCCCATACTTGCGGAGCTTATCATACTGCCCACTCCTCTCCACTAGAGCTGGCACCAGCATTTGTGACCCTTGGTCCATGGCATAAGTGAAAGCCTGGGCAAAGGCTTGAAAGAACTGTGGATCTAGAGTGTTTACTTGAGGCATAGGAGGAGGAGGCGGTGGTACTTCATGCTGCACACTAGGTGCCTCAGAATCAGGCGCAGGGTGTGTCCCAGCATCTTGCGGGACATAAGATTCATCAATGCTCCCTTGGCGAGAGCTAGATCGAGTCACAGCTCCTCTAGTTCTCTTTTGAGGTGGCATTTTCACTCCTTCAATATAAAACCATTTAAAATCTTTAATTCATGTAAGAAAATTTCAAATAAAACAAAACAATTCAAATCATGTGTAACAATTCAAAACAATGCAAGTTATTCATTTAAAATAATGCATGTTCATTTCATAATTGAAAACTACCCATTCCAAGGGTACTCTTAAACCTAGTCCCAAACCTGAACCTATACCTAGTTGCTCTGATACCACAAGTGTTGGACCCCGTTTTTGGAGCCCAACTATCCTGAGTCATAAACCGTGAGTGAGTTCCCTTGTAGGGTTATTTCAATTAACCCTCATTAGCCAACATCTCACAAAGGTGGTGTGCCCACACCAGTCAATCACCAAAATTACAATTTGACTTCTTCAAAGGAATTATAGCTCTAAGTCTCTAGTTTGTTTTGAAGCAAGAACCATCTTAATCGGAGCTCTATAGAACAAGATATGCTTAACCAATAATCCTAATGAATATCTTACATTCATCACTAATGAATTTAACCAATAATCCATCATCACAAAGTTGGCTTATACTCACCAAATTGACTTTTAACTCATCAACATGAAGCATGTTATTGAGGTGTGGCAGTCCATCCATGCATAAGGTCCTTCTTCTAATAACCGAAGCCTTCATTCCATCACCAAAGGTAACGTGGCCATCTACATAACTTTGATAATCCATCAAGCGAATTCTTTCACCTATCATGTGACGTGAGCATCTACTATCAAAATGCTAACCATTATGTGAAGCATCCCGCATAGATTTAAAAGCCACAAGTGCTTGTAATTGACCCTTTCTAACCCAAGTGTATTTAGGTAACTTGGGTTGCTAGTGGAAATTCATTGTAGAATGTCTAAACTTTTGGTTTTGTGCCCTCTAGAATATCATTTGTAACAACTTGTAACAGTTCGACCTTATGTGCCCATTTACCCTACAAATGTGACAAGTAAGTATAAATTTTCGTTTCCTCCTTGAAGTTTCTCCTTGGACAGATCCAGCTGCACCATTTTCCTGATCACTCGACTTAGAACAATCAACTTTATAGCCAATGCCTTATAGGTCTCCTTTAATATTATCTATTTCCAGCAACTTTTCTAACTTTTAAGTGCTTCCATTCAACATTCTTATCCCTTTTTTTGTATTGACCAGCTTCAACTTTGTTTCATGTTGGGTCCCCACCCTTGCGAGTCACGTGCCTGACGTCCTACGTGACATCTGGATGCGCATCCCACAAGGGTGGCATGCCCACACCAGTTAAACAAAAAAAACGAACTCATTTCTCCTATTTCTGAACAGATTTTGGGAAACCTTAAACCGGAATTTCAAACTGACTTCTTCAGAACATTTGCTCCCCATTGTCTTACATCTCTAATGACACCAAAATCATTCAATTTGGTTAAAAAAATCTGAAAATTATAGCCCAAACATTTTCGAACTGTTATTGTACTAAAACAATACACTATACTCAGCATCCCTACCGAAAATGAAAGTCTTAGAGACTGAACTAAAAATCGAGTTATTGAGGGGATTTGTAGCTCTATGTCTCTAGTTTATTTAGAAACAAGAATCGTCTCATTTGGAGCTCTACAGATCAAGATACCATCAAATTATTAAAGAATGTTTAGTATAATGTTCAGTTCTTGCTCTTCCAATTGATACCCTCAATTTGATTCGATTAATCTTTTTCAAATCAATACCAAAAGCTATAAATTTTTATTGAGACTTAGAAGAATGTGTTACGAATCCAATTCTTCAAAATTCAGGTCATTTAGAGGTCGAACGACAAAGTTATGGTCAAAAGAGTGGAACATATTCAGGCGTGGGGGGAAGGACTTGCGGGTCGCATCGCGACTTTCGCGATCCTTCGGCAGAGTCGCAATCGCGTCGCGATTTGCCTCCTCCCTCTTTTGTTCTTCTTCCTCAGACCTATTTGGTAAAAAGATCATAACTTTCACTAAAAAAATTGGATTAAGGTCATTCAAAGACTGTTTCGAAGAGAACTTGTAGACCTGCAACTTGTATGAAGATTTCAAAAACAATTTTTGCCTCTATAACGGTCAAAATTTCAAAATAATGTTGTTATCCTGAATGTCCATCCTATACAGCATCACAACTTCTAATAATCGTCTCTCTCAACTCCAATGTCCAAAATTTGATACTATATATCATTGGAAAGCTAAGAAAATAATCTATAACTTCCAAGAAGACGACTTTGTCCAATTCAGCCTAGATCAATACAGTATTTCTTTTGAAGCTAGAACACAAATTCTCACCCTTATGCACTAAACAACTTTGGAATTGTCATGGGAAAAATACAATCATATCTCATTAACATCAAAAGATAAGAGTTTTTACAAAGCTTTAATGGACATTTCAAGCCACAATACATCAATATCTCAAAATGCCAAAATACAAAAAGATACATGAACAGTAATTTGTTCAAAACACAAAAAGATGCAAATTTTGGAGTGATGCCTTTATTCTCTTTCACTCGATCTCTTACTCATCACCTGGAGATGGGAAGGAATGGAGGGTGAGCTTAAAGCTTGTAGGTAACAGTTTATAACGGAAAAATAAGCAAAACCTTTGAAATGTTCATTCACCAATACAAAGTTCTAATTAAATTCATCAAAGTATCATTCTCAAATTCATAACCGAAATTCACAAATTTCAAATCATGAATGCATCAAACCTGTCAACATGTCATAAGAACATAAGCACATCAAAATGGTCTGGGTAAATCCATAAACATGACAAACTACGCATTTCCACATAATGGTCCTGTGTAGTCGTAAACTTGGCGTACTAACGTAATCCCACATGGTGGTTTTGCATAGACGTAAACTTGAGGGAGTCTATGAAGGAGCTCCGTGCCACTAGCGGGCAGGCGGGAGAAGCCTTTAACTTGGTCAATGTGCATATGACATTCATGAATGGATTACACCAGACCTACATAACAAGTAATTCATTAATGGAAAACCATTTGCTCAAATGGCACATTATTGGAAACTTGTTTTTCATGAACATGAGGTATTTCGAAAACTGTTTCCGAAAACATGATTTCATAAATATGCATCTTTTCAAAAGAATTACTTTCAAAGTCTTTCACAATTCATCAACATAATTCATATATCGAACATATAGCAAATTCTCAATTCATTCAAGAAGCAAATAAATGCAACATTTATGATGCAATTGAAATCATTAACCTTCCTTGATTCAAAGAAACATTAGTGGCTTATTTACTCTATTATAAACATATGCCCACCTTGAATTGCTTACTTAAGAAATTGGCTTAAGGATGTCTTTCCTCTTGCTCCTCTTGCCTCTCTTGATTTCCTCCATAATTTCCTTCATAAATGACAAAATTCCCAAGTTTAATAGGGTTGCAAAATTGAAAACCCACAAGGCATATTTACTAAAATTGATCCTAAAATACCTAAACCCATGCATTTTCTAAGCTTCATGAACCAAAACCCTTCCATATATCCAAAGTATAAATATGAAACTTACCTTGAATCTTCACTAATTTATGAGATTATTGGCTCTAAAGAAAGCTCTTCCCTTCCTCTTTCTTTTTCCCTTTTTGAGCAACCTCAAACTCTCTCTTTAAGACTAAGAAAAGATGAAACCTAGCTCAAAACTCCATTCTTTTCTCAACTTCACCGAAACCCCTCTTTCTCACCTTTTCATTTTTGTATATCATTTCTTCCTTCACCTATTTTCGTTTTTCTTCTTCTCAAGAACAAGACAACACCTTTCCTTTCCCATTTTACCCTTAATGAATGAGAAAAGTCCCCCTTGCCTTTCCTTTAATACCTTAGTGTTTTTAACCTTAGGTAAACTACCCAAAATACCCCCTTTTATGCATTTTACCCCTTTACTTCAAGTAACCCATGAAATAAATTCCACTAACATAGACATAATAAATAAATAAAATTTAACTTCAAAAAATTCGCTTATCCAAACCTCATAATTATCTAAATCATGCTTAACTAAAAAAAACATTCGGGGGCCAACATGGCACTTGATTTTCCTTTTTGTCACGATCGTGGTAGACCAGGCCACGATCATGGCACCTTCTATTTGGTTTTGTCATGATCGTAGCTGTGGGTTTAGCTCCGGGCCTTCTCTGAATTTTCTCTATTCTTCGATATTTTCTCTAAAATACTAACAAATACATCAAGGCACCTCAAACATATAAAATTGAAGCTCAATCATGTGCTCTAACACACAAAACACAAACATCTAGTTGGCTAACATAATCCTAACCTAAACATGCACTAATCGTTCAATTTAATAACTAAACACATACTAAACTACCCACTAAAATATTATGCAATCTACCAGTATCAACATATCTCCCAAATCAATCATCTCAAACTCCTCCATCATCTGACTCTTAAATTGCCTCCTGTTACAAACAAATCATCAACATATAAAGAAACATAAATTAAATCATTATCTACAACCTTTTCATACAGAGTTAAGTACATAGACTCTTCGTAAAGCCAATATATCGTAGGTGATTATCTAACCTATTGTACCAGGCTCTTGGAGCTTATTTCAAGTCATATAAGGCATTTTTTAGAAAGTTCACTTTGTCTACTTCTTCTTTAACTATAAAACCTTTTGGTTGCTCGACATAAATCTCCTACTCTAAGTAGCCATTTAGAAAGGCTGATTTGACATCAAGCTAATAAATTCTCTACTTCTTTTGAGCTTTAAGGGCCAAAAGCATCCTTATTGTGTCAAGTCTCATTACTAGTGCAAACGCTTATGAGAATTCCACTCTAGATTGCTGAGCATACCCTTTAACCACCACTCTTGCTCTATGCTTGTTGATGGAACCATTAGAATTTAGCTTGGTTCTGAACACCCATTTTACTCTAATTAGATTTTTGTGACTTAGTCTGTCTACCAAAATCCAAATTTGATTTTTTCAATCATTTGATTTTTTTTCAATCATTCTCAGCTTCTCCTCCATTGTAGCAATCCATTTTTAAATCCTTTTCTACCTCTTCATAACCTACAGGCTCAAGTACAACAACGTTACATCTTTGATAAATATCAAAGAGCAATCTCGTTCCTTTGATTGTTACATCATCAACAAAATCATCAGCTTCTCCTTTTAAATTAGATTTCTTATTTTCTGCATTTTCTACTTCTGATATGTCACAATTTTAAGATGCAAGTTCATTAAATTTATTATCTCTGTCGACTGTCACCTTTCTTATCAAGGGTCGGTAGACCTTGTACCCTTTGGTGATACTATTATAGCCGATAAGAATCCCACCTTCAACTTTCTAATCTAGCCTATCTCTTTTCACATCAACATGTGTGTAACAAATGCACCCAAATACCTTCGTATTCTCAAAAGAAGGTTTACATCCAAACCATGCCTCAAATGGAATTTTTTCTTTTAGTGCCTTTATAGGCAGTCTATTGAGCAAGAAAATTGTAGTGTTGACAGCCTCTGCCCAAAAGCATTTAGGAATCTTCTTCTTAAACAGTAGGCACCTCGCCATCTCCATCACCGTCCTATTTTTTTCTCTCACTCACACCATTTTGTTGGGGTGTGTGAGTGACTATCAGTTGATGTTTAATGCTTGCATCTTCCCAAAACTTGTTAGAATTATATTTAGTTCCATTATCAGACTTGATCACTTTGATTTTGTGATCACTCTGGTTTTTAGCCCAATTCTTAAACTTCCAAAATACCTCAGCAACTTCATATTTGTGTTTCATAAATTGAACCCAACAAAATCGACTAAAATCATCAATAAAGGCTATATAATACCTATTTCCATTTCAAGATAAGGTTTTCATTAGACCACACACATCTTTGTGAATAAGTTGGAGCTTTTATGCTGCTCCGTAAGCCTTGTTATTCGAAATGACAATCTGGATTGTTTTCCCATTTAAGAAACTTCACAGACTTGATCTCCTTCAATAATAGAAAAATCCTACACAAGCATATTCTTATGCATATAATTAAGTGCAGCATAATGAAAGTGTTCCAAACTCTTATACCAAAGCTTTGATTGGTCCGATGAGCTGGAATATGCCTAGGTATTAGCCTGAACCAATTTAAGTGAAAAACTCTTCCCTTTCATCTTCAAACAAAATAATTCATAGCTAGCAAGATTATATATCACATAAGTTTTATCTTTGAATACCACAGAATATTTCTTTTCAAGTAAATGCCTAAATCTCAATAAATTTTGATCAATCTCAGGCACAAACAATACATATGAGATAAGTTTTTTACCTGAAGGAGTCTCAATTGCCACAATCCCTCGACCTTTGACTTCAATATGTTCCCATTTCCAATTCTAACTTTCAAAAATTATGTTGTGTCAAGATCTTTGAATATGGACTCATCAAATGTCATATGATGAGTACAATCACTATCGATTAGCCAAGTTTCATTGATATAGTTGCTTGCAAACAAGTTGCCATAAATAGCTTCTCCTCTTGCTCTTGATCAACAATATGTGCTTTTTTTCCCTTTTCTGCTTGTTCTTGCAAACCCTCTCTATGTGACCATTTAGTTGTAAGACTTGCATTAAATATCAGGCCTAAACCAGCAATATGTTTCCAAAATGAGAAGATTTCTTACAATGTGAACATAGAGGATATTTGTCGTTCTTTCTCCCATCTATTTTGTTGTCACCTTCCTTCTTATTTTTCTTATTCCTATGTTACCTTTTGCTTCTTCCACCTTACTGAATTTGATCCTTTTCTTTGGCCTGTAATGCTCCTTTGGTCACATTTTCTTTTCTTATGGTCCTTCGTTGCTCTTGAGCTTGCAAAGCATTGACAAACTCAATCAAAGATATTTTTGTAAGGTCTCTAGAGTCTTCAAGAGATAAGATCTTTCCTTAAAAAATTTTAGGCAAGCTCGCCAGCACTTTCTCCATAACCCTACTATTTAGAAACTCATCACCCATCAGCCTGATCTTGTTCACAATGGAAAGGAGTCTATCAGAATATTCTTTTATTGTTTTAGTCTCCTTCATGCTTAGAACCTCATAATCCTTTCTAAGATTTAGAATTTACATTTTCCTGGTTCTGTTGTTACCCTGAAATGCCTCCTTAAGTGACTCCCAAGCCTACTTTGGTGTCTCACAAGCCATTATTCTTGTGAAAATTGAATCTGCAACTACTAAATGAATACATGTCTTTGTTACACTTCTTGGTTCTTTCCTCACTGTGATTTTTAAGCTAATTCAAGGTTGGATTGACACGCAATGGAGGTGGATTTCTATCAGTTTCCACCACATCCCATAGATCAAAGGCTTACAGGTGGGACTTCATTTTGATAGCCCATATTTGATAGTTCTCTCCTAAAAAACAGGAGGGAAGACAAGGAAAAACTATTGGAGGCCATATTTGAATGTGAGTTAAGGGTTCTCGCAAAAGGGTTCTAGCAAAAATTAGTTAGGAAACTTTGTAGGTTTTTCTTAAAAACTCTCCAATTCCCACTCACAGGCTCTCTAAGATCATCGAGGGCTCTGATACCAATTTGTTGGTTTTAGAAAAGAAAAGTTCAAAAAAGAGAGAAGTGAGACTAAACTGGTTTAATTTCCCATTTACTGTAACTGAAATTTATACAAGCATTTCAACATAAAAATTAAAAAATAGTTCTTAAAAATCATAGGCAAATCTGATCAACATAAAATCAAAAACATAACATACTAGATACTTAACAGCTTAGCAAATCTAATATGCAATAAAAGATGCAAAAGATGCAATTTTTCAATAATAACAAAGAAAAACAAAAACAATTTTGAATAGTTAATATAAAAGGAAATTGAGTGAAACTTTTTTGTTCATAAAAATTATACATATCAATCAATACTATTTTCAAATTACCTAGTCAAAGTTATTTTGTAATTAACGCTATGCATTTCCACTAATTAATTAGGTAGGAAGAACTAATAAAAAGTAAGGGATGTAACTCTGTCCTATTGCACGAATTACATGTAGACACTAAAACCTATGTCCAAAGTCATAAATTTCCAAGACTTAAGCTCATCCTCTATGAAAAAAGTATTGGCACCTTACTAGCAAATTGCAAATTGCAAAATCACCATTTAGATTAGAATTATAAACACTTCTTGTTCCACTTGTTCATCATACGGGAAACAACTATAACTCTTTTACATAAACTTTACTAATCATATCAATGTTTCTTATGCCAACCTATTTTAGTTTAGTGAAATTTGATGATGCTTTGATTAACAGTGTCTATAAGAGTATCCCAGATTGTAAACAATATGTATCTATCTTTACTGCAAACCAAGGACGGAGCTATGTATAGGGGAGGGGGGGCTTTCAATTTTTTTTAATTAAAAATTACTTATATAATTATAATTTTTAAAATTATAAATATAAGTAGCCCCCTTTAAAAAAAAATCCCTACCTTTAAAAATTTCGGCCCCCCC
>JAOTAW010000202.1:15528221-15540228 GCA_025629945.1 Erythroxylum savannarum | reverse complement strand
CAACTATTCACTTTAACTTCCATAACCAAAACTAATCTACTCAAATATCAAAGTCATCAAAACTAATCACTTCTCTTATCATCCATTTCCTTACAGCATAATTACATCTATAACACAATACATATGCAAAAATACTCATTTAAATTCATTTTAATATTTCTAATTTCCACCGAAAGTTCGGGGTCCAACAATGACAGTGGAGAGGCAACTCAAATGTAAAGGAGTATTAAAGTATCCCACTAGTACTAATAACTCTGCGAGGCATAATTTAAAAAAGGACAATAAGAGCTCTTGTAAAATAAAAGCAAAGCTACATAAGTTTAAAGAGGATGTTTATAATAAGGGTAAAGGTAAGATTAAATCTCAACCCTTTCGAAATAGAGATATTAATATTTTTATTATTTATGAATAAGGTATATTGTCTTGCAATGCCAAAATTAGAGGTTTTATAACCATGATAGATGATGGAGAGGTAATGAGTAAGAGTGATTTAAAGGAGAAAGAGGCTAAACCATTGTTGGAGATCTCTAGTGGTTAACGTGATGAGTATGCTATTGAGGATGAGATGTTAGTTGCCAAAAGAGGTGATGAGTATGCTATTGAGGATGAGATGTTAGTTGCCAAAAGAGCATTAAATCATTAAATTAAGGAGGATGAACTAAAGCAAAAAGAAAAAAAGAGAACATTTTTTTTTGTACTAGATGTCTCATTCACAATAAGGTATATAGTATGAATATTAATGAAGGGTGTACTAACATAATTAGTACTACTTTTGTGGAAAAGTTAGGTGGTCTACTGAGAAGCATCCAAAACCATACAAATTTAAGTGACTTAATAAATATAAGGAGATCAAAGTGGATAAACAGGTGTTAGTGTCATTATTTGTTAGGAGGTATAAGGATGAAGCCTTATATGGTATGGTACTTATGTAGGCTAGTCACATGCCATTGTGAATACGATGGCAATATAATCAGAGGGTGATGCATAGTTAAATCAAGAATAGGTACGTTTTGGGGAAGGATGATAAACACATTAGTCTTTTCCATTTAAGATCATAAATAAGTCCACCAAGACTAGTTGAAGTTGGGTAGAGAGAATAAAGAAAGAAATATTGGAAGAGAAAAGAAGAAAGTGAAGCAGAGAGCCCAAAAGAGAGAGAGTTGGTTATAAGTAAAAAGAGAGGGATAATGAGAACTCCAAAAACGATAGAGAATTAGAAATAATAAAAATAAAGAAATAAATGACTTGTTATGCAAAAAGAGTGATATTTTTATACTAACCAACCTACGATTATAATTTTATAGAAAGACGCTTATTTTAATGTCAAAGAGCTCGATACATCTCTTTTTAGTATCATAAAAGTATGAGGATATGCTAGCTAATAATGTCCCTAATAGATTACTATTTATTGAAGGAATTGAATATCAAATTAACTTTATACTAGTTGTTATTATTTCTATTAAACCTACTTATAAGAGCAATCCAAAAGAGACAAAGAAGTTGCAAAGACATGTAGAAGAGTTGATGGCTAAAGGCTACATAAAGAAAAGCATGAGTCCTTATATGGTGTTAATAATTATAATGTCTAAGAAGGATGACACTTAGTGGGTTTGTATTAATCATAGAGCTATCAACTACATAATGGTAAATTATCAACACCCTCATCCCTAAATTAGATGATATGCTTGATGAATTACATGGTTTTTACATATTTTCTAAAATTAAATTGAAAAATGGATATCACCATATTAGGATGGGAGAAGGTGATAGATGGTAAATTGTCTTTAATGAGTGGTTGCTTATGTCATCTGATCTTACTAATGTACCTAGCATCTTCATAAGATTAACAGATCATGTATTATATGCATATATAGATAGATTTGTAATTGTTTATTTTAACGATATGCTAATGTACAACAAACATCTAGAAAACTATACTTATAACTTGAGATGTATGCTAAAGGTGTGAAGGATTAGACAATTATATGCTAACCTTAAAATTGTACTTTTTACATAAAATTAATTTTTTCTTCATTATATTGTTAGTGTAAAGATATCATGGTGGATGAGGAAAAGGTGAAAGCAATTGAGGAATAGATGAGACCTAAATTTATAACTAAGCAAAGGAATTTCATTGATTGAATAGTTTCTATTGGGTATTTTTTAGAGATTTTAGTACAATTGTTACATCACTTACTAAAATTGTTAAGAAATATTTGGGGTTACTTTAGGATAGTGATTATAAACAAGCCTTCAATGTTATTAAAGACATATTGTGTTCATCACCTTTGTTAGTATTATTTGAATTTTTTAAAACTTTTGAGATTGAGTGTAATTCTTGAAGATTAGACATTGGAGTTGTTTTGATACAAGACATGATATCAATAGCCTACTTCAATAAGAAACTCAATAGGGTAGCCTTTAACTCTCCCACTTATGACAAGGAACTATTTGTATTGGTTAGGAAATTAGCGACATGGCAACATTACCTATAGACTAAAGAATTTGTGATACATACCGATTATGAATTGTTGAAATGCCTTAAGGCACAAGTTAACTTGAACAAACACTATACCAAGTAGACGAAATGCATTAAAACATTCTCATATGCCATTATGTATAAATAAAGTTAAGGAGTATGTGATAGTTGACACCTTATGTGAAGGATTTATATGCTAATGACAATGAATTTAGTAATCTTTATTTAGCATGTGAAAAGGGTCATTTCAGAAATTTTATACAAATGATGGTTTTTTGTTTTGTTAAATAACTTTATGTGTCTATGTATTCTATGCATTAGTTGTTTATGGGTGATGCATGAGATGGAGGATTGGTAGATCACTTTGGTGTTAAAAAGACTTTGGATATATTAAGCAAGCACTTTTCTTAGCCTAAAATAAGACATGATGTAGACTAGTGTGTGGTAAGTGCATCACTTGTAAGAAGGTTAAATCTAAGGTCTTAACACGTTGGTTATACATGCCTTTACTTATACCTAGTGAACAGTGGGCGGATATTTCTAAGGACTTTGTGAAAGGATTATCTAGGTCGACGAAGTGCAAGAACTCTATATCTGTGGTAGTTGATAGGATCTCTAATATGACACACTTTATTTCTCATGAAAAAAAATTGTTGATGTAACTAATGTTACTGAATTGTTCTTTAAGAAGTAGTATGATTGCATAGAGTTCCTAGGACTATAAAGACCTAGTGGGTAACTAAATTCTTGAGTTACTTTTAGAGAATTTTATAAGGGTAAATTAGGAACAAATTTATTGTTTTCTATTACTAGTCATCCTCAAACTAATGGTCAAGTAGTAAATAGAACTTTAACTACATTACTTTATGCTATCATTCAAAGGAACTTAAAGAATTGAAAAGATTGTTTATCGTTTGTTGAGTTTGCATATAGTAGGAGTATACATTAATCTATTAATTACTTACTAGTTGAAATTATTTATGCTTTTAATCCACTAACCTCTTTGCATATTGATCAAACAACTAGTTTGGATGAAGCGAAGAAAGCTTAGATGAAAAGACAATTTCATGAACGTGTAAAGCAAATGATCAAGTAGAAGAATGAGCATTATAGGGCAAAAGACAAGTTATTTTTGAACCTGATGATTCGGTTTTGGTGAATATCATGAAGGAATGATTCAAATTATAAAGGCGGTCTAAGTTACAACCAAAAGGGAATGATCTATTCCAATTCACTGAAAGCATCAATATATAATAACAATTATAAACTAGAGTTTCCAGTTAAGTATGACGTTAGTGCTACTTTTAATATTACTTATGTTTTTCCTTTTGAGTTAAGTAATGGTTCAAGGTTTAATTCTTTTTAAAGGGGTCCATTGTTTATATCTACTAGACCAATTGCAAGAGATAGGAGTAAGAGGGTTAAAGATGCTTTAAACGGGTTGATTAAGACATGCATCCTAATTATGCTTCAAAGGTCATATCAAGAATTAAGCATTGGACTTATAAAAAAATAAGTATTGGTTAACTTGATCCAAGTTAATATGGCACAAGACTTAGCTGTGAACACGACCTCCAACATGGTCTTATGAGACATAGCTTCCAACATGAAAATGTTAGAGCATGTTTCCATCTTTACAAAGTTGTAAAAAGGTTCACAATCTCTAATATGAGTGTCAGAGTGTGCCAAAGTTTGTGTCCATCTTTATAAAGTTGAAGAAAGATCTACCATTTCAAACACAAGTGCATCCTAGATCGTATCTACTAATGTTAAAATTTTCATCAAAAATATTATATAGAATACAGTTGTCTTCCAGACCATGTCCAGTCGAAATTCTAATTTCTATTTAATATTTAAGGGTTGTTTCTTTTTAGTTTTAACTTAGTTTTTAATATCTTCATTTATTGCAAGTGCTTGTTTTTCTTATTCTCTATTGAGTTTCGAACTTATTAAAAAAAATTCTTTGTGACATTTGAATACTTAATGAATATGATTCCTGATTTCTTTAATAGATCAATTTTCTTCGTATATCCCATTTATCTTTCTTGGATTTGAATTAAATTTATTTATGGATTATCTAAATTTTCATTCTTAACTGGATTCACTTTACAAATCTTGACATAATGAAACTATGTATGCAAATGAAGTTTGTTGGATGAGGTACAATTTTGGAAAATGTGGAAGGCAATTCTCAGGTTTGAAGCTCTTAGTTGAAATCCCTATTTCATTAAGTCTAAAAAAGCAGACTCTGTCATCGCATTAAGGGATGCGATTGGTAGTTATGTATTCCAAATTTGCTTAAAACAACGATTATTTTTTTCTCCCTCTAGCATGTTATTGAAACCCCTTGCAACATGAAGTATAACTTTCCTTTGGGAGGAGTAATGGCATTCAAAGTGCTCTGGTAAAATATTCCATGTCAATTTTGTAGGTTAACAAAGAGGGTTCCTAAGCAATTTTACGCCTTCCGAAGAAAGGGGTGCTAAGCGTTTCAATCTCTTCCCTCCTCTTCACTTATAGATCTACGATCCTAATTGTTGTAACTGGAGAAATAGGGTTAGAACTATTCGAAGCTAAGTGAGGACCACGAGACAAGTGAAGTCGGGACCAAAGTTACTCGTATGCAAGCAGAGTAGCAAGATGACTGGCAGACTAGGAAGAACTTAAAGAGTTTTTTGCAAGAATCAAGGAATGAAGATGGCAGGAGCTTGAATAACTTTTCTAGCAGATTTGAGGTTGAGATTGAAAAGAATCAATAGGCAAGATTCAGAACCCCTTTCAGGCTCCCATAACAGCTAGAGCTTGACACAGTAATGAGTTGCTTGAGACCTACAAGGGAAAGGGAAACATGAAAATCTTTTTAAGGTCTATGATGAGCAAATGTTTTATAAAACCGTTGGTCATGTCACTTGATGAAAAAAGAAGAATAATGAATCTGTCTCAAGTACTACATTTAACCTTTCCTTCCCACTGTCTAAATACTTTGACTATTCATCGTCGCACGTACTTCGGTTTACAGGTATATTTTCTGGAGATTTTGGTTTCACTTGAGAGGGAGACAAAGCACATCGCTTTAACCTAACCTGCACAGGCTCCTATGCGCAAATGTTCTATGTATCTAGTTGGTCACTTTATCTTCACTATGTACCCTTCTAATCGTAACAGGCATGCCTTTGTATTGGTATCAACGATTTTCCTCCACTATTTCAATTGTTCGTAAATAAGTACATGCTCCAGCAATTATGAGACAGCCAGCACAATGAATTCGTTTTCATCCCAAATACAAGCTTCCCATCGTTCTGAGAAAAATACTCCAACTCAGTCTTGATGACTTATCTTGGACAAATCTGAGCAATGGCAATGGAACTGGACTATCACTATAATTGTTACGCACAAAAATAGTACAATATGTTCTGTGCAGAACCACATCAAGTACGAATCTCCACCATCAATCAACAGAACACGGATATTCTTCAACGAGTGTTTTACAGCTTCCACCAAATTAAGCCCTTCTTAACTGCATCATTTCAAAAAGCAGATGTTAGTCTTTCATTTTATCAACAGAAACACCATCTACAAACTGCAATCTGCTGCAAAAGCTAATGCTATAGTTTGTCGAAGAGTTAAGAGATTAAAAATGTATTGGTTTCATAATCCCAGTGCCTAGTCAAACAAGAAATCCAGTCTCCCTTTAGTTCCAAAGACAACTTTGGAAGTTGTCACAATATCATTAAGAAGTTAAAAGTTCAGTATACTCTAAACTAGGATAATTTTAAGAAAATGTATAGTCAGCAAGGCATGAATACAATGCACAAGGCTATTGTACCCGCTGTATACCTTTTACTTGATATATTCCATAGCCGGTACTTCAGCAGAAATACAAGGACGGGTATCTAATTAGACACTGAATTCAGGAGACCTGATACCCAATTCAGTGTCGTCCTCATAATGCTTTACTTTCCTTTTAGGGGTGAATACTCGAAGAATGAACCTTGATAGACGACTTAGAGGGTCCTGTAGACCTTCCATCTCATAGTGCCCAAATCGCCAGTCTCTTTCAACGAAAGGCCGTTGTATAGGTTCATCAAGACCTCCTGTAGAGATAGGATGTGTAACAGTATATCAAATTATAGAATCTCAATTATACATTTGTGTAAGATGAAGACGTGGAGGACTTTGGGAGGGGGACGGCTCAAAAAGTTAGGGAATGATGAACAAGCTAGGTGAATCTGCAAATGTCATTGGAAGTGCTTAAATCAAAGTTTGTTCCCAAAAAAAAAGTCTTTACTTTTTATTCACTTAAAACATTCATCTATTCAAGCTTATCCATGAATTTCATATGCATTTGTAGTCTCAGAATTGAACAGTGAGGTGACTTGGGTTGGGGGGGTGCAGGTGGCTAAAGAAAACATTCCTACATTTCACTGGCAGCCAAAGGATGTGCTGATGAATATACCTGCATACATTAAACCATGTTTGTTAACTGCCCGATAAAATGGCCGTGTCTTCTTCCCTTTAGCAGCTCTTTGGAGATCATACCATGCACGAGACCTGTCTTCACATGTGATCTTGCCTGTGGACACCACCTGAATATATACCAAATAAAGTGTCACCAAGGAGAAATGAGAAAAGGACTAATGGAGCAAAAGAGCGCAATCATCTAAACCTTTGTAAACAGCTTATATGAAGGTCGAGGTATCCTTGCCAAACAATTCTGCCGATCAACTGCTACAAGTCCAAACTTAGGACCATATCCATCAGCCCACTCCCAATTGTCAGAAAGCGTCCAAAATAAGTAACCAAGTACAGGGACTCCCTGCAAATGAAACACATAAATGTCAAGAACCTAAATATCACAGATTGAGCAAGCCTAATAACCTCCTTTGAACTGAGATCAAATTTAGAGTGAAGACATTGATCATGGCTGCATAAATGGCAAGTAAATGCTCCATCAGATATGGCTGGCGGATCAGATCTGTCCCATCAGAAACTCCATTCTCTGTTATGATGAAGGGCACCTTCAGATGTTTGTACCTCTCATGAAACTGAAGTAGCATACGAAACAAGCCATCAGGATATACACCACGGCCAGATTCACTATATTCATCAGTCTCCACTAGCTTCAGTCCAGTACCAGATACCACTTCCTGCCCAGAAGAAACATCATTAAGCTTATGCATGTCTCATACTGTTCTATGTTAAAGAAAATACGAACCTGCCCATAGTAGTTTATGCCTATGAAATCCAACTTATCTGAGATACTATCAACATATGGGAAAATGGTGAGGGAATTAGCCAGTGAAACAGCAGCAACATCAAAGACACCATAAGGCCGCATAAATGACACATGATGTGCTACTCCAACAATTGGTTTTATCGCAACACTGCAGAAAATAACCAAGTAAGGAAAGGTGAATTAAGCAATCAAACATCATCAAAAGATACAAAAACATTGATTACAGAATGCAGGCACTGCTATTATCTTAAGAAAGGTACAAATTCAAAGAAACCAGCCAAACAAAGTGATGTAATAAACTTCAAAGTGAACTATTGTTATCGACAGGTGAAAAGAAAAAATTTTGGATCACTCCAAGGAAGTTTACCTATGTTCATGGATATAGTTATATGCCTTCACATGTGCAGCAGCCATCCAATGCATAGCTTGTTTGAAGACGCCAGTTGGCAGAGCAGAAGTGGCAGCTTCCAGCATGTCTGGATGACCACCAGGCCAAGCACCCGCACAGTATGTAAGCATACAAAAGACATGAGGTTCGTTGAATGTAACCCAATAATCTACAAGCTCTGATACACTATCAACTACGAGCCTGCAATTACAACATCCAAATGTCACTAAGCATCTGAGTAATTGAGCTTCATTTCAGGCCATGATCACACAGCTGAACTGATAGAATATTCAGAAGTTGCAAAACTTTTTCAGGGATGAGTAAGGAATATGAGCTCTTGGATTTTGTAGTTAAAAGATGAGAAAGGAGTAGCCAAAGGCACATAGATAGACTTCACGAAGATGGATAAGGATGAAATCTTCTCAATTAGTATCAGAGAAGGTACACAGCTACATAGCTGCAGAAGACAAGTACTTGATAATATGCTGTTGGGAAAGAATACTAACTTGGTAAAATCCATGAAATATCCAACAGTTTTCTCGAACTTCCACCCACCATATTCACCAGCCCATGGTGGCAATGAGTGATGGAACAATGTCAGCATCGCTTTCATTCCATAAGATCGAACCCTAGAAATAATCCACTTATATCGCTCCAATGCTGCAAAATTAACCTATAAACAATGTCATCAAACTAAATTATACACAAAATCACCACCAAAATTTTCGTAACTATGAAACTTATTCAGATGTCTTATTATGACCAATGGATAAGCATCATGACATAAGTTCAAGTCTGGTGTCTCTCCGAATTTAATTTACTGATTCAAATGTCAGCTCACAGCATTCTAGGAACCTATATACAAACAACGAAACCGAAATCAACATCATACGTACAATTCCAGTAAGCCCACTGACAGGATCCTTAGGCATAACTCTCGTCCAATCTATTCCCATTCGAAAGACGCTAACACCAGTATCTTTTGCCAGTTTCAGCTCTGTATCAGGATCAGACCAGAATCTTAGCCTCTCCTCCCTATAATCAATTAGAGGAATTCATTTCAACAACAATGGAAAAGCGTGAAGGCATCTTCCTCTCTCCCCAACTCAGTAACTTTCAAGTAATATCATATAGTTAAGTACAATGTACATAGGCTTACGGGTGAGGAACATTGTGCCATGCAGCCACATTATGATGGCATTCTTCATTTGGCGCAGGCAGTTCTTCTTCTGCATACTTTTCAAATCCTCTAATCATGGCTTCCATAGCTACCTTCAGGGGCTTCTTTTTCTTCGCCATCTGAGCATCTCGTTTCACAGAAAACAAACTCAGCTGGGATCCACCATCAGCGCTAGCTGAACTAATGAGGGCATCGGCTGGTTGCAACCCCCTATCTGACTCTATCTTATCACAAGGTGTTTCTTCTGCAAACTGGAGCCAAGCATCATTCAGCCTGTCTTCAACGTGAGCTGGCGCTGTTGCCAATCCAAAGAAGAACCCATTATCTCCTTCTTCTGAAAGCACCGGAGACAAAATTCTATCACAAATTCCCCCAATATATGTAGACTGGTCAAAATGCTCCGAAGCGTATTAACTTATTAACCCTAAACAGACCACCAAGTGGTGAACAACCCAAAGAGCAACAATCATAAAAAACCAAATAGCTCAAGTCAATAAACAGGGAAAGCAAAATCATTTTTAACTGAAAATTGTAATGGAAATGCAAACTTCAAGTTACTTTAGTTACACACTTGAAGTTAAACGAATTAATTGTTCCTCGTAAAAGCAACTATAAATAGAGCTGATCGTTTTGAAGCTTCTAAAAGCTTCACATACAACTTAAAAAGCAACATTAGTTACCGCTAACGTTAAAGGAGGCGAGAATCTCAGAAGACTCGTCAATCGGAGACTTAAACTGCCTGAGATTCTTCCTTCGGTATTTCGAGTACGAGAAAGTGTTGGCCGCGACTGTCACTGCCGCCAAAACTCCGGCGAGCTTCACCGCCGATACAAATAGTGCGAACATCACCGTGTACTCTGTAAATTCAGATAAAAACAAAAGCGAAAAGACGCAGATAGTAATACATAAACAAAGCTTCCTGACATCGAACTGCGATGTCCACGTGTTAAAAGATATGTGTTTTTCGAAGTTGACCACCGAATATGATAGCGAGTGGAGCACACGCCAATGAAACAATGGCTTGCAGTTTCACGACCACCATTCACCGCTACTTTGCTGCGTGACTTTGACTTTCAACGTCATGTTGGGCGCGTGTGCATGGGTGGTTTGCAGTGAAGAGTCTTGTCAAAGATTGAAACAAAGGCAGGGGAATGAAGTGTAGACATGGCAATGGGCTGAGAATGTGTTTGCAATGGGCGAGTTGGATCAGGGGTTCGCTCAGGCCCTGCTGGGGCATGGCTAGATACAGCGAGTTCAAGCCGGAGGAGCCTAATCGGGCAAAGCAATATTATGAATATTGAACCGATATCAAAATTGAATTTAATTTTGGTACGGTAACTGTATTAGTACTAATAAATATTAGGTATTATTTTAGGTAATTTTAAATTTATGAAATAATTCTTGAATTTTTTAAATTGTAAATAATCCTTTAATATATTGTACTATATACTTTATAATTTTACATCAACCTTATCTTCAAAATTATATTAACAGAAATTTAAAATAACAATAATTTATTTGTTTTTGTTAATATTATTTTCACGTATTTCATATATAAATAATAAACACAATTAATATAAAAAGATTATTTAATCATCATACAAATATAAAATTAAGAACAATATAAAATACTTAAAACATTCAATTTTATCATATAATAAATCATAAATGCATCAAAAATATCAAATAAAAAGAATAATAAATATCCATTACTCTCTAACAATTAAAATTTATAACAAGAATTCATGCCGAAGAATTAGCTAAAAGTGAAACATGAAACAAAAATATTTAAAATTATATTGCATATATAAATTTTAACATATATATCAAATATAAGTGAAATTAAATGAAAAAGAGAAGCAAAAACTTAGAATTGCATTAACCCTTATTCTCATTTGGTACTAATTCCTCATCATTGAAAGGAGCCTTATCATCACCATCATTCAAATTAATTGTGCCACATTAAATATTAATGCTTTCTCATTCAAGATTATCTTCCAAGTCACTCTCATTTATTAAACTCGGTATGCCACAATGATATTATCAATACAAATTGGATCTACTAAACTACTTGTTTTATTAAGAGTTCTAGTAAACAATAAAATTAAATCATTAAAAATATAAGAAATTATATCTAACTTAACAATGATAATAACATACATTTCCTAAAGCTTTAAATTGTATGGAACAAATACTAAATCATTCAATCTTTTGTACTCCAATCTATTCTTGTTCTTAGCATGGATAAATTCAAATATGCTCTAATTTCTTTTACAACCTGTTGCACTCACATATTGACTTAGAATTCAAATTGCAAACCTTTGCAATTCTAGAACACCACTTCCGAATTGATCCCACCAAAAAACTGTAAGTTGTAAAATAAGAAAATAATATTATAAACAAAATAAAGTGATGATTAATTTTCAACAAGTAACAAAAGTGAAAAAAAAAATTATACATAAATTAAGTGTTTCTCTTCAACAAATAGTAATTGACATCACAAAATCATTAGAAATCTCCTTATAAATCTCCATTTATGAACTTAGGAGAACTTGCATCATTTCATGGGCAACAATTGTTGTAATAGTTAATAACATTGTCCTATTAACTTCAGTTTTTTTTATAAAACTTGGGCTGAAATAGACACTAGGATTAAAAAATGTCCCAGCTACAAACAACAAAGAATAAAGTTACCTTTCTCATCTCTCATTAATGACTGCAAAA
>JAOTAW010000202.1:15474684-15485754 GCA_025629945.1 Erythroxylum savannarum | reverse complement strand
AATTAATTTATCTAATAAGACTTCAAAAATTCAAACATCATGCTTCAAAATAAATAAAACAGGTTTGGGATCCAACACCCAAAACCTAAATCTAGGATGATTTGACTAAAATTTTCAATATAATCTTTCATTTTTGTATCCTTTGTCATCCTTAAGGTATACAAATGCTGGTTTTAACATAAATGATTCATAAATTATTTCTTCTAATACTTACTTTCAAGTCATTTTTATAACGAAGTAGTTGTTGTTTTATCAACCACCCTTTTAACACCTCTTCTCTTAAACTCAATAAGATTGCATTATATATCTTTCATAGATTTCTTCCTTCTCCAATGCTCCTAAATTTTTAGGTAGTTTTTCTTCTCTTTCCAACACTACTTCATATCATTACTAAATGAGAATCACCTCAGTTTTACCTTTCATAAAGTAAAATCATTCAATCAATAGAATTTCTTAGTAATGAACTTTACACTGTTCAACCAATATATGACCTACGCTTATGGGCAAGCAGAATATATATATTTTTAATATTATGAGAAGTCGATGCAAGGAGAATAGTATGATAATAACTTTTACATTATATAGTCCTATCAAAGTACTTATAAACTATAGTTATATATAAAAAGTATAAAAATAGCAAAATCTATTTTAATAAAAGTCTAGGATAATAAAATCCTATCTCACCCATACCACCGGTGTGAGTTTGCTTTTAACTCTTCATTGTTTTCAACTAGTACAAGACACACTAATTTTTTGTTCTTGTTTGACTATGATTAACTTTTATGATCTTACTATTTACCTAATATGTGCATGTAACAGTAAGGAATTATTTTTCACTTCTTAAGATTCAGATACAACTTGACAAAAGAAAAATTATTTCTTTCAAAGTTTGATGTTTCTAACTACATATTATAGTCCATTAATCTTAGAAGATTGGATTGTGCATCAATACTAAATAATGTAAGTATCTGTAATTTAGTACCCCAGCAAACTTATTGTTAGCTAGCTAATTATGAAATTAATTAAGAGTCGGACGCGAAATATCTTGGACAAGGTCTAGACAATCCCATTCGAAATAAGAAAATTTTGTTCGGTTTTATTTCGATATATCATTTAGAGATCTCAAATCTTTTACT
The DNA here is from genome assembly GCA_025629945.1 of Erythroxylum savannarum. Classification (NCBI taxonomy): domain Eukaryota; kingdom Viridiplantae; phylum Streptophyta; class Magnoliopsida; order Malpighiales; family Erythroxylaceae; genus Erythroxylum; species Erythroxylum savannarum. The sequence continues at coordinate 15,484,618 of JAOTAW010000202.1, read as the reverse complement.
ATAAATATAAGTTGAAAAACTAACGAAAACTGGGTTCAGATCATTTGTTCCCGTTACCCTCTGCCTACCTTGTTCCATGAGCATCCATCCATCTAATTTTTCTAGGCCTTATTTATTAGATGGATGGATGCTCATAAAACAGAGTAGGCATAGAGTATATGCTCTTATGGAAACCATCTAGCATTTAACTTATAAAAGGACATTAAGGGATGCAAGTCGAGGAACTCTAAGTGGTGAGTTTGTGACTTTAACTATATGTCTCAGAAGAGTCTAATGGTGATGCTAGATCCCATGATAAAAAATGCATATTATATATTTGTGTGTATAATAAATATTAGTCACAAAAGGGGAAAAACTAATAAGTAAATAACTAGGATGTAGGCATATAGTGTTCTCTTCCTTTTCTTTGTAACTTGCAGGTACTTGAAATTTTGCAACTTATTACAAGCACCTAGATTTCAATTCCCCCACTGCTTTTGCCCAGTATCTTTTTACTCTCCTTAATGCTTGAAGTGCCCTAACTCATGTCGTTGTTTAATTTTTTATTTTGGGTATAAACAATCACAACTAGAGTTAATGATATGGAATTAAATGCTTGAGTTAATGGATTCTAAGACCTTTTTTTCCAAAGCTTTTAGGAAAACTCAACAGTCAATGGGTATGGTTGGTGATGTGGGTAACTCTAAATGTGCACTTATAGGTACCAGATGAGGCCAACTGCCTTTCCAAATTTTCAAGCCACGACCCAAAAGTTGCCACTTAGACAACCAAAAGGTCATTCAAACTCCTTTGCTTTGGTTCCCTGTCTCATAGTATGAGGCTAAGCGGTAAAACTTGATAAAGCAAACACACGAAAAAGGGGGGTGAATTGTGTGTGACTTGAAAAATTTTTCAAGTTACTATCAATTTGTATAAACGATAGGAGTCTGTTAAAATTTAAAACGAAAGGAGTTGTTAAACTTTAAAGCGATAGGAGCCTGCTAAAATTTTAAACAAAATGGGCCTTTTGCAAATTGAAAACTACAGTAACAAAAACACGAAAATTTAAGAGTTAAGGAAAGAGAAAGAATGACAGCCAATTTATACTGTTTCGACTTATAATGAAGCCTAGGTCCAGTCTTAAAGTGTACAACTTGAGTGTTTCACTAATGAATCTCCAAATAGTAATTTAAGGAGCCCCTCCAAGCTGACAAATGCATATTTTCCAAGTTTCTTCAACATTTGACACTAGTAGTATTCAACAAGCCTTTACAAACTCTCAATAAATGAAAGTAGGATTTGCTCAATATGAGCTTCAGTGAATGTTGGTCTCTCTCTCGATAGAGTGTTTTCACTTTCTAAAGCTTAGGTATAGGTGTAAATTTTTGAGAATAAGTACTTATGCTATTGATGTATTTCTAAAATCTGATGTGTATCATTAAATGTAGTAGCTCTACTTTAAGTAGAAATTTCCTTCAACTAGTCATTGCTTCAACTTTATCATCGACTAACTGACTGAATCAACTTTGATGTTGTTAAAATATCTTTCTCACTATCTTTGGTAGAATCTTCAAGTATCTGGTTGTTTAAATAACCCTTTGACTGTGTCTTCGAAGCCACTATCAAATTGGTTAAATAAAAGGATCCTTTGTCCATACAAAATGATAAGAACTTATCCATTCCAGATTTGACTGAACTGTTTCTTACTATAAGAATGAGTTTGTTAGATTGATCCCTATAAAATAGGAAAATGTTATTCATTTTATTTACAGAGATAACAAAGTTATATAACCTTTTGTATATCATTATCTTTCAGGATAAATAAGATAATCTAATAAATTTGAATATTAAAATCAAACTTAATATTATTGATTATTATCATCAAAATCATTAATTTAAAAGCCTTGAGCTAACAATCTCCCACTTTTTGATGATGATAAGCAATATTTTAAAAAATTCAAATAACTAAAAAAGATTTCAAAAAATACCTGTAATCATAGTCATGATTAGAAGGAGCCTTTCTTATTACCTCTAAGTAAGGACCCTATCGTTTATTGAAAGATAACTTAGAGTATATCATTGATTTCAAAATATATCATTTCAATATATTTCAGCATATCAATAAATTCATCAATAGATTTAACATTTCAAAATTATTAAAACAAAAACATAACATATATATCTCCTTCTACTCCACCCCCCCCCCCTTGTCATTATCAAAAAGAAGGGGACAAAACTAAAAAATCAAGAATAATAACCATAAAGTAAGAAGAGTCAGAATAGCATAAATATGCAAGTGTAAAATCATGAACATGCATAAACCAAAAATAGTCATAACATCACAAAAAAATCATTAGCAGAAAACTTAAAGAATAGTATGTGTTTTTATCAAAAATATTCTTTTGAGTGACCCAATAAGGATTCTTAGTAGAAGTTGCATATCATCAAGTTGATTTTGCATTCTGCTGATCTGGCCACTCATTTAATCCTGTTGTAATTGAATTTCCCTTATTTGTTGTTGGATAACTAGACTGCTGGCATTTTAAGGACTAAAAAGAGCTTGTTTCTCTAGAGCAGGACCCAAGACATTTGCTACCCTTTGAAATTTCTTCTCCACCTATACGTTGTCTTCTAACTTCTACACTAGGATCTACCATCTTGGGTGCTTTTAGCATTAAGGTAGATGGACTGAACAACTTCTACCAAATCTAGATTAGCCACATCCCACTTATGATATGGAAAGTTAGTGCATCCAATCGGGGCTATGTCCAGTAAATTCCCTAATATTTCTTTAGTTAACAAAATCTCGCATTCTCGCACCCAGGAGATAATTGCCAATCACATAGGCTAAATTCATTGGGATTTCCTTATGGGGCTAAGTCATTTCGGTGCAAGCGATTGTCCGCAAAACAAATTGTGATACCGCCTAAAAGATTTATGTCAGTCCACGAAATGGGATGCTATAGGAAATCATATGCGTATAAAATGATCGTCCCAACTCTCACATACAGTCTCATACTAGTTTAAGAAATTGTGCTAGCCAATAGATAAGAAGTAAGAAAATTATCATCAAATAGGAGAGGATGCAAAATGCACCCAGCTACCACCTTTATGTTCTTGTAATGCATTTTGTATTATGCTTTAACTTCCACAGATTGAAACATTTTGATAGGTACTAGAGGCTCTCCTTTCTTCTATACAAAGGTGTTCCTTTTCTTTGATCGTTTTGCCTTAGGAATAGCTTCAAAAGTGGTTCCTCCCTTATGATAGGATCCTCTTCAAAGGTTTCAGAAATAGGTGCCTTGATTTCAGAAATAGGTGCCTTGCCCTTTCTTATTTCTTCTCTTTTTCTTTTTAAGACACTTATTTCCTCGATTCTTCTTCGAGGATCTTTTGTTTCTCAACCATAGGTGTTTTCTCAGCCTGCATTATTGATAAGCTACCTCTGGTTCGTGGTCTTCTGACCAGGTGAATCGGGTCTTCATTAAAATCATCATCAACGATGATTTAACATATTCTTTAGATACATTTGTACCTGTGGGAATAGGCTGAGGAGTAGAGGACGGTTGAGGTGTAAAGATTTCAGAAGAGGTTGTAGGCATGTGCTTCCATGGTGGTGACGGTGAAATCGAAGGTGTAAATAACCAAGATGAGGGTTTTGAGATAGAAGAAGGAGAGAGGAATCTTACCTTTCTTGGCAACTCCCCCTTACCAGAGACTGTCTTTATAAGAGAATTTTTTTTCTTTTTTAGCTTCATCTTCTTTTTTATCTTTTTCTTTCTCCTCTTTATTCTTCTCCTTCTTCTTCTTCTTCTTCTTCTCCTTCTTCTCCTTCTCCTTCTTCTTCTTCTTCTTTCTCTAAAGATCTAGGGTTGTATCATCAGGAATTTCTTCATCAGACTTAGAATCATATCGCCCTTTAGTGTTTGATTCATGGTATTTTGTCGATGAACCTGAAGCTGATTCTTCTAAAGGTGATGATGAAGGAATATTCTTCTTCTTCCTCTCATATGTATGTAAAGGTGTCTTTATAGATTTTTCTAGAAATTGGGGTTTTTTTTTGGAAGAGGCAACAATACGTTCAAAATAGGTTTGTGGTATTTCTAGTGTAGGTGACCTTGAAGCTTTAGAAACAAAAGCTTCAGAGGCTTGTTCATGGCATCGGGTTTTGTCATGGCTAGTAGTGGGTGTCAAAGATTTCTTTTGACCCTTAGATTTTTTTCGTACCATTTTTAGAAATAAAGGATGTTGGTAATTGCAAAAGAGATTGATAACGAAGGAGTTTGATTACAGTGAGATAGAATGAGCTTCAAGGGATGACAAAGGTAGGAAGTAGGAAGAAACCATTTCAAAATATGCTGAACCATTTATAAGAGTGGGTTTCCTATGTAGATGAAAGAACGCACATGTGCCTAGTGATATGATCATTTCCGTATCTTCTATCAATCTGAAAGTACTGCAGACGTGATTTTAAAAACTGAAATGGTATCATTTTAGTGAGTACAATCTTTGAATAAAGTTACTCTTCCCCTTTAAATTGATAGGAGCCTTCTAAGTAAACAAATTCAAAAGAGCCTTTTAAGTAAACACATTTGAAGGAGCCTTCTAAAATGTGCAAAAGTTAATCTGCACATACTAAGCAATTTTCTTAAAAAACAAAATCTATCTTCTAAGAGTGGTTTAGTAAAGATGTTAGCTACTTGATTTTTAGTATTAACATGTAATAATTCAATAGTTCCTTCTAAGACATGATCTCCAAGAAAATGATGTTTAACTTCCATATGCTTAGTCCTAGAATGATGCACAGGATTTTTAGATAAATTAATTGCACTTGTGTTGTCGTATAATATAGAAATATAACTAAAGTTTAGAGAAAATCCTGGAATTGATGTTTCATACATAAAATTTGAGCACAACAGCTAGTGGCTGCTATATATTTTACTTTAGTTATGGAAAATGATATGCTATTTTGTTTCTTACAGGACCAAAAGACTAAATATCCACCAAGAAATTGACAATAGCCACTTGTGCTTTTCTTTTGAACTTTATCACCTGCATAATCTGCATCATAGTATTCAATCATGTTAAATGAATATGTTTTTGGATACCATAGTCCAAAATCCATAGTTCTGAGAAGATAACAAAAAGTCCTCTTGACTGTTTGAAGGTTACTTTCTTTAAGATTTGACTAAAAACGTGCACAAAGGCACACATTAAGTATAATATCTGGTCTTGAACTTGTGAGATATAAAAGTGAACTAATCATTACTCTTATTTTGTTTCATTAGTAGCTTTTCCATCTTCATCTTTATCGAGCTTGGTTTCAGTATATATTGGAGTTCCCATAGGTTTGGCATTTTCAAAATGTTATCTCTTGATAAGTTACTTTATGTACTTATCTTGACTAAAGAAGATCCCTTTTTCTGTTTGCTTAATTTGTAACCCAAGGAAGAAGGATAATTCTCCCATCATACTCATTTCAAACTCCCCTTGCATTAAAGTTGAGAATTCTTCACAGGAAGATGGGTTAGTAGCACCAAATATTATATTATTAGCATATATTTGAATTATAAGTAAATCATTTTCCTTTTTCTTAATAAATAAGGTTTTATCTACCTTTCCTCTTTCAAAGTTATTCTTAACAAAGAATTTACTTAACCTTTCATACCATACTCGAGGAGCCTGCTTTAGACCATATAAAGCTTTTGTTAATTTCATCAGATAATTTGGATGGTCTACATCCTCAAAACTTGGAGGTTGATTAACAAACACTTATTCATTTATATAGCATGTAAAAGAAAGTAAAGTTCTGATAGACTCCAGTTTAGCAACAAGAGCATAAGCCTCATCATAATCAATACCTTCTTGTTGGTTGTAGCCTTGAGTTATAAGTCTAGTTTTATTTCTTACCACCTTACCATTTTCAACAAGTTTCTTTCAAAATACCTAAAGAGTTCCAATGAATGACTTGTTTTGTGGATAAGGAACTAGATTCCAAGCGTGTTTCCTTTCAAACTAGTTTAGTTCATCTTTTATAGTTGAAATCCAATTTTCATTAGCAAATGTCTCTTCAATAATTTTTGGTTCTAGTTTTGAAACAAAAGCAATATAATTGTTTTAAAAGGATGTTCTTGTTCTTACGCCTTTTAAAAGGTCTCCCAAAATATATTGAAGTGTATTAAGACCTCTCCATTCTCTGGGTGTTTTTCTACTATGAGTATCTGGTGTCCTTTGAAGTATAGCAATCTGTTGAGTTGTACTTAGATAAGGAGCCTTTTTTGTCCTTACTTTAGAAAGATCTTCTTAATCTTGTGAATTTAAAGGTGCTACTAGTATAGTTTTAGTTTGTTTCGTATCTTTAGGGACCAAAGGATGCTCTTTGTCATCCGAATTAATAGTTGTTATTAAGGGTAGTGATTCATCAAATACTACATGTATTGATTCTTCTATCCTCTTAATCTTTTATTATAGACTCTAAATCATTTGCTAACAATTTTGTATCCCAGAAATATAGCTTCAAACCTTGCATCAAATTTTCCAAGGTTGTCCTTACCATTATTCCACATAAAACACTTGCAGCGAAAAGCTTGAAAATAGGGAATATTTAGCTTTCTTCCTTTCCACAGTTCATATGGGGTCTTTTTGAGAATAGGCTTTATGAGAAACCTGTTTTTTTCTGCAAATACAACATTACCTCTATCTTTTCTTTCAATATAGTTGAAGTGAGATATTTCACTTGTTACGTGTCTTGAACAACCACTGTTAACTTTCCATTGATTTTCTCTTGTCACTGTTATAAAGCATATCTACAACATGTATTATCTCAATGATGTGTGCTTAATTGATTATACATTTACTCCATTAAACTTAGTGATTTATGATGTGAAATTGCTTAAGATACTCACTTTAGTTCATATGCAGTTTTAGGCACAATTCGGAAGCGATGGAGCTAAAGTGAGTCAGAATCACTATATTTGGGGTCGTTTTCTGAAGATCCACATTTAATTGTGTTTGTGGAACAATAAGAAGAAGATTAGAGCAAAAGAAGACAAGTTAAAGCATAAAAGAATGGAGGGCTGGAGCATTACTCATCGCTACTAGAAAAACTACACAGCCATAAGTGTGCATAGATTTGCATGTGAAGGGCTAGCATTAATGGATAAAGAAGACAGGTGTGACGTAAAGAGGGGCTAGAAAGGGGTTAGAATAAGGACAAACAAAAGTGGAGAAAACCAGTTGTCATTCCACTAACTTTTAAGGCATAAAGAATACATATGTTATAGGTGGCCTGCTGGAGCATTACTCATGGTGTTGCACATTTATCCTCTTCATTTTCTAGAAAGACACCTATCCCATATACTCGGTTGTACTTAAACAAGAATGAGTGAAGAATTGAAATTGGAAGATGGTTGGTGAAACAAAGGTGACAATTGCATTTGGTGAACAATGGTTGAAGCAAATGCATGAGTATATCGACTAGGAATAAAGAAGAGTGTGTGGAGGCTGAAGCAAAAATTTAAATTTTGTGGCTAGAAAGTATGCACAACTGTAAATAGGTATGTCACACCTATGACACACCAAGTCACGGGTGTGACACAAAGATAGCTCACCAAAACCCAAATTTTAAGTATAAAATCTTCGTTTTTTTTACGACAAATTTTATGAAAGGTTTTGGTATGCTTCAACTGTGGATCTTCAGGAGCTTCAAGAGAGCATGAAAAGGGTGACAAGCTCTCCACATTGAGAAGACCTATGGAGAGGTAGCTTTTCGATGCCTGTTCAGAGGTGATATCGACGTCGATAACCTGATTAATCATTCCTTCTTTGTATTTATTATTTCTTTCTCTCTTTAGGAATTGATTATGTTATCTGATGTGTATGGATTTGGGTATTGTGAAAAGATGATTTTTAATGCGTTCATTGGATCTTTTTATTCCAAACTCATTACTAGAATATTCAATGTAATTCATAATTGTTATGTTGAAATTCATTTGTAACGACTAATGGTTCATAATCATTAGGGATAACACAACTTAGGTTAAATGATGCATCATATGTAATTGTTGCTTAGATTAATCGATTTTCGTAATTTGTAATGCGACTAGCCAATTGAATCTAGAGATCGTATCCTAGGTTATTTGGTAGTTTAGTTTAATTAACAATCGTATCTTGATTAAACATAACTTAAGGAAAAAACTCGAGTTAATAGACTAACCTACGATTAATATTTTCTAAGAGAGTTTTGAGATCAACAAATCAATAAAAGATGTTTAATTAGGGTGTAGGTAGAGATTGAACCAAAGAACCGAATTCCCAACGAATTCACCACTTTCATCATTTTTACACGATTTCTTCAATTTTTTTCTTAGTTAATTTAGTTTTTTTTCCTTATTTTAAAACCAAACCAAAACCCCTCAAAACCTAAACACTGATTGATTTCATTTCAAAAGCTAACCGAACACTCTCTATAGGATCGACCTAGACTCGCCACTACTATAGTAGTAGTCTAATTTATTTTGACTAGTGTTATGATGTGATATCAATTTTGGTGTCGTTACTGGGGAGTGCAGTGTTTTAGTTTTAGTTATTAATTTTAATTAGTGTTTTGTACACATTTGTTTTTAATTAGTTTCTTTTCAGTTATTTCTCGATCTTTTCACCTTTTGATTAGTGTTTGTTATGTTAGAAAAAGAAAAAAATATTTTGACATGGACGGAAGTAATTTCTTTTATAACTCTTATTCTCGATCCTATAACCAAGGTTGGACTTATCAAACTAACTTTAGTTATGGATGGGATAATCAACAAAGTTACTTCGATGATAGTTTGGAGGATGCACAACAACTCCCGTATCTACCAGAATTTTCTTATCATGATTCAGTACATTTTCGAAAGAATTGATTAATATTATGAACACTAATACTTTGCAACTGGAATAGGGTATGTAGCAATTTCAACAGAATATCCTACCATTCCAACAAGATGGATGCCAATTTTGGCATGATATAAGGTATAGTGTCCAAGATGTGGAGAGCCAACAAGATTCAGGTATATCTCTAGACGACTTTATCATGATCTCTACTACTGATGATCTTCAACTTCAATAGAGTATGCAGTAGCTTCAACAGAGTATGTAGCAGCAGCTTCAATAGGGTATACAACAACTCCATCAGGAAACAAGTTCTAGATTCCATAACCTAGCAAGCCAAATGGGTGAGATGGCAGCAAGGATCGATTGCCTAGAAGCACAAATGGAAGAAAAGCAGTCATATCAACCCAATGAGTTCCCCATGGATGTTAGTGCGAAAACCTTACAGAGTGATGAGGAGCTTAAGAATTTTGAGGGCAATACTCAAAGGATTGCTTGTGTCGAAGAAGTGGAGAAAGAGCTCGAAGAAAAATATGATACATCATTTAGCTCGAAGGTAAATACTGAGTTCATAATTATTGATGAGAATGGGTCTTTACTTTTACCTAGCAGTTTAGAGGAATTAAACAAGGAAGAAAAAGGTGAAGAGACATTTGAGATCTTTCTAGAGTGCATGGACTCAGTAGAGTTTGAAAGTCAAAGGATAGGAAATAAGCTGTATATGAATGATCATCAACTAAGGCCCTACCCTGAACTACCTCATGTGGAAGTGGCTCAAACTGTGATACCCGAAGATCATAATTTCGTCACATGAGGAGGAGAAGGAGTCGAGCCAGTGACATTAAACAAAGACGCTTCTTGAGAGGCAACCCAAGGGAAGTAAATTTCTTTTTATTTGCTTGTTTTAAGTTTTCAATCTATTGCTTCTAGGACTATATAGTCATGATTAGAGAATGAATTGACTACAAAATTTCATAGCAACTTTAGCATGTATTTTTTCTCTTGTGATTGGTCAATATGCATTATCTTTAAAAGAGTAGTGACTAGTGGTAGACAAAGCCAGTGAGATTTTGAGCCTTATTAGATT